>VZRL01005853.1:354654-487034 GCA_013397895.1 Origma solitaria | reverse complement strand
CCCCCTTTTTTTTTTTTTTTTAATTAGCGCTGTTCACACTGTTAAATGCACTCCCAGCTAGGTTGGGGCTGTGTTAGCTGTGGCTGGCACATTAATTTCAGCCTAACACACCCACAGCTCCGTAAGTGAGAGTACAGAAATCCTCAAACCTGAGTGGATTAAATGGTGAATCCGGGCCTGACATTGTAAATTATAAAAGGTAACAGCAAAGTGCCGCTGCCCATGTCCCTCCCTGGTGGCTGAATTAAGTCCCTCTCCTGCCACAACACATACTTAACCCTGCCTGCTGAAGTCAACAGCCCCAGACGCTCGGATAAGGTTACACCAGTGGTTCTGCTTCAGCTGGAGAGGAGACAAGTGAAGGCAGAGCCTGCCACGGGGGCTGTCAGGTGTGAGGGACAGAGCCCAGCCTGCACGGACAGTCCCAAGCAAGGAAACCACAGACAGATGGCAACAGGCGCAAAAATACTCCTGGAGGAAACACCGGTGGTGTTCTTGCTGAGCAAACAGATCTCATGCAGTCAGGACATAGAACATGAAAATCATGTATGAAAAATAATCGCAATATGTTCCAGAAAGGAATTCATATTTAAGGCTGAACTGGCATTCCTCAGACCTTGGGCAACTCTAGTTTTAAGGTGCTGTGGGCCCATTGTCCTATAAACTATTTATAGGATAACAGGATGAGGCTGTGCAGGTGGGGGAAAAATCCCAAATCTTCCCCCAAAAGCTCATGGTGGGGTTATCATACTTATGCTGGAGGGGAGGGCATGTTTGTGTGCTCAGGCTGGAGTTTCCCGGATTACTGAGGCTCCAGATCATCACCCAGGACCAGAAGAAATGCTGAGGTTTTTGGGGAACAACCCCCATTCTCCTGGTGGCACCAAAAGGGACAGGCAGGGCTGCTGGGGGAGGCTGTGGGTGGCCAGTGACCACAGGCAGGGAGGCTGCCCCCGTGTTTGGGCAGCCTTGGACTTTGCCACCGTGGGGAGCAGTGCCAGCTGATGTTGGGCAAGGATGAAAATCCCAGCGCCATCCCCTCTGCCGCCCTAGGAACGTGAGGCTCTGCCACTGGTCACCTCGGGTGTGCCAGGGGAGGGCTGCTCCCCACGCCAGGGACAGAGGACGTGGGTGATTCAGGCTGGAGCGAAGCCCTTCTGACGTGGTTGATGTTGCAACCTTGCCCTTATCTTTTACGGACTCCAGCCACTTCTTCTAAATCTGGCCTGTGCTCACGTGTCCACCTCTTTTCTCAAGACCTTTTTGGTTTTTCCTAAACAGCCACCCAGCTCACGTGAGCTCCTCTTGTGAGGAGACGATGTGCCCTGGGAAAACATGGGGAGCTGCAGCCAGGCTGAGCAGAGCTCCATCCTGCCACACCTCCTGGGGTCTCCTTTTTGGGGACAAACTCTGTGGAAATGGCCCTGTGCCCTCCCTCCCACAGTAACCATACTGGTCTGTGGCCGCTCACAACCTTGGTCCTCTCCTGGCAGAAGCCATCACTGTCCCACTGAGGTCAGTCCAGAGCTGGATGAGCACCCAAGGAGCCACCCCATCTCAGTGAGGATCCTGCTGGGCATCTGCTCAGTTGCCAACTGGAAAATGTATTTTTTTTTTAAGTTTCAACCTTTCCCTGAGGATTTTTGAGTCCTCTCTGAGTGAGACAACCACCACTCCAGCTCATTCCTAGCCCCACCTCTCATCTCATGGGCTCAGCAGCATAAATCTATGGATTTGTGATCAGACCTACTCCTCCCGGGGGTCTCCCATAACTCCTTCCCGCAGCTCTGCCTGGCACCACCGAACAAGCACATGTTTTGTGGCTGCCCCTTCCCCGAACATCAGTTTGGGTTTTGCCCCTTCCCTGAACATCAGTTTGGGTTTTGCCCCTTCCCCGAACATCAGTTTAGGTTTTGGCACAGTGACCAGCCCGTGTGGCCGGGCTGTGACTGAGAAAAGGTGAATGGACACCCCAGGAGGCAGTGCCGGTGCCAGTAGCCCAGGATTGTCCCCCTGGGGTTCCCAGCAGCAGCTCCACAATGAATTGGGAGCTGTCCCTGTGCTCCCTGGCGCTGTGGAGTCACCAGGCAGTGGCTGAGCTGCAGAGCCCTGTTGCTGCTGGGAACAGCTTCGCATTCCTGATTTGACAGCGCCACCTCGTGAGGTGGCCCCGCTCCTGGGGACACCGTGGGACACTGTCCTGCCCCTGTGCTGCCTGTGCGGACCGCGGGTGCCCCCAGGACTGGCACCACGGCATTACAAACAGCGGGATCAAATACCCACCTGCGGAGCAGACTCCTCCTCCTGGCAGGGAAACAGGTCACAGACGGGTTCCTTCTTTTTTCTCCTTCTCCTCTTCCAGATGGAGAGTGTCCAAGGTTGGGTCTCAGCCCCAGGTCTGAGGAAGCAAGACAGCTGATCAGAAATGTGGGGTTGGTCTGTTTGGGGCAGACACAGTGGAGTGTCCTGTGAAACTGCAATCATAAAAAAGCAGATGCGCTGACAGCAGCCACACCCAGTGCCGAGGTGCCTCCAGGAACCTGCCTTGAAAGGTGTTTGTCCAAGCAGGGAGAGGGGAAGGGTTTCATTTCACTGCTCAAGTGTGTCTGCAGGGCTGGAGATTTAAAAAGTGACATTTCACATAACCACAGGATGGGCAAGGTCAGAAGGGACTGCTGGACATCACCCGGTTCAACACGTCCGCTCAAGCAGGGTCCCCTGAGCACCGTACTGAGGATTGTGCCTGGATGGTTCTCGAATATCTCCAGTACAGGAGACTCCACAACCTCTCAGGGCAACCTGTTCCAGTGCTCAGTCACCATCACAATAAAGTTTTTCCTCATGTTCAGGTGGGAATTCCTGTTGCAGTTCCTGCTCATCCTATTGCTCAGCACCACCGAGAAGAGCCTGGCTCCATCCTCTGGACATCCCCCCTTCAGGCACATAGAGACACTGATCAGATCCTCTCAGTATTCTCCTCTGCAGCCTAAGCAGGCCTGGAGGACAGCCAGGAGAGCCCTGTGGTCCCCAAGAGCTCTGCAGCCCCCCAGGAGTCACCAGAACAAGTGTGTCACAATCAGGGTGGCACCTCGGAACACAGCACCGGAACACAGCACCATCATGACTGCCGGTGAGTTACCCTCTGCTGGGGGCTTCAGCCCCTCCAAACACACCCCAAAAGGTGGACAAAGGGGAAAAAAAGCAGTATTAGGCTTTGAAATGTGGGTCCTCCCTGTGACACAGCTGTGCCTTCATGGAAGAGGACATTTCCAAGGGCATCCACCCACCAGCAGGCTGATGCCAGCCCACCTTCTCGCATCCACATCTTTCAGATGTGAATAAAACTTCGTGGATAGTGGGAGGTGTTGGGCACTGACACTTGCATTGAGTCTTGGGTGGATAGGGCAGGTTATGCCAAGTGTCTGGTAAGGCAGAGGAGCACAGCTTGTGCCCTCTGGCCACGGTGCCTCCCCTCTCCTGCCCTAAGGATGCCACCATCTGTGCCTCTATAAACCTCTGCTGTTTAGGGAGCTGCCATTCAAACATCCCAGCTCCTGCATGCTGCTGAACCTGGTGCTTTCCAACAGCCTGTGCCGCCCATCCCAAAACATTTCACACACTGTCCCAGGTCCAAATCCCAAATCCTCCCGCGTGTGTACGGGACAAGCTTGTACCGCCTATCCCCTGAAGCTGATTGCCCCCCAAAACTCCTCCTTTGGCTCACACTGATGTCACACCTGGCAACACAAAGCCCAGGTAACTTTCTCTTCTCCCCCTGTAGCATCCATAGCCTCCACTGACCTGGGGCTGCTGCTGAGAGATGATGTTTTTCTTGACTTTTTCAACACCTTTCTGAGTCTTCCTGTAAGTCCACTCTGCACCATAAAACCTGGGACCTTTCTGAGCTCTCCTCAGGTGAACTTTCTGTGGCATTAGAGGTCCCAGGAAAATTTGGAATACACCTTATTCTGGCTGGAAAATGAGGGAAACCTGAGGATCTCAACTTGGAGACAGAGGTCTAAAAGGGAATTCAATGCCCTTTTGTGTAGTGGGAACTAACTGGAACAGCTGGGCTCTGGGCTCCCCTGCCACCCTCCATCTCTTTCAGATCTCCTTTTCCATTCTGATCCAGGTTTTCGGCCAGACACCCATTTACATCAGCAGCACGGGCCGGTGGTGCCTGTGGCCAGAGCTGCCGAGCCACCTGGTGAGAACATGCACTCTGTTAGGAGGCAGGAGGAGGAGGAGGAGGGAGGAAGGGCACAGGGCAGGGGAGGGAAGGAGCCGCTTTCTCTTTGCCAAGGCCCCTCTCTGGCTCTCCTGTTCGTGCAGCTGGGGGATCATTTCAAACCCAGGCGTCATTTCGCTTTTAAGCCCTGGGCGGAGCGCAAGCCATTTAAAGTCGTGCTGTAGTTTATGGGCTCTATCTATAAACAGCGAGAGCTGGAGCGAAGGAGAGCAAGTGTGGTGGCAGAGAAGGACACAAACATCATCCCCGAGTCCTGCATTCCTCCTGAATTCAACAGGAGTGAAGCCCTGTTGATCACCAGGCTGGCTGTGCCCTCCCCACGCACATCCCCGTTCCCCACAGCCGCTCGCAGCGCTCGGATCCCAAAGCAGAAGGGAACCTGCTCCTCTGGCAGCTCCCGGGAAGCTGCCATGCCTCCCTGCCGGGCTCTGGAAGGCAGGCAGGCTGCGAGGAGAGGCAGCCTCGCAGGCAGCCGAGCGGCGCCGGGGCTCCCACGTTCGCGGGCAGAGCTTTCGGGGCACGAACAGGGGTTGTAACTTCAGCATCCGCCCTCTCCCTCAGCACCAGGGCGGCTTCCACCGCCATAAAGCAACAGGGCGCCTTCCCCACCTCCTCCCCCTGTAGCAGGGACCCGTCACTCACCCCAATCCCCAGGGAGAAGCCGGCTCCTCGCTCCCCGCTAATCCTCTCCTTGCGCACGCAGGATCCCAGCCCCGAGGCTTTGGTGGCTTGGTTGGGAAAGCAGCGGCTGCCTCACTTCTGCAAAAGCAGCCTGAGCCTGCAGCTCGCCCTCTGCCAGCGCCTGCTGGGCTTCATTCGCTCGGGGGAAGCAGGTGAGTCACCGCGGCGCGGAGGAAATCGGATCGCCTTCTCCTCTGCCGCCGGGCTGCCTCCCTCCCTGCGGGGCTGGCGCTGCCTGCTGCCTGCCCAGTGGGTCGTGCCTCTGCTCCGGGTTGAGAAGGCGTTGCACATCCCATTTTTAGGGATGCGCAGGGTGTCGATGGGATGTGAGGGGATTTACTCCACCACGCCGTTAATACAGGGTCGCTAAGCACCTGCCTAGGGTCCGGGGGTGCAGCGGGGCTGGAGAGCATCCTGGAACACGGGAAACTGATGTTTCACGTTCCGTTCTGTGCAGGGATGCTCTGGGAAAACGGCTGTGCTCTGTCTCACTGGCAGCAAGTCTGGATTGTGCTCACTTTGCCCCTAAATTGAGCCATCTGAGTCCAGCCGGGTGCTTTGTCAGCCTGCGTGTCAACTGCCACTGGAACTAAAGCTCGTTCTCATTTCAGCAAAATAAGCAATTCATCAAGGCTTTTCCTGAGTATATTGCTGCTGCTTCTCCAGTGGGGTTGAAACACAAAGCTGGAGGAAGTTGAGGGCAAGTCCCAAACTCGGCAAAAAAAAGATGGACATTTGCAAGGGTAGCTGGACAGGCTGTCCCTCACAGGAGCAGGTTATCCTTGCAAACACCACATGTGCATCCCACAACCTGTCTGAAACTCCCAGTTCAGGGCGATTTTCTGTTCTCCTACCCCACAGCACTGCTGCCCTGCGGCAGCTTCTGTCAGGGAGGTTGGAGGGGGCTGGAGGTCTTTCTTGGGCTCCTGCAGGCAACCTCTGATGCCATCTGCGCTCTCTGCCCCACAGCAGAGCTCCTGAACTGGCAGAGCGCTGACCAGTGGCTGCTGGAGAAGTGCATCAGTGGGATCCATGGCATGCGGCACTTCTGTGCCTTCGTCCGAGGAACAGCAGGTGGGCATGGCATGCTCCACAGCCCCTTCCCAGCCAGCCACGGGCCACCTGCCCGCAGGACACTGGCACAGAGCTGGGGGCACGGGTAAGATCCCGGAGAAAGCTTTGGAAGGTGAGCCAGCAGCAGAGCTGGGAGGTAGATGCACAGCCCTGGCTCTTCCTGCTGTCCCCTCGGCTCATCCAGGTGATCTTTCCTTCTGCTTCATCCGTCCTCGGGGCCTTCAGGGACTCCTTCCTACTCCCATCCCTTGTCTGATCCATAGGGGAAGAACTGATTGACTTCTGGCTCATCACTGAAAGGCTCCTGGGTCTGGACCATTCTGATGTGAGCCAGAGGGACCTGTCCTTTTCCCTGCTCCACAGGCTGAGAGCCACTCACCTGCGTGAAGGCTCCAGCGTCGTCACCCTCTGCACCACCATTGCTGGTAAGAAACACGGGAGCTGGGGGTGAGCACTGCCCTTCCAGACAGGGGATTTGTTCTGGATGCTCCCAGGGAGGTGGGGTACCATCACCTGCTTGGTTTGGCTGGGCAACAGCCTCCATGGAGCCATCTCCCCGTCGTAATTCCCTGCATCCATTTCAGGATCACTGCCGAAAGCCAAGCACGTCCAGTCCATCACCACCAGGAGAGACATCCTAAGCCAGATGCAGGGACAGGTCCTTTTTATGATTCAGACCTACTGGCTCCCTAAATTCTTCATGCACTGCAAGGCGGGAATGGAGGAAGAGGAGTCATGCCAGGCATTGCTCCAGGAATATCAGGAGCATTTATCACAGGCCAGCTGGCAGGAGCCCGCAGGCACTTCAGAGCCGCACCCCACGATGCACATCAAAAGGAGCCAGGGTGTGGCAGGGCCCTACTGCAGCCTGAAGGCCAAAACAGAGATCTGGGCTCTGGTGAAGGAGAGGAGAGACACCCGAGAATTGAGGATGGCCACTATTCAGGTGAAACCAGAGAGGCAGCCAGGGCCAGCTGAGAGCACAGAGGAATTGTGTCTGGATAAGGATGCTTTGGGATCGATTCCCCAGCAGTCAGAGCATCCTGCAAATACTGCCTTTGGAGGTGGAGGAGGAGTAACCTTTCCTGGAAGACCTCAATTCACTGCAGAGCAGGATCTAGAAAACCTCCGTAAGAAAATCGTCTCTGACCTGCCTCCCTCTTCATCCCTTGCTGAGCTGTCATCCCTGAAAAAGTCAATCAAGACCTTGGATTTCCTTCCCTGGGCCCTTAGTGCCGAGGCCTGTGCGGGACGGCCCTTCAGAGCCTTCCTGCAGTGCCAGAACCGTCCCATGGAGACTCATCTCCTGGACCTGTGGAACGACCTGGAGGAGTGCCTGCCCGTGATGCTGGAGTCCAGCAGAGAAAACAGCTTCTTCCTGCGCCACTTGATTGGCGAGGAGATCTGCAAGACCTACCTGGAGGAGGGCAGCATTGAGAAGCTTCCTTTGGAGACCAGGACTCTCACGAGTTTGTGGAACCATCTGATATCTGGAGAATTCTCCCCCTGGATATTCAGAGCCCAGATGGAGATTTGTAAGGTACACAGGGGTGCTGGCAGTGGTCAGGCTGGGATGTACAGCTGGCATTGGCACCCCTGCAGTGGTGTGAGGGCTGTGGGAGTGTTTGGAAGTGAGGCATTTGGAAAATTAAAAGGAAAAGAGATCGGGAAGGGAAAAACTTGCAGTCACCTTGCACAGGACAGTGACCAAGATGCCCCAGGCCAGTGGAGAGGAGCATCCTCACTGGTGTGCTGGGCAGCAGAGCAGAGGTGAGCAGTCACTGAACACCTCTGGTGACCCTGGCTGTGTGATGCACATTCCCAGGGCTGGGAATGACAGGACAGTGGCCATCCTTTTGCATCCATCCTGTTTCCAGCACAACCCCAGTAAAACACATTTAGAACCCAAGCCCCTCTGGGCAGCCCAAGCTGGATGTGCAGGCGTGTCCTGGGCATCTCAGCAAGTTGTGAGCCACCCGTGGGGTACAGCAGGGCTGGAGGGTGGTGGTGGTGGCTGCTGGAATACTGACTGGGGACAATCCCCCTTTGCTCCTCCTCAGCTGCTCTGCTCCTGCTACGAGGAATTCCTGGCTGACGATGACAGGATGTTCCTCCAGTTTATGGTAAGGGGGATGCACAGGGGCATCCTCGGGGGGTGTGCAGGCACCTGTGGAGATGTGAAAAGTTGGAGAGGGAGGGAGGATAAGCCCAGCATTAGCTGCAGTGGTCCAACATCCCACAGTGTCCCCAGCCAACGCTGTCACAGGGTGACACAGCAGATCCTCCTGCTCCTGCCTGGAGCAATGATCCTTAGCTCTTCCATTAAGTCGAAAGCACTGCAGGCACACCCTGCCAGAGCTCCCCTGAGACAGGCTGTGACCCGGCCTAAAAGCAGGGAGAAATGTAATTGCAGTCTTTTCAGGGTAGGCAGGGGCGAGACCAGCACTTCTGGGAATTGATCTCCCCGCGGCTTTTTTCCTTGCCCACGCTATTAATGTGTAATTATTACTGCTGTTCGTGTGACTCATGTGCATGACACACGTGGGGTGACCCTGTCCCAGCACCTGGCCAGCACAGGGGGGGAGAGGCCATGCAGCCTTTTAGCCTATGACTCAACCACCATCAAGTTTTCCACATATGTTTTTCCACCAAAAAGGATGATATAAGAAACCAGAGCCACACAAGCACTCTCCCCAGATTATTATTCCTCCTGGCATCAGAAATCCCATAATAGCTATTCCAAATTCTAGAGACCTCCCTGCAGACAGAGCCCCCTGAGCATCCCACCTGCTTTGGTACCTGCACAATCCATGTAGACAATTTTTCTCACTGCAGATGGTGTTCTTCAAGCCAACTGTTTTCCCCAAAACGAAATGTAAAATCAGCAGCTGATCCGGAAGTGTTAAGGAGAGGCTGTCAGGGCTTGGTATCCACAAAAGCCTGGCTCCCAGAGCCTCAGCTAGGGAGAGGCTGAGCAGTTTGGAAAAGTCAGCTGGCAGCTCCTGACCCTGACTCATTAACTGCTCTTGGTTGGAAGTTAATTAGCTGTCCAGGTTTTTAAGCATCTCTTGTCGAGGAAATCTCCCCTGCGAGGCCAGACCTGGTCTGGGAGTGCAATTAGCACTTCAGCAGGCTCAGGGGCCGTGCTCTCTGTGGGCACCATCCCCTGAGCCAAACTCCTCCCGGGTCCCCTGCTCTGGTGTCAGGGGAACTGCTGGGGGCTTAGCAGGCTTATTTTTGGTGCCTGCTCTCAGATCTCAGCCAGAATCCAGCCACTCTGCCCCTGCTGCTTGGCAAGCCGTCCGTGGGGAGAGGCAAAACCTGCACGAGGGTCTCGGGGGGGAGGAGGGAGGCACTCCCAGGGCAACACTGGAGCCAGCCCCAGGGACAGCAGCCAACAAAACAACACACGAGGCCACCAGGCTGCTGGGAACACCTTCAGGGTTGTTTTCGGCCCTCCTGGGGGATGCTGAACTCTTCAGAAAAGCTGCAAGTCCGTGTCTGGCCAGGCTTTCCAGGACATCCCAGCTTTAAGCAGCTCCATGGGCAGGTGCAAGCTCTATGCTGAGCTTTGTGCTCACATAGATTCCTTCTAGACTGCTTAAAGCTCAAGCAGAGATCTAAACTGGGCAGGTCTGGAGTCTGAGGCCCAGTGAAACAAAGTGCTGGGGCTGGGGAAGGTGCTCTGTGCCATCACCCCTCCCTCTTGTCGCCGCAGGCTCCAGGGAGCGATGTCCCCATGCCCGAGGTGCCAGGCCGTGCTGCTGGCAGGGAGGGACATTTGCACCTGTCCCAGAGGATGAACCAGGCCTTGAAGCTGAGCCAGGCCTTGCACGGCACGAGGAGCTTGGAAGGGATCTCCTCCAAGCACTGGCAATTGCTTGCAGCTCGGGACCTCCGGAAAGGCGGCTCCATCCAGGCAGACATGGAATTGCTCCTGGGCAGCTCTGGTAAGAGGAGGCTCTGAATTCCTGCTGTGGCTCACCCTGGCTGAAGACAATAAAGCATCTTTCATGCTCTGGCGGTGACCAATGACCCTAAACAAGTCATGGACATCATGGAGTGAGTTGGGACAGGGGGTCTGGGAGCCTTCGTTTGTAATCAAAGCTTTGGCAGTGACCTAAGGGCCAAATTCCCTCCTGCCAGTACCAGGGGCACCAAATGCCACATCCCTGCACTGGCCTGGGTCACCAGATCCAATGAAGGCTGCAGTGGCTGCTGCCACCCCAATGCCACATCCTGACCTTCTCCTGAGGATGCTGGGACTGGCCATGCTGGTGGTACTGGTGTGACCCCTCAGCTTTGTTCTCTCACTTGATCTTTTGGGAATGATACCAAGTTTCTGGACACCTGCAGCACCCCTTGGGTAGCTCATGGGCCATCAGTTGTACCCAAGAAATGCAGAGTCGTGGGAAGGTCATGGAACAGGGCACACGAAGGGACAGGGAAGGTAACAAAATCCAGCCCTCAGGGCCTGTGCTGAAGGGATGTCATAGCCAGAGGTAATGGACTTGGACCTGTCCTCTCTCTGATGCAGAATTGCAGAGGATCATGTCAGATGAGGTGGCTGTGGAGCCTCCAAGCAAGCACGGGGAGCTTCAGGAGCTCATGCGTACAGCGCTTGGTGAGTCCAGCCTGGGGAGGAAAGAGGCAGGGGGGGCTCCATTACAGCCTTGTGGCTGCTCCAGCAACTGGGCGAGAAGGGATCTTCCCTGCTGGCCTCCCATCTGCTGGAGAAACGTCTTCAGAAGAATAGAAAGGTCTCTTCACCTGTCCCAGGGCCTTAATCCAGCCGGGGAGGGTGGGCGTGGGGGATTTCTCTGAAGCTGAGGAGGTCAAACCATGAGAGGTGAAGAGCTCCCACAGTACGCAGTGTCTCCCGAGCCAGAGTCACCACACAGACCCCAGCTGGAGGCTCCAGGTTCCAGCTGTGGGCAGGCTCTGGCTGTCACCTGTCACCAGAGGAAGAGGCCAGCCCTGTTCTGTCCCCACAGCTGTTGCGTCTGAGAGGATTGCTAGAGAGGAGTCTGCCGCCGCTGCGAGAAAGAAGGCATCCAAAAGAGGCAGGTCTGGCACCTCGCACACAGGGCTTTGCCACTTGCATTCTCTCCGATTTTTCCCCGTGCTCCCCTGTAGTGCCACAGCTCCCTGTTTCATCATTTGGCCCTCTCAGATGTAGGCATAGGTAGCCTGTGTGTCTAAACTGCAGAATTACCGGGGAAAGGAGAAAAATAACACACCTCCCTCCCCAGTTCAGATTTACTGCTCACATCTTGTGCATGTCTCATGCACTTCATCCTCAGTCAGTCCCTGGAATGCCACCTGGGCAGCGCTCAGATTCCCAGAAAAATCACTTAAAATCACACTGTAACCAAACTTAAATCTCTGAACTCATGTCTCGCCTGGGAATACTCCAGCCCTGAGTCCTCACAGCTCCGCACTGGGATATAAAGCAAATGGGACAATGATGGTGAGCATCTGGGCTGAGCTGATTCCTTAAGCCCACTGATGCAAATGCACCTTTCCCAACATCCATCCCACCCCAAGGGGGGACAACAAGTGCTATAAATGCATTTTTCTATGAACCATCAGCCAGTACATTAATATTCCATCCAGAGCCTCACCCCAAACCTACCAAATGGCTTCCTGGCCTGCAGGGTGCTGGGCTAGAGGAGGAAACACTGCAGATAAGGAAACACTCCCTCACTCCCAAGGCTGCCACATGCAAGAAGAGAGCCCAGGGCAGGGGATCTTGTGCCCTGTGCCATGATCCAACCTCCTCCAGGACCAGAAATCCAGTGGGACCCCAACCCTTGGGCTGTCCCCTCTCAGCTGCTCCCCACCTTAGCCACCCTTCCATCAAAGCAGTGCCCTCCTCATGCATCTGGCTGCCCTTGATGCTCTCTGCTTTTCTGTCTGGCAGGGCTGACGAGGAGGGCGAGGAGGACGAGGAGGAAGAGCAGTACCAGCAGAGGAAGAAGCAGCTGCAGAAACAGAAGCAGAAACAGAAGAAGAAGAAGGGAAAGCAGCAGGAGGAGCAGGAGGATTTGCCGCCCTGGAGCAAAAAGCCTGAGTCTAGGCGTCCATATTCTAGGCAGGAAGGGACAAAGGGCCTCAAGACAAAGGGCATGGTAAGGAAAGACTCTGTCTGTGTGAGACTTGGAGGGTTGCAAAAAGGCAGCAGGGAAAGGCTCCCTCCTGCAGGCTCTGGAGTCCTGCTCCACGCAGACTCCACCACATCTGCTCAGGACTGGCCGAGCGATTCATGCCTTCCCCTGTGGCCACCAGTGAAACTGAGAAATACTGGGAGGCAAAGACGATGGATGGGTCACAAATCCCACTGCCAAGGCTGCTCCAGCTCGCAGCGGTGGGTCCAAACAGGAGGGCTCCATCTGGGAGCCGCCCCAGTGCTGGTGCCATTCGTGCTGTGTCTCGGCAGGCGTGGGCCTGGGATGCCATCCGAGAGTTCGTCAGGAGCTTCTGCAAGTTCCAGAAGGACATGAAAAATCGCAAACACCGGGTGGAATTTGAGGACTTTCTCCGTTGGGAGCAAAGAAACACGAGGGAAAGTATGTCCAGTGTCCTGGCACCCCTTGTCCTCCTCCCCCAGGACATGCCTGGGTTTAGGTAGAGAGGTTATCTCTCACCTCCGTGACTTAGTGCGCCATTACCCTGCTGCATCTCTCTCAAATAATGTTGTATATGCAAATTTGCATCCCTGCTACAAAAAAAAAAAAAAAAACAAACAAACCATTAAATGGAGCTAAGGTAAGACAGGCTGGAAAAATAAACAAAAGGAAATTGTTTTCTGGGCAACGGGGAGCTGACCTAAAGAGAAAGTTTACACACAGGTTTGAGAGGAGGCTGGAAAAGCAGTTAGAAAAGTGATCTACTAAACACACAGAAACCCCATCTAGATCAAGAGAGTTTTGTATGTGGGGGAAAAAACAGATTTTTACCTTTCCTCCTGACTGATTATTTGCTTGTGGGCCATGTCAGAGCCAGGGCAACAGCTTTAGCCAGACCAGCAGGCTTTAGGAATATCCCATTCGCTATGGAAGCAGTGAACACGAACACTCTGTGGGTACAAAGAGGAGGAAGGATGGAGGAGATTACTAAGCTAGAGGGAAGGTGTATCCCCTGAGGTAGAAAGGCCCTCAGCAAATTGCACGCAGGTAAAGGAAGCACAGGTGAGGTGAAAGAGCAAAGCCAGTGCTGGGGAGCAGGACACAGCATCTCTCCCCTGTCTCAGACCTGCCCGTCAGTGAGAGGAGCAAGGCAGAAAAGGTGACTCTGATAAAGCGCCGCATTTTGGACAAACAGGTCATCGTCGTCAACTTCCTCGTCGATGACCTCCACTTTTACCTGGAGATGGACAGGTAAGTGCCCTCTCCACCAGGTGCCACAGAATCCCAGAATGGTTAGGGTTGGAAGGGACCTTAAAGCTCATCTCATTCCAAGTCCCTTGCATGGGCAGGGACACCTTCCACTGGACCAGGTTGCTCAGTGCTCCATCCAGCTTGGCCTTGGCACCAGCCTCCCTTGGCTCTGGCCCAAATCCCTCTCTGATGGAGTCCTCCAAGGCCTCCATTTCAACCTGCAGCTATCCCCTGGCTCAGGGATCCTGTTTGAAATCGTTTTGGTTCGGTGGTCCCAAGTAATCCAACATTTTGCCTACACCATTCTAGATGTCCCAGTTGTGGTGGCATTTCTCCCCTGACTTTTTCCACATTCCCGACAAATCTGTAAGATCAATCCATGGCCACTGAACACAGCCCTGCAGCCAACACCCCCACAACAGGCAAATCCCCAGATTTCAATCCCCCTCTTTTCCCAAAAAGGGAGGACATCATCTGCCCCAGGTGGATCCTGTGACCACGAGGGTGGTAGAAGAGGCTTTTCCTACCTCCTGTGTCACTGTGCCACACCTTGTGGATTGCTTTTCCTGGCCAAGCAAATACTAAATTAAGCAAGAACACGACTGTCTAACCTAGCAGTTACCAGCACTTGTCTCAGAGCAGGACCCCACGTCCCTTTGCAGGTTTTCCAGGTTTGCTGACACCGTGGAAGCTGTGGAACCCTGCGACGTGCGGTCAGAAAAGCCCATTACCTTTCTCAAAAAGAAACTTGAAATCATCAGCGGACTCTTCCTGAACTCTAGCATCCCCCCAAAGCTGCGGGTGAGACCCCAGACCCGCCCAGGAAGGCTGGAGGCAGCTCATTGCTGAAGGGCATTGCAGCGCAGCTGGGAATGGTGGTGGGGAGAGAGGAATCAGGCAGGGCTCTGGATCTGCTGTGAGGCTTTGGGGCGTGCTCTGCAGCTTGGGACTTCCACATGGGCTGCAAGGCGTGGGAAACAATCCCCCACCAGACCCCGATAAATTGAAAACAAGCGTGTGGGTAAGGATGGGAGAGATGGGGGTGATCCATTGCCTGCTGGAGAAATGCCAGGGCTGAAGCACCAGGATGGTGTTCCACATCCCCAATCCAATCTTTTCATTCTCCAGAGGTCAGCATCACCATCATCCCCTCTCCACTGCACCCACCCCGTCCCCTTCCAGTAGCTCTGCCTTCTCCCCTTTGGAGGGCACAATGCTTTCCACAGAAATCTGGGTGGATCCTGCCCTTGTGCCTGGGGCAGGCAGCCAGGATGTGACTTGGGTGTCTTCTTAGAGACTGCCAAGGTGGGGCCAGGGAGAGAAACCAGGACTGCTGCAAAGTGCTTTGGTCTCTTCTGTGCCCAGGTCAACATCTCTGAGAAAGAGAGGGATTTAATCTGGCGTTTGTCTTCCAAGGGGCCACTGACCCGAGCCATCTACCAGAGCGCCAAGGTCACCCTCTTCCCCATCCTGATGCACTTCTGGAGAAGGTACCTGTCTGTGCCCCCTCTCCCAAGCTGGAGGAGGCTCTGTGGATGCCAGCCTTTATCTCCAGCCTCTCGTTCCTCTGGCAAGCTGAAAATGCAGATGAGACACTCCCCAGGAGCGCAGCTGGAGTGGTCTCTTGGAGCTTTGCTGTCTGCAGTGTTTCTCCCGCAGGTTCTGCATCTGGAAGGTGATGAGGGGCTTTCGCGCCTATGAGGAGGACAGGAGCTCTGAGATCCATGAGGAGGATGAGAGCTTACAGCTCGTCAAGGAGGACAGGAGCTCTGGGGGCCGCAAGGAGGACAAGAGCTCCCGGGCCCAAAAGGAGGACAGGAGCTCTCAGGTCCCCAAGGGGGGCAAGAGCTCCCAGGGCCACAAGGAGGACAGGGCTCCAGCCTCCTCAGCTCCTGCAAAAACCTCCTCCAAAGCACCCAAGATCCAGAGTCCCGAGAGGCTGGTGGCCACCCCCTCTACTACACGTTTCGCTCCAGGTTTGTTCTTCCAGTGTGCAGACACATCCAGACCACCTGGGGGTTTGCTGTTCCGCTGGGCTCCCCTTAAAAGATCCACTCCTTCACACAGCTTTGAGGGTGTATGTGGTGCAGGCCTGCTTGAAAAATGGGATATTTTTTTCCTGTCAAAATCAATCAAAAGTGTCCAGTGGGATTTTAGAAATTTTCTGTGGTGAATAGGGAAGTGAGCACAGAGACTTCACAAGTGAAGAGCTGTTGCATAATTCCTATTTATTTTGATAACCAAGTTAAAAATACTCAGGCACACCCCCTGAAACAGAAATAAAACCCCCAATCTTTTGGGTTGCAAGTCAAATGGGAGCAGGAAAAGGAGAGCCGCTGCGCAGCCAAACACGAGGCACAGTGGCATTCCGTGGAGGGTGCTTTGAATATCTGGAATGGAGAATAAGCTCCATCAGGATTTGAGGTGACATCTCCAGGGAACGAGATGTTTTTTCTTCCTCATTCACTTGTTTAGTTTAGATACACTGAATAACTCTAAACTAAAAAACACAAAGTGGTGATAAGCGCTGCCAGTCTGCCTGACAACCCGCTCCTTGGCTGAATATTCATTTGGAAATTGTCTAATTGATTTTTGATTAAAGGGGAAACCAAAATAGGCACATACTAATCTTGCTTTGACGGATGAGTGGGCGTCAGCAAGCTGCTGTTCTGCTCCCTGTCATTTATCACTGTCAAGTTCTGGTTAAAAAGCAGCAGAGTTCGAGGATTTGGATCCCTCCAGGCTTGAGTTTCTGCTCCACAGCAGGGCTGGGGTGACAGAGCCCTGTGCCCTGGGAATGCCAAGCCATGTCTGTAGCTCCAACCACCTCACGCCTTGGGTATTCCCATGGATAACATCCAGTGTTCGGCTTGGCTCTCCACTTTGTTACAGAGCCTCACTGCACTCCCAGGACCTTCTCAAATGTTGTTGTTTTAATGCAAAAGTCACCAAAAAAAGACCCAGAAAAACCTCACATACCACAAATATATTCTGAGCTATGTGTCACACAGGAGCTACTGGCTGTGTTATCCTGGACAAGGACATGGTTTGCCAGGGTCTTCAGGGAGCTCAGAGAGAGACATTTAAACCAACTGATTCAGATTAGAGATAAGGAAGTCGTTTTTTACACTAGAGGGTGGTAAAACACTGGCACAGGTTGCCCAGAGCAGCTGTGGCAGCCCTGTGCCTGGAAACATTCAGGATCAGGTTGGATGGGGCTCTGAGCAACCCAGGCTGGGGGCTGGACTGGATGGCCTTGAAAGGTCCCTTCCAACACAAAATCTGTGATTAAATCAGTGCAAACTGTTGCAGGGCTTGGGACAGTCCCAAGCAGCACAGCCCGTGTTTCACTACAGTCAAAGAGTGACTGCACTGGGAGCTGCTCTGGACACATAGAATAGACCGTGATCTCTCTTAATAGACATTAATCGCACAGGAACTGTCCCTGGGACAACAGTCCCCAAGACACTGCTCCTTGTTTCATCTCAAAAGGATGAGTAACAGGAGCTGGGAGAAAAAATCCCTCAGCTCATCTGGCGTGTGGGGACAAGATGTGTGACCCAAAAGAGCTGCTCTTTGTGACTGTGCTGATGGCCACACCAGCTCCTGGGACACTTCTCTGCACCTCATGCGGTCACCAACGACCTTTATCTAAGGGTCTCGCTTTTCTGGCCTTTAGATAAAAACCTGGGGGCAAAAAAATGGCTTTTAAAAAGCACCAAAATTGCTGGTGAAGACACCTGTAATTCCGGAGAAAACCTCCTCATTTTGAGAGCTGTGTGAGCAGGGCTGGGCGGTGGCAGGCAGGGACACATGTGCCATCAGCAGGCGTCACTGTGGCACTGTCACTGCCCGAGCCCAGGCCACCAGCACCGAGTGACACGCGGGAGAAACTGCCCAGGCAGCACAAAGGCTGGCACATCTCCCATTCCTGCCACCCAGGACCCCCAGCCCTGCCACAGAGCCAGGGTGGGACATGTCCCCCCACCCTGCAGCCCCCAAACTGTGGTGCAGTCAGGATCTGGGTAGCTCAATTCCTTGCTCAGCCACCCTTCCCTGTGCCCTGGGCAAGCCCCAAATGATTCGAGGGGACCCCACTGCTGTCCCCCCTCATCTGCCACCAGAGCACTCCATCTTTATCCCTCCCCAGGCAAAAGGCCTGTCCTTGTCTTCACGCTGTCAGAAGGACTCGAGCTCCGGCTGCCACGGCCCCAGGCGAGAAAAGAGCCCTCGGAGGAGCAAAAAGGTGAGGCAGCGCAGGAAGGGGCCCTCCTGCTCCTGAGGGGAACCCCTGCTGCTGGGGTGGAGCTGGGATTTAGGGAGCCAGCAGTGGGGAGTTGGTGCTGATGTTCTCCTCAGGGTCAAATCCAAGCACGGAGAAGACGCCCTCGCTCAGCAGGTCTGCCCCGCAGGGCAGGTAGGTGGTCCCAGAGGCGTTCACCTCCTCCCAAACACACCAGCACGGGCTGGGACTCCCCTTAAACCCCAGGGGTTTCTGTAGGGTGCTGTCAGCCCCACCATGTTCAGTAAGTCACAGAAAACTCCAAGCTGCTCCCCCTCTCCATGCCCAGAACTCCTCCCTTTGCTCACCCCTGATCCCTCTCCATGCCCAGAACTCCTCCCTTTGCTCACCCCTGATCCCTCTCCATGCCCAGAACTCCTCCCTGGGAGCAGCCAGCCCTGTGTTCATCCCTCATCACCCTCACCCTGCCTCCAGCAGCAGCAGCCACTGAAGCAGCATCTCTCCCTTCCCTGCAGGAACTAAGGGATGGACAGCCCTCCCAAAACACCACCCACCCACACAGCTGTGATCCAAAGAAGCTGAGCAGTTTGGACACAAGGAATCTTTTGCACTTACTCAGCAATCAGACCTAAAAATAAAGCAACTCACAGCATCCTGCAGCTTACCTGGTGACAGCCCAGCAGCTCCCAGCTCTGCAGCCGTGGCAGGGACAGGCTATGGCACGTGTTTCCAGCTCAAATACCACACAAATCTCCTTCCTCACATGGAGCTGGAAAATGTATCTCAGCTCCTCACCGTTCCACACAAATTAAATTCTTCCTGCAGGTGGCAAGGCTGGGAGAGCCCACCTGGGTCACTCTTCAGGTGCCCTTGGGTGCTGTGATGTGCCTGTCTTGCCAGAGCCTTTCTGATTTTGCAGCAAAATCAGTTCATGCCTGACTGGGGCTTCAGCATCCTTTTCTTTGTGAGGTCTTTTTTTCTTTTTTTTTTTTTTTTTTTAACTAGTATGTTTGCAAACCACCAACCAAGTCATAGCAAAGACCTTAATTTTTCCCAGGTGAAACTGAGTCCAAGTGGATTTGCCAGGTCACCTGGAAGCTGCAGAAATCACAAATATTCTTTGAACCTCACGAAGAAAAGACCACAACCTTTATCAGTTTGTCAGAGGCAAGATCTCAGCCTTGTCATTTTGAGCTATTTTAAACCACTTTTAAATCTTAGAACCTAGAATACTGAATCCTGGGAATAACACAGGTACATTTTAAGGCAGATGACAACATGTTTCATGTTTATCAGTTATGATTATCAACACTTTGCTTCTGGGGGAATCACAAATACCCAAACAAACGCAAAGTCCAAGAACATTTATTTAAATGAAGAGCTTGGGAAGCTGATGCCATTCCTACAACAGGAAACGTGACCAACTCTCAAAATTGCCCTTGTGCTGGAAGTTGATTTTGCCCCAAAAGCTTTCAGCCCCAAAAGCTTTCAGCCCCGAAATCTTGCTGTGTTTTGGTGAGCTTTGCAGTAACACTGCTGAGCCCAGGCCCTCGAAGGCGTCACAGATGTGCCTGAAGCTCAGCACAGCAAAACCACAGCTAAGAACAACCTTCACTGCGCTGCTCTGGGGGCTGGTTTGCGGTTTTGTTTTTCAGAGAGGCAGATGAGCCATGCTGAGCACCTGATCCCATCACACTGGGCTGAGCCAGCTGGCCTGGGGGGCCCAGCAGAGGAAGAAGGCAGAGGCACAGCAGACACAGGCAGGACAGCAGGGGAATGGAGCGTGGGGACCAAATCACACCTTTGGGCTGCAAACCTGTCCGAGGCAAAGGCAGGCAGCACCTCCCAGCTGGGCACTGAGCCATCAGCACATCCCACTGCACTAATTTGGGCAGCTGGCTCTGCCCCTGGCTGCCCAGGACACCTCCATCCTGGGCTGTGCCCCAGCCACTGCCACAGCACCCAGCTGCAGTTCTGCCCTCCGCTCCTCCATCCTGCTGGCATCTCACGGAGCACTGGCCCATCCTCCTGGTGTTTTCCCCAGCCCTGCTTCCCGTCCTGCGCTCCTTCCTCCCGTGGCCTGGTGCTCCGTGAGCAATCTGCTCTGCAGATGCTGTGCTCGGATCAGGTTTCTGCTCTGGCAGCAGCCTGCAGGTGCTTCTGGCTTCTCAGAGAGCAGCACACTGCCCTGCAGAGCACAGGAGCCCTCCCTGCAGATTCTTCCCAGAGGGATAAGTCCCAGCCCTTCAGAGAAACAGCAGAGTGATGGAAGAAGATGCAAAGGTCACAGAAAGTTGGAAATGTGGCATTTTAGAGAGCCCATGGCCTCACCTCTCCTCATGCAAGAGCAGAAATGCTGCTGTGGCACCCCACTGCAGCCCTGCTCCCCACACTGCTGAGACCTGGGCACCATCTCTGGGTGTCCTCCTGACTTCTGGGCGTGAGAAAGGCACAGTGAGCAAGACAAAAATAGCAGGGAGGAAAGGCAAAAAACCAGAAAAGTTGGCACAAGAGGAGTCAGCGTTCTCCTGGTTGCCTTTTCTCATCAACAGCTGTGTAGTCAAACTTCCATTACGGATTTGGAAGGTTCCCAGGAGCATGAGAAGGACCTTTGCTCCAAGCCAGGACCACTGATGCAGGTGGTGGTTTGACAGTGCTGCAGAATATCTCTGTCTGTGCAGAGGGGATGGGGGGACCTCATTCCCAAATGAGTGTAGAGTCCATTTCCCAGGCAAGTTTATTTCAAGTTTGTTTCTCCATGGGCTAATTAAAAGAATAACAATCTCACTTTGGGAAAAAAAAATCCATTTTCAACAGCTAAAAAACAATTCCATAAGCAACATATAATTATAGTGCAAATCAGAGCATCCAAAGCTTGTGGTTGTTGCACCAAACACTCTGGAATTTTTCCTAATTTAAGTCCTCTATGCTCTATCCCTGCATGTGCTTTATCCGATTTCCTTATCCATGTCTTCAGCTCTTCTGCAGGTGAATAAATAAGGAATAAAAGCAGTGATGGTGGGATCAGACACGGGACAGGAGGTGGTGACATCCTACAGAGAAGGGTCCTGGAAGTCTGCTAAGCGACTGTGTGTGGGGTTTTGGCGTAAACTGTTGTACACATAGATGGTAAGCTTTGGAAAAACCTTCAGGAAATACTCAGCATAGTCTCCTATTTTGTTGCTGATCCTGAAAGAGAACAAAGGCAAAAGGGATTTTTAAAGCTTGTCCCAAGAGTTAATATTCTAGGATGCCCTGCGCTCTCCCTTGCAGAGAAAAAGCCATTCCAAAGGCTTTCTGGTAACATGGGAAGGTTGAAACCCCAGAACTGCAACTTTTCTACACCTTTGCTAAACCTCTTGATTCTCCTTTTTTTTTTTTTTTTTTCTTTTTTTTTGGCTATTCCTCCAGCACCTCCATCTGCCTAATCCCACTTTCATGGTGAGGATCCTTGGGCTCGTCCAGGGCAAAGACAGGACTTGGTGATCCTTGTGGGTCTTTCCCAGTTCAGGATATTCTCTGATTCCATGCAGTTGTGGCAGGGGCGGGGATGAGAACACGTACCCTTCATCTTTGTGTTCATCCATGTTTCTCATGAGCCTCAGGAGGTCGGTGACGTCATTGCTGTATTTGACTGGTTTGGCATTCCTCGGATTTCTCATGACATCCAAAATCTCTTGGTCAACCTGAAAGCAAGCACATCGATTTCTCCCTGCCTTTCACACCCCATTGGAACAGCACACCTACCACCACTCACTGCAGCCACTGCCTTTCTGCAGGGGCAACATTTTGCGTGGGAAAACCTCCCGAGCCTCCAAAGCATGCACCACGCAGCCCTCGATTCCTCTGAGTGTTTCCTCTCCTGCCTTGCCAAGGTGTGGCATTCCTATCAGGACTGTCAACATGGTTCCATTTTTAAACAGGGCCTGTGAAACATTTGGGAAAAGCTTCTGCCTGAAATCTCTAGCTTCAACCTGATACCAGTCCAAATTGAGTCCAAACTTAAAAATTCCATTTTTAAACAGGGCCTGTGAAACATTTGGGAAAAAGCTTCTGCCTGAATCTCTAGCTGATACCAGTCCAAACTGAAGAGGATTACCGTTCTGGTCCACTGTGGATAAGGAAAACTTTTCTTAGTGACATTAGGTTCTTGAAAAATGCTTTTTCGGTTTGGGATGTCTTTGATTTGATTCCATATACTCTTCAGGAAGTTGAACCTGCTGTGGGATGAGAAGCTTCATCAGCTGCAATGGACATCACTGTTCCCAGCACTCCAGGCAATTCCCACACCGAAATTCCACACCCTCTGTACTCCCGGGAGTTACCTCTGATTGCTCCAGAAATAGGGATGTTTGCTCAGCCCTTCCAAGCCTCGCTCATCATGAGAGCACAGGCTTTGCACAAGGTCCAGAGCCTCTGTGTAATCTGGGGAATTGGCAGCCAAATCCTTCATTCCAACTTGCTGGAGGTGTTTCCTACCTCCTGTTAAAACGTACAGCACAAGCCTGCCCAGGGCCTGCAAAGAGACATCACTGTTCCCGAACTTCCCAACACCCAACTTCCAACCCCATGGAAGAGGACTTGTATCCCTAAACCCTGCAGGCGCCCAGAAGTGTAAAATCCACACCAAGACAAACCTCGAAGCTGCGTGCACAAGGACAGAGGAGATCAGTATCCAAAACATCATCACTCTTATGCAGTATCTGTCATTTCATGGGATTTCCCAAAAATCAAGGCGTTCTCTAGCTGGGGATGCAAAAAGCCTTTCCCTAGGACCCACAGCAATAGAAAGTATCACAGAGCACCTGAAATTTTGGGTTGATTCACAGACAACTTGCCTTTAAATCTGAGTTTACAAGTTCTTCCCGGCCTTCGATCAACCTTCTTTTATTACCAAAGTCTGCCAGGTAAATTTTGCCACCTAAGTCTGAGGAAATAAGAGAAATTGTTAACAAATACAGGTGGAAAACCTCTATACGGTCCATCACTGACTTCTGGATGGCCCTTTCTTTAAAAAACAGTTCTCTGAAGGCATATCTGGTGGGTTGATCTGCCTGCAAAGCCCTGGAGAGGCGGGCAGAGCTAGTGAGATGTGTGAGGTTGTTCTCTCTGAGCATATCTGAACTTATATAAAGAGGAGATCTAAAGCCACCCCATTCAGCACAAAGACATCTGTGTTTCCACAGACAGCTGTGAGGCACCTTCTTCTCTGACCTGCAGGGAAAGCAAAATGAAAACATAAAGAAAGTGAAATATAACCTATTACGAAGTTCCCGGGCTGTAGATCCTGGTGAGCAAATCCGAGGGAGTGCAGCTCTCTCAGTGCCTGGAAGATCATCTTCAGAGCAGCTTTGTAATCCTTTCGGCCTTCAGGGTCCTGCAGATGCTCCTGGAGGTTTTTCTCCCACAGTGGGAAGCACAAGTACATGCAGCCCTTTTCCTTCTCAGACTGGAAGAGCTTCAGTAGATGTTCAGACTGAGAACATTGTTCAAAGAACTTTTTTTGTTCGTCACCCTCTGCACTGCAGGTTATCCTCACTGCTACCTCTGTCCCTCCGTGGAGCCCGAGGTAGATGCCATCCTGAATCCTCTGCTGGATGTATGGAAATGTCTTCAGCTTGCCAATCATGGGGCGATACATTCGATCAAGTTCTTTCAGCTGGGCCCTCCAGCGTTTGCTCTTTGGCTCCCACACTCTGGGGGTTTCTGGGACAAACGTGGCGTTGTGCTGCCGAAGAAGGTTTTCTATGCTAAGGGAACGATTTCTCTTTGCAACTGCGATAAGGTTCCCCACATCAGTCCTTGCCCCCTTTTCACACAGCAGCTTTGCTATGCTGCAATCCCTTCTCTCCACAGCCACCATCAGGGCTGTGTTGCCCTCCTCATCTGCATCATCGATATCTATTTCATCCTTCTCCAACAAAGCTGTCACCAGCTCCGGGCTCTCCATTTCCACAGCCAGGATGAGGGCAGTTTTCCCACATTCATCTTTGCTCTTCACATCCACACTGTGCTCCAGCAGGAAATGAACTATGGAGACAACTGCCTCATGGGGTTTTTTTTTTGAAGCCTTCTTGAGAGTGTGGATCAAGGCATTCCTGTCTCTGTTGTCACGGATGTTCACATCAGCCCCCATCTCCTGGACCAGGATTTTCACAGCCGAGAAGTGGCCCTCCCTGCAAGCGTCCATCAGCGCCGTGGCACCTCCTTTGTGCAGCTTAGCTTTCTCCTCGCTGGTCACCCTCCTCAAATTCACCTCTGCTCCTCTGCTGTACAGGAACCTCAAGGCTTCCTCCCTGCCGTACCACGCAGCCTCCATGAAAGCTGTGAAGCCGTTGATGTCCTGTTCACTGATGTCTGACCCACGCTCCAGGAGGAGCTTCAGGATATCCACATTCCCTGCTATCCCTGCCTCCGTAAATGCAGTGCCACCATTGTCCTTCCTGGCGTCCACACAAGCTCCCCTGTCCAGCAGGAGCCGCACCAGTTCCTCCTCACCAGCTTGCGCTGCAGCCTGCAGGGGTGTCCAGCCGCTCTCCACCTTGGAGTTCACATCTGCCCCTTGCTCCAGCAGCTCCAGCACAGCTTTTTTATCCCTTTCCCTCACAGCAGTGTTTAACTTGGAGTTAAGGACTTCTGCTGTCTTCGTGCCGGGAGGGGTGGAGACCTTCTCCTGGTTGTGAGTCGGAGACTCCATGGTGGCCAGAGGGAGGGCTCTGCACCTCTGCTGTTCCCCACCAGAAGCCAGGGGTGCCCAGAAGGACGGGAGAGGTGCAGCACTCAGTGCCTTGGCTGTGGGGGATGCGCTGGGCGCGGCCGATGAAACACGCCAGGTGCTATTTTAAGGGCTCTGTGATCTTCACCCGATTAACAAACAGGAAATACTGCTTTATTAGCCTGTGACACCTCGCTGTTCCCACTCGGTGTCCTGCAGCTCTGTGTGAGGGGAGCTGAGGACAGCAATGCCAGCAGAGCCAAGGCCTGGCGAGGAGCACAGCTTTAGCGCTCAGCGTTTCCTTGCCCGGCCCAAGCGCCTCTCAGGGCGCAGGGAGGTGTCCCTGCTGCTTCTGCTATAAATGTTATCTCAGCCTGGGCACAGGTTACCTGATCAGCCATCCTCCGGCAATGGTGTCAGGTGGAGAACGCAGCAGGCGGGCAGAGATGGGCATTCCCCTTCAGCGTGGGATGGCAATCACACACGGTCCTGCCTGTCCCTGATCCAGCACCTGCAGTGACACAAAGCCAGCCTTAATGCCTCCTCCTCCTATCAGCCATGAGGAGACCCTACCTGACAGGAAGCCTTTCCGAAGCTTTTCACCACATTTGGAAATTAATCAGGCAGGACTTTATCTTTATCTGTTTGGTATCCAGAAAAACTGGGACTTCAATACCCATTTCCAAGTGATCAGCACTTTCGGGAGTTACTGCCTGACAAGCTGAACTGGAAATAAATTACCTGAGCAAATCAGGAAAGGGACAGAGAAGTCTTAAGGTAAAAGAGCAAAGTATAAACTCACATGAATTTACCCTCAGGAAAGCCAAAGATTGGGTTTTGGATGGTTTATTTCCCTGCCCAGCAGGAAATAAACACAGAATTTCATTGATTTAGATGCATTTCATTTCCTTGTATTAACTTCTATACCTTTTACCACACACAGGAGAAAAAAAAATAAAAATTAGTGTTACTTTCCTGGCCAGAAAAGCAGCACAGCATCCCCTGGGCACGGTGGGGCTCGAGATCCTCGCCCCTGTCGGGACGGCAGAAGCCTGGGGAGGGGCAAGAGAGGGGCTGAGCACCTTCCTCCTCTTCCTCCGAGCGGCAGAGTCCCAAAGTGCGCACTCCAGGAAATGTCTGAACCTTCCCATCCCCGCCCCGCTGACTTTTGACCATGAGCCGTTCGCGTCACACAGCCCAGCCTGGTGGCACCGCCAGCGACACGGCCACCAGGGCGTCCTTGTGCCCGACCACGAGCCCTGCCACTGCTGACAATGCCTTCAGAGGCACAGAGGAGCTTTTCCCAGCGCTGCCTTTCGCTGCTGCTCCCCGGGCAGCAGTGCCAGCTCGCCTCTGCTTCCCGGCAAAGCCGGCAGCAATGCGCTGGCCCCTCCCAGGAAGGAGGGTTTTATCCTTGCAGGGGGATGCTAGGGTTTTGGGGACCGTGTTTGGAGACCTTTTTCTCAGCACCCAGCAGAGAAGTGCTCTCCCCATACGCAGAGATGTTTACAAGCTCAGCAGTGGCTCGGGAGATGCAGGCGTGGAGGCATTAAATGCATCAGTGCTGTGGTTCGGGGGAGATTGGGGGTGGTTTGGGGGTTTATTTTAAGCTTTTCCTCACCTTTTGGTAAATCCATCCACGAGGGAACTAAATGCTGCTGAATTTCACTCAGGGAAACGCTGAGCTCCAGATCCGTGGGTTCCTCGCTGCTTGGGCAGGCAGCTCTGTGTAAACACCCGGGGAGCCTGGTCCTCCTTATCTGCCTGGAAAGTGCAGGAAATACGTGAAGCAGCCCAGGCTGTGACGTCCCAGTCCCACCCAGTTTCCTCCAGTGCTCCGTGACATGAGAATAACTCAGCAGAGCCTGTGTAACTCCCCGGGCACCTCCACTAAGCTGTCCCAGCTGCAGGGTTGAGTTCACACCTGAAACAGGGCAGAAATTGTGTCAATCCATCACTCCTGCCTTTCCATGGCACATGCACAGGCTGGGAATCTGCTGTGCACACAGACACGGCCTGACCCAGGTACAGGGGCAGGGAAAAGCCCTTCAAGGGCTGGGAGGATGCACTCCTGCACATTTTACACGGATAGCCCAATCCCTGCGGATGCCTGCACTGCTGGCTCACATCTCCACGCCGAATTTCACTGAACTCTGTCTCTGCAGGGGTCTTTGTACCTCATTGTGGTGCTGGGCATCCTGCTTCCCACAGCATCCGCAGGCTCTGGGAACATCCCACGGCCTCTGCATGGAATTTCACTGCATTTGTGCTGCCACAGGAGGCCTTGACACAGCCCCGCGGGGACAGAGACTGTGAAAACTCAGGGAGCAATCTCCAATCTCTCTCTCAAGGCTGTGAGGATCTCATTTTAATTCACAGAAGAATCTCACTCGGTTTCACCAGGGCTGTGGCTGTAGCTGCTGGTGCTCAAGGACCCATTTGCAGGCTGGAAAACAAAGAACCATAGCAAGGGCACATCTCAGCCTCAAAACCAATAAAGACATCCGAAAAAGCCAATGTTACAGTACATAACAATGTCACGTTGCCCACTCACATACAAGAGCCTTCTTCAGCTTGCTGATTTAATTAAAGTCATTTATTATCTTATGGTGGGAAGGTGAAAATCCCTAGGATGGGGGAACCCAAACCCTGAAATGGTGGGAATGGGGTGTTTGCAACCAGCAGGGCTGTGGCAGGAGTGTCCTGTGCCTGCACCCCAGCAAAGAAGGATTTGCTGGTAGTGCTTTCCTTACTTCTCATCCCTGATCCAAATGGTTTTCCACAGAGCCATAAGTTTAAACTCTGAGACCCTACAACAGGTGGTTTGGGGGGAATAAAAGAGTCTCAAATGGTTTTCTAAAGTTTGGGAGTAACAGAGCTCCTCTCCATCACCATTCTGTTGCCTCTGGGTTATGGAGTTCCTGCTGTATGTGCACATCTGCAGAGTCATCATTTGGGCACTCAGGGACTCAGGAGATGAGCTGCTGAGACACAGACAGCAGGGGAATTGAGGGCACAGCTAAGCAAATCTGTGTTTTCCTCCATCCTGATGGACTTGCACCCGTTTTTGCATCCCGTGCTCTGAGATGACATCTCCGAGAACCTGTGTCCTGACCAGCAGCCACAAATAAACATGAGGCAAAATGTGGCAACAAAAACTGCCTGTCAAGGGCAAAATCATTCTTAAAGGAGCTATGAATAGTAGGGTGAGTCTTTTTTCTTCATGTTCCCTTCACGTGCTTTCTTATTATATTTCCAAATGGGAATATCCCAGGGTTTATGTGCTTGGCCATGCTGATGTGACTTTCAGTGCTGGAACACAGCCCTGGAAAATAATCCACAGAAGGATGTGACTGAAACACTGACAGGTGATGCTATCCGTGTAGGAGCATCAGCTACATTTCAAAGAATCATTTAGGTTTGAAAAGACCTCCAAGGTCATTGAGTTATCCAGCACTGCCATGTCCACCGCTAAACCACGTCCCCAAGTGCCAAATCTATGCCTTCTTGGAGTGTTTTTACACCTTTTAAACTGCATTTTCTAGTTTTTTTAGACTGCTGCTCAATCCTCATTGCCACCCAAAAAGAAAAGAGGGAAGGGCAGGAGAGGTGAGAGCAACAATGGGGCAGGCAAGGACCTCACCACGCAGAGCAGCACATCCCTTTTGGCTCCATTTAAAACATCCCAGAGCAGCCAGAAGAGGCCGAACAAGGAGTCAGACTGAGCACCTGAGCTGAGATGCCTTTCCCAAGCAGAGGAGGAGGATCTCCGGCAGGATTTCTCCCGGGTGTTCCTCACCCCATCTTTGCCCCAGTCCGCAGCTGCCCCGTGCCCGAGCTGTGCTCCAGCACAGGCAGCCCATCCCGGGGAGGCAGGAGAGCTGCAGAGCCCAGCACTGCCCTCGGTGCCCCAGCAGCAGCAGAAGGCATGAAAATCATCTCTTATTCTTCCCCAGATCCCAAGGCAGCCCAGGGGCACGGATCCTTGTGCGCAGCTGGAGCACATTGGCAACCTTGGCATTTAGCTCGTGTGTCAGGGGAGCGGAGCCGTGTGGAAACACATCAGCTGTGAGTTCTGGCACTTTGTTCAGGCAAAGGCCTTCAAGTGGAAGCTGCAGAGCGATGCCATCCAGCTGCTCCCTCCCCGCCGGCTGGCCTGGGGGCTGGCAGAGCCCTGCAGAGCGCAGGGTGAGGCATTTGCTGTGTTTGGAATGGCTCAGTGCATCCTCTGCTGCTGAGCTTCCTCCAAAAATTCTGTCTAAATAACATTTCACAGCATTCCTGTGCTGCCTTTCATTTAAAAAGAAATAAATCATGGATGTACATACATGCAGCTGTGAATTTGCCTGTTTGCCATGTTTCAAATGGCTCAGTGCATCCTCTGCTGCTGAGCTTCCTCCAAAAATTCTGTCTAAATAACATTTCACAGCATTCCTGTGCTGCCTTTCATTTAAAAAGAAATAAATCATGGATGTACATACATGCAGCTGTGAATTTGCCTGTTTGCCATGTTTCAAATGGCTCAGTGCATCCTCTGCTGCTGAGCTTCCTCCAAAAATTCTGTCTAAATAACATTTCACAGCATTCCTGTGCTGCCTTTCATTTAAAAAGAAATAAATCATGGATGTACATACATGCAGCTGTGAATTTGCCTGTTGTCACATGTGTGTATCCACGGAAAATCAAAGCTCACAATTCCTACTCTTATATATGCACATCCACCTGCTTCAATGCTTGTCTCTGTGCACTCCTGCACCCATGTCCGTGTCCTAAGGCCACCCTGAAGCCACTTGGTGCCACTGGAGCAGGGACCCTCCGGCTGCAGGAGCCCCTGAGCTGCTGCTGGGAGCACTCCGGGTCCCAGGGCGCAGGGAAATGGCTTTTTTTTCCACCAAATAAATCCACCCCCCCCATCCTGGCTCATGGAAACCTGGCCCTGGAGCAAGTTTGTGTCAGCAGTGCCAGCCCCCACGTTCAGCTCAGATCTCCTCAGCTGCTCCCAAATTCGCAGCCTCCTCTCCTCCCTGGGAAACTTCAGCCGGGGTTTATTGGGAGCGACCGCAGCCGGCCGGGGGAAAGCTTTGGCTCCTCTTTCTCAACATGGTTTTGTGGCTTGGGGATTTTTTATCCCCCTGAGGCTTTAAAGGTTTGCTGCGTTACCGCTGGGTTTTGGCAGCAGCCACAGCTGGATGCGAGGCTTGCATTTAGCGACTGGATTTTCTCTTTGGGAAGCATGTCAGGCTTGTAGAGAGGAAACTGTGCTGCGAATGGGATTGTCCAGGATCCGCTGTGGGGTCTGAGAGCTGCCACCGAGGCTGAGACTCAGCTTGGGCCGTGCATGATGCAGCAAGAATGGACACAGCCCCAGATTTCCTTATAAAGCAAGTTCAAAATTATTTTAATCTATATTTTTCTTCCTTTTTTTTTTTTTTTAAATTGTTGGCCTATTTAATTTTTTTATGGAGAATCAGTTTTAAATTAACTTCAAGGTAGGCAAGGAAAAGTGTTCATATTTCTCATTCAGAAGCTGCAGTTTAAAAAAAAAAAAAGAACAACAATGTTATTTTTTATTCTAGCTGCTTCTAGTCTGCTTTACTGCTCTAACTCTCTCCTGACGAGTAATTTATATATTTCATGGATACTTTTCAGCTCACTTCTTCCCTCTGACACGTACAAAGATCAGGTATAGATGCAAACTGCTGTGATCCCTAATCACCTGACTTGTAAGACAAGGCCGCGCTTAATTTAAAAGGAAGTGGAAGGTGCAGGGAAGCTCATCCTGCTTTCCTCTGGATAGGTGGGGAATGAAATCAGTGATCCTTGGACCGTGCATGGCTGCATTAGGAGGTTCTGCTGTAGCTGCAGGTGCTTGTAAAAGGCATTTGGATGGCAGGGGGTGGCTGGTGCTCATAGTAACACCTTGGAGCATGCATATTCCTGAGTTATTCCCCTGTGATTCCAGCTCCTCCTCGGCACTCTCCTCACGCTCTCCCCCGCTGACGCAGGCCAGTTAATTTTGGCTTCCAGGACATGCAATAAATAGAAAGAAGGCAACTGAAAAAAAAAAAAATACAAAAAACCAGCAACATGTTTTGGTTGGGTTTTTATTCCAAGCATTCACATCTTGAAGCTGCGCTGGGATGCTCCTGGCCCTGAGTCGCCACAGGCAGCCCTGGGTGCACCCAGGGAAGGCTCTCCCTGGAGGGACACAGACTATGCAATCCTGCCCTTCCCTCCCAGAGCACTCCAGGGTGTGCTCACACCTCTCTGCACAGGAAGAGAATCTTTTTTAATAACCCCTCTAATACCAGAGAGTTTGCCCTTTGAAAATCAATTCGATCATCAGGTGTGTTATTGATAAAAATCAAGTATTATTTATGAGAGTGACCCAAAATCAGGGTTTTTTTGCAAAGAGAAGCCCTCACTTGGATCCTCCTGATTTTAAGACATTGGTGTTTTACTAATACCCAGCAGATATTGAGAACTGCAGTCCTGTAAATGTCTCAGAAATTATGAGCAATACAAGCAGTATTGAGTACCCTAGAAGCTCATATATCCAAAACTTCACTTCTGCTTTCATTCTTTCTATGAACTGCTTGGTTTTCTTCAGTAAATCAAACACCACAAAACATTACTCATAAAAAATCTTCCCTCTTCCTGTTCTACTCATGACACGGTCACTTTGAAAGCAACTGGAAATGCCCCTTGAGTCACTCAACAGAAGGAGCTTTGCAGGCTTTGCAAAGCATCCAAAATTAGAATGTAAAATTTAATTGAAATCCCACAATAAAAAATGAATAAATAAGAAAAGACCCAGCCCATGCTGTCAGGGTATTTTCCTCTTTAAATTTTATTTTATAATGACAAGGTTATGTCAGCAATGAGAACAGACCATTGTGCATCGCTCACTTCAGTAACACAGCAAAGGTGGTTCCAGTTGTAAAAATAAATAATAAATAAGAGAGCGGCTGATATCTCCCTGTAAACACAGCCAGGACCACAGCCAGAGGCTCAGAGGTGGGACCAGGATGGGGATGGTGGAAGAGGACTCAGAATAACGTCCCCAGACTGGTCCTTGGTCCCTCGCTCTGCTCAAACAGCCGTGAAAAGCCAAACGATGCTGTGCTCTGGCTGTTGCTGGGACAGAAGGGCAAAAGACACTTCCCTTGGCAGGGAGGGAGAACCAGTGGGATAAGGAGCTCCAGGTTTGGTCTTTAGGGATAACAGAGCCATACAAAGGAGCCCTGAGCAGGGGGCAGTGCTGCTGGCACATTCCCCAGCACAGCCTCCACCTCACCCACTGAGGCACCACTGCTGCCAAGTGAGATTCACTCCTTTCCAGGACCCTGAAATTCCTGCTGGGAGGGACTTTCTGAAGCACCTCCCGTGGGTCTGAGCAGATGATGTGACCTGCCACCCCCCCAGTCACCGAATTCCCGGCACTGATTCCCCTCACTGCACGGATTTCTGCCCAAGTGCTGTGGCTGCAGATCAGTTTCACCATCCAAGGGAAGGCCAAGCCCAATTATAAACCCAGACAAAGCCCCAGGTTTTCTCTCCCACGTGTGAAAATCAAATTTTCCATGGGGTCATTCACCAAAGTGCCTGTTTGACCTCGTTGTTCTGTGCCTAGGGAAAGCTGCTGTGTGCTGAGATGCTGTCCACATCTTTAAGGGGAGAGAGGAAACAACGTGGGCTGGAAGCATCCCTGCACTGCCATCCATAAAAACCTGCCTCCTGAGACCTGTCTAGCAGCTCTGCCTGCTGCTATTGGCATACCTTGCTCTGTAATTGTGCTACAAATCTGCCTGGTCCTCTCAAATTATTACACAGAAAATGTGGGAGGCATGCTAAGTGCTACAAGAGCTAAAATAATTTAATTTACAAGCTCCTCGGAGCAAGGGACGCGCGTGTGTGCTTTCAGCAGTGCTCTTCTAATAAATAGAGATATAATAATAACAATAGTAACAACAATAATAAAATAAATAACAATAACAGGAACAAAACGTTGCGCACGTGACCCAAGATTAGGTGCAAATTGGAGGTCGTGGAGCTCAAGCGAGGGATAAAAACATCACTGCGCTGGAAGGAGGTGGAGAGCTTTGATGCAGAGCATGCATAGGACACAGCTGGAGGATCTTGGGATCAGGAAAAGGCAGGTGCAGGATCCCTCCAGCTGCAAGCGCCACGTAGTCTTGGGGCTTTTATCCTGGCCGTTCCCTGCGTGTGGGAATGGCAGGTTCCTGTGCCGTCCCACAGCTGGTAGCTGATGCTGCAGGCGGAGAGCAGGTGGGAGCTCTTCAGTGATGGATGCTCAGGGGAATCCAGCCTCTTCTTGCTGGGCTCGCAGCTCGAACACATTTCTTTGCATCCCTGCGGTGGCGCAGGTCTCCGGCCGAGCTGCAAGGGGAGGCACCGGTTCCCACCTGCTCCGCTCCTCCAGGGAGGGAGCAACGCCTGCCCGGCGGCTCCATGCCGAGCGGGAAGCACACGAGGTCCTGGGGATCCTGCTAAAATTCCACAATTTCAGCCGAAACCCCTCCACATGTCCCTCGTCCCTCGCGCACCGCATCCCAGCCCGCGCCCGGTGCCCCGGCTCGCCACCCCGCCGCGGATCCGGGCTGGGGGCAGGTGTGCGACCGCTTGCTGGTGCCGCGGCTGGCGGCCTGCTTGGTCATGTCCTGGTAGGAGGCGGATTTCAGGAAGCGCGGGTAGGAGTCCTTCTCCATCAGCGTGCGCGTCTTGGCCTGCGCCTCGTTGAAGCAGGCGGAGGTGGCCCCCAAGAGGTTCTTGCGGGTGATCTCCCTGGTTTCATGGTCGATGTTCACCTGCAAAGAGGCAACACCACCCACAGACATTAACTCCTCTCCTATGTGGGGGCAAAAACTGGTTTTCATCCATCTTCAGATGCTTACAGCCCTTTCCATCCTTTCATGGTTGGGCTCAGCGTCTGCTCCAACATTAACGACTCAATAGTGATGGACGACATGATGTTAGAAATTAAAGCTCTCATAAGCAAGAGAACATCTTCCCACTGATCCAAGAGCACTTTTCTAAAACCCACAAGGGTATTTTACTCCTTTCCCACCCTGTTTGATGCCACAGAAAATGCTCTCACCTCCCTGGGCGCCTCATTTTGGACAAACTCCTCGAAGATCCTGTTGGCTTTGGAAGCCAACTTGGTTTTCGACCGGGTCTTTTTGAAGTCCTCGCATGCCAGCCAGAAGTCGAGGTTCTCCTCGCTGAATTCTGTCTTCAAGAAGGTGTGGAAGGCATTTACTCCACCTGGGGAGGGAGAGAAGAGCAGTTAATGGGGCAGAAGGCAGGGAGGAGGAGGAGGAGGGAGAAGACCAGCAGCAGACAGTGCCTGGCAAGCGTCGCCCTGGGAGCTCAGACCGTGACATCTGCAGATTTCCTTTCCCTCCGGGCAAATTCCACCCTCTGAGACACTGCTAATTGGCCTCTAGGCTCCAATAAAATCCTTTCCCACAGACAAGTAATCCTCTGGTTTTATTTCTCTGACCTTTCTGTAATGAGGCTTCAGAGTATTTTCTTTACAGCTTCGGAAAAGAGCTAATTCTACCTAAGGAGAAGCGTGCTGACGCATCGGAACGCTGCAGGAACTGAGCAGCGGTGCCTTTATTTTGATTTCTCAGCCCAGATCTGGGGGGAATGAGATGCTGAGGATGGGAGAGTAATTGCAGCAAGGATTTCAGAGCCGTGCTGGGAGGGTGTATTGAGTTACAAAGCTGGAGATGCTCATTAGCCATCACGACACGTGAAGAAGGCTGGAAAAAAAATACACTTGGCCCCAGACTAGCGCTGTGGAAGGGTTTTATCTGGCTAGGGAAGAGCTTTTAAGGTAGACAACTACTTTTGGATTAAAATTTGGCACTTCTGCCATTGTGCAAAGCCCAGCATAATGAGGGGATTACATGTGGGGCTGAAAAAGGGGTTCTGTCTCTGGGTCTGGAGGTGCTGCCTGCACAGGGGAGAGGGAGACAGCATCTCACAGGAGCCTGTGCACCACAGACATACAGCTGATATCAGGGGGGAAAAGGCTGTGGCCACTTGGTAAAACAGCTGAATTCCTTCTCCCTGTGGAAGAGGCATGCCCCGAGGCACAGGACAGACAGACAGAGGGCAGCAATGCCGTTTCCTGAGCAAGCCCGAGGGGAGGTGGCTGCATCACTGTCACCACCAGACACTGAGAGCAGCCGCTGCCTTCTCCCGAGTGGGGAGAGAGGGGTGGTCTGGGAATACTGTGACATTCCCCCTGGAGGGCTGCTCCACATGGGATGCCCGTGACAATGCTCCTGTCCCAAGGCAGCAGCGAGGTGTTGTGAGACAGCATTTCTGCCCCCCAAAACCACCCAGCCAGGGGGAAAGGGTACAGCTTCATGAGGCAGGCAACGAGCCCCGTGCATCAGCTCTGGGCAGGAAAGGGACTTCTTTCTACATCCTAAAACACCTCATTTGAGGAGGAGGCGACATTTCATTGTATGCTGACTTCAGGCATACAGCTCGCTAAGAGTACATTTGTCCTACACGCTCCCACCAAGAGAAGAAAACAAGATGTTACTCACTTTTGCTCTTGAGGAGCTGGTCAAAGGACTCCCTCCATTCCAGCACCTCTCGGGAGGAGTCTCTGGAAAAGACAAAAGGAGGTAAGGCTCGCTGTGCAGCGGCGAGGGACAGGAGCGCTTCAGTTGTGCAGCTCCATCCATGGGAGACAGTGGCACTCCGCAGGAAACCAAAGCGAGAGGCCAATATCCATTACCTGTGGCCTCTCTTTCCTCTCTCGTCCTTTTCTTTTGCCTTCCCTGATGGCTCACCCGACCTCAGCTCCATGCTGCCGGCCAGGAGGCTCTCTAGGGAATGCTCAGAAAAGCTCTTTTCTGCCGATACAAATCCAGCAGGTTCTCTAGGGAATGCTCAGAAGAGCCCTTTCCTGCTGGAGCCTCCTCCGCAAGAAGACCCCTGCCCTCAGCAGCAATATTCAGTGTTTTGTGTTTAATGCTGCCTGCATTCCCCAGGGATCCCAGGCACTGGTGGGAGACACCGGGAGCTGCGGGAGCCCTGCGGGTTCCTTGCCTCTTGCCAAGGCCCTGCTCTCTGTGCCTAATGCCAGAGCATCCGTTCCCTGTCGGATTTTATAACCGCTGGAGCTGGGAAGTGATCCGCCTTCCCGGCCCGCCTGGGTGGGACTATGGGGAGGGGGAGCTGTGCTCTGTGCTCTCTGCTGCGCAGATGGGCAGGAGCATCCCTCGGGAAAGGCTGTCCGTGGGGACCTGGCCCGGGCTGAACCTGGGACAGAGTCCTGCTTGGCTTACCTTCGCCTGGAGCCCAGCTGCAGCTTGCTGGAGCTCCCGATCCTGTGTCCCAGCTCGGGTTTATGAAGCAGGATCCCTAAGCGGGTCTTCAGATCCTTGGCTCTGGAAGGCAGGGAGGAAGGGGAGAGGAGAGGTGGGATCGCTGGACCATCAGGCTGCTGCCGCCATCCCCTCCCCACGGGCTCGGGGGGACAGCCCTCGCTCCCCAGCTTCAGCCACTTCTTTGCTCTCTGATGTATGAAATAAATGCTCCCCACTTGCTTTTCCTGCTCCCTGGCAACCGCGCTCGGCAGCACATTAAGCCTGGGGGACTGTTTTCCCCTGCTCGCTTCCCAGGTAGAGACACAGGGAATACAGAGCACGACGAGCTCTTCCCTCCGGGGCAAGTAGCAGAGCAGCTGCTCAGTGCCCAGCTGGAGCCCCCCCCAGCTCCCCGGAGCTAACCTGGTTCCTTTTCCCATCCCACTCTGCCGGCAGCGCTCCGCTGCTCCCAAACCGCTGGAAAAACACAGACTTCTTTCCGCTCGGCGAAGCGGGAGCATCTCCCTGCTGCCAGGCTGCTGCTCCCCTGCTCTCTCTTTGGGGTGTCCCCGGGTCCCCAGGAGCCTGTCACCAGGCCGTGTCGGGGGCTGCGCTCCGCACCAGCGCCATCCACCTCCCCCATGCCTTCGGGAGCCACCGGCAGCACGCAGCTCCTGTGCCAGAGGCTGGGATGCTCCTGCCTGTCCCCGCGGAGGGGACACGGAGGAGGCACCTCCCTGCCGGGAGCTCTGTGCGGCAGGAGCAGCGGCTCCTGTCCCCAGGCTGCCCCCGGGGCTGCTGTGTGTGTGCCGCGGCTCGCTCGGGCGTCCCAAGGCGCCCATACAAAAATCAGGGTTTAAATGTCAAGCCGGCAGCATGGGGCTCTGCGGCCGCGGCTGGCAGGAGGAGCAACATGTCACTGAACAGTTGAACCGTGTTGGCAAAAACACTCCTGCTGCTGTCAACTCGAAGCAAGTTGTGCGGAGGCAGAGCCGGAGGAGCCGTGGTGTGTTTGTACAGCCCGACACGGCCGGGCAGCCCTGTCCAGCCTCCTCTCCCTCCGCACGTTTCACCTCCGCGCTCCCCTCCTGGCGAGCAGAAAGGAGGCAGCCACAACAAATCACTTCGCTGCGAGTTTCCTTGAGGTCTGCGCCCCATTTTCTGCCCTGACATCACATCCACAGCAGCAGAGGCTGGTCCAGGTGCGTCTTTTCCAGCGAACCCTCTGCATCCCAGAAGCGCCTTACCTTTCCAGGCAAGTGATGGGGAGCGCGGCTAAGCCCCGGCACATGCTGAGAGCTGGGCACCCAGGCATCCAGCAACTCATCGGGTCCTTACGGGGACGGCAGGGCTGTGCAACAGGCGGCGGCGGCACCACCTGGCCCGCGGTCGTGTGCTGGCGGCTGAGCAGCGGCGCCGAGCCGCGCTTTATATGGGGCGGGAGGCGGGAGAGCGGGGAGGGCGCCCCAGCATCGCTCCAGCCTCCAGCCAACCAAAAGCTGCTCTGGCAGCGCCCGTGAAGATAAGGGCTTAGGTAAGTTTGTGTGTGCTGCCGAGGGAGGGGGGAGTGGGAGGCCCAGGCTTGTCCTTGAGCATCACAGTCATAGCTGCTTCCTCGAGAACAGGAAAAAACAGGCTCGTTTCCACCGACGTGTGGAGCCTTCTGAGTAACCGCGGGCGGGTGGGAGAGAGAGGGACAGGACAGACGCTGGAGCCCACGGCGAGAGTTGTCAGCTCCGTCCTGCTGCCCCAGGGCTCCCTAACCTCCCCGCGCTCCCGGCGTGGCAGCGGCAGGCTCTACCCGAGTGGTTTGAGCAGGGGATAGCAGTCCCCAGCAGGGTCAGGGAGCATCCCGGGGGCAGGAGGGCTTGTGCTTCCTGGGACAGCAGAGATAGAGCAGAAGGGTGCAGTGTTTCCACCTTCCCCTTAATGCACTGCCAGATCACAGCTGGAATAGAGAAGGACCAATGTCTGGCCCCACGTGCTGGCTGAAGGTGCGTTCCTTCATCACGAATTGCCTGCTGGGTGTACAGTGAGAGAAGGAAAGGGAAGGGATGCACATCAAAGAAAGCCAGAGCAAAGCCATCTGATAATGGAGCATCCTGATGAGACCTGAACATTGCAAGGAAATTGAAAGCCAGGGAGAGGCTGGAAACGGGAGAGGAAGGATTGACCTGGCAAAACAGAAAGATGAAGAGAAAGGGTTAAGCCAGTGCCAGACCCTGCACACAGCAGAGCCCAGGGTCTGGTGCTACAAGCACCAGAGGGCCATGACAACCAACAGGTGCCCTGTGCCGAGGCCAGGCTCACACAGGATCCCAGAGAGCTGCCCTCCCTGCTATTCCCCAGCTCAGTGGCTCTGGAAGGGAGTGACCTTAACCCCCCCCTGCTCACAGCCAGTGCAGGGCAAGGCCACAGCTGCTGCTTCCACTCCTCATCCTCTCCCTTCCTCCCTGCTTGGTGCCTGCTATTCCCAGCTCACACATTTTTCCAGAGCTTGGGTTGTCTCCTACCCTTGCTGCCTGCATTTGTCATGCACAGCACATTGCCAGAGCATCTTTCCCAGGAGAGCTGAACTGTGCCAGGAGGGTGGCAGCAGGAAGGCATCTCGGCCCTGGGCCAGGGAGAAAGGCTCCTCTCAAGCTGCCTTTGGGAGCAGGAGCAGGAGGATGTCTGGATGGGAGACTGAAGGAGAAGCATGTGGCACCTCAGCCCCCTGAGCTGTAAAGGGGAGTCCTGTCCTTCTCCCACCACTTACAGAAAGCCACAGAATGGTCTTGCTCACAGACAGACAGGAAAGAAGCATCAGGACTAATGGCTGAACACACATTTTTAGTTCCTATCTCAGCTCTAATGTAAGAGCAGCCTCTTTCCTGATGGCTCTGGGGTTTTTCACTCGAATAATCAAGTTTAAGCCTTTTTGACTAGCAGATATTCAGCTACAGATAAATGACTGGAGCTACACAAAGCTCTTATTCATGTCTTCTCTGTGCCTTAAAACCATGATTAGAGCTGCGATCCTTGTGGTGGATTTAAGGGAAGAAGGGGAAGGGTAAAGGCTAGAGGGCTGTAAGGTTGCCTTTGCCTGTACAGCTGCTGAGGGGGTCAGTGCACACCCACAGCACAGATTTAAATTTTGGAAGGGCATGGCCGCACCAGCCTCGTGCTCCAGCCCAGTTCAGCGCCACGCTGGGAGCACTGGTGTCACAGCAGCAGTGTCACTCTGAGGTGGGCACAGGCTCCGGCTACCCACATGGGAAGGTCACAGCTGTTCAGAGTCACAGAATGGTCAGGGTTGGAAAGGACCTCTGGAGATCCTCCAGTCCAATCCCTGCCAAAGCAGGGTGCCACTCTCCTCCCAGCTGGAGCAGGTGACCAGAGGGTTTAGGGCGGCAATGCCCTTTCCCCTCATCACCTACATCTCCATCTTCTCCCTGGTTTTCCACACAGATGCAGTGCCCAGTGCTGCCCCGGTGTTGTTCTGCCTCATCATTTTGAGGCATGCCTGGTGTTAAGCAAGACTTCATCTCTGTCCTTTTCCCCTCTGCAGATCTGCAAAGCCACAGGATGCTCTGGTAACTCTGCCTGGTGTTTGAGGCATCGTCTGAGCAGGTGATGCCAAGAGGAAAAGCTCCTGGAGCCCGGACACGTGTTGCAGGCGCACGGGACAGATGATTTCTGGCTGCAGCTCCATGGTGCCTGGCACAGCCACCGCGCTGGGAACCACGTGCTGCTCGAGGCAAATGTAACTATGGCAAAAACACAGCTGGGATGGCAGCAGCAGCAACTGGTGAGGAGCATGGGGGATGTGAGCCAGAGCAGAGAAGCTCTGCACATCTCTGCCTCGAGATTACAGCCTGTTGACCTCCCTCCCCTCTTTGTTTCAGTGCCTGTCTCCCTGCTGCCTTTTCCCAGGGAAACAAAGTGGGCTGGACAAGTGTGTGTGTGTGGTTTTACCTTGTCCCCCGTGGCAGCTTTTGGAGCTCTTGGCCCAGGTGAGGCAAAGCTGACAGTGAGGCAGAGGTGAGGAACCGCCTCTGATGGGAGCTGAGCAGGAGAGATCCCTGTACAACCCCAGCGGGAGGGAAGGAGTTAATCAGAGGCTGTGGCTTTTTGGGCACCACGGTGGCTCAGCCAGAAGATGCACAAAGCCACAGGAGATGCCACGCTCCCACCAGGGGTTTTTGATCCAGAGCGTGGCTCTGGACCACAGGGCAGTGCCAGATCCATGTGAACGCAGGCACGGGGGTGGGATTGGGCTGTTCCAGCAAAGCCCTCCTCACCAAGGCCGGGACAGACCCTCTGCCCACTCTGCCACAGCCACCAGGCCCCTCTGCTCCCTCGGGCAGCTTTCCCCTTCGATGGGGCGGGAGATGCTATTCAAGGACAGGCAGCTGGCCAGCATGGGCTGCGCCAGGTGAGATATTTCATATTGCAGAGCTCTTCCCGGGGTTATGCAATAGCCTCTCAGCCCAGCCACCTATGTGTACTCAGATGTCTTCATGCTGCTCTGTATCTAATTTAATTACGTGCTTCCTGTCTCATTTAGCTTAGCAGCCTCCCGCGGCTCCGGCTCCCTTGCCTCCATTATCAGTCCATGTTTTGGAACACAAAAAACTCAGCTGTGTCGCAACTCCTGGGGCCAGGCTGCCTTCCCAGAGCCATGCCACAGCCTTGCCAGCACCAATCCACCTCCCATCCCTGGGGACCAGTTCCATTGCCACCAGGAAGGTCATGGGAACCCAGGCAAGGTGCTCTGGCTGGGAGGTGGCACCTGCTGCATCCACAGCGACCCTTTGCCACCATTTGGGGGGCACAGCCATGGTCTGGCATCACCCTCAGGAGCAAAGCACACTCACCATCAGCCCCAGGGATTGCTGCTGCCGCTTCTGGGTTAGTGTTTGCAAAGTGCCAGCAACTTTGGAAAACAGGAAAATAAAGGTTTCGGCCCCAAACTACAGAAATGAGGTGGGGAATAGGAAAATAAGGGTTTGGTGACAGGGTGCAGAGTGCCCTTGAGTATGTGCCCCAGGGCACAGTCAGGCTCTGAGGGGAGTTTCTGGTATTTCTGTATTTTTATACTGAGTGGAAAAGGGGAAGATACGGAAATAGGTGGGAAGGGGAGGCAGGGAGGAGGAACAGTGGAGGGGTCTCACTGCATCACCAGGCAGGCTCACCAAGGAGTCTGTCCCTGATTTCTCCTGAACCAGTGGGGAACCGCAGAGGTGGCAATCAGGAATGGTGAAACCTGAAGGCAGCACCGCACGCTCCCTGCGTCGCTCCAGCAGAGCCTGCCATGAGATCAGGGAGATGCAGAATGCAGGGGATCAGGAATGGGAGGCTTAAAGGCCCTGCCCATTGCCCAGCCCCTTCCTCCACCTGCAAGCTGTTGATAAGCCCTGGATGTCTCTGAGGAGGGAAGCAGGCAGAGGAGATGGGGATGGGATGGAGGTCGGTGCTGTGCAGGCAGGAGCGCGGCAATGGGGCAGGGGTTAGTGGGGGGCTTGGCAGTGCTCTGTTAATGGTGTGACTTGATGATCTTAGAGGTCTTGCCCAACCTGAACAATTCTATGGTGGTGCCGGGGGGAGCAGGGAAGCTGCCAAGGCTGAGACAGCAGCAGGGCATTTCCGAGTGGTCCCCAAGCAGCCACACTGCAGCCATGGGCACAGCTTATGGGACAGGGACAGCCAGGGACACCATATCTGTGCGGTGGCAGGTGAGCCTGGCTGCATCTGTGCCTGCCCAGCCCATCCCAGGACAGCTGCCCACGCAGGATTCCTCACCCTCACCCACGGGGCATTTGATGGATTCCCAACACACCGCGCTCACATGCGGCACGAGAGGAAATAGCTGCTCTGGAAATTTGTAGCAGTGCGGAAAGAGATTATTGAAATTTGAAAAAAAAAAAAAATTAGAATTACAAATGAGTTTTTCAAGGGGCAGCTGTTATCCACTCTGCTCACGTGCTCGCTTTGCACAGCTGCACAGGGAGAGGTAGCTGACAGCAGGTACTTTTAATCTTCTCTTTCCGTTCCCGGCACCTGCTTTTTAAAGCCACGGAACAGCCAGGAAAAAAAGCTAAAGATGATGGCTAAATATATCCTAACTAAGAGGAGAGACAGAGCAGCACTAATGGCAGAGCCTTCCTTGGATGCATTCAGATTGGTTTGGCTCAGAGACAGGCTTAGAGGGAAGAAGCAGCAGATGAAAAGGAAAAACAATAAAAGAAGGGATTTAGGGGGAAAAAATAAGGGGGGATAGAAAGAAACCGGAGGGAATGATAAATTCCACTGCACCCATTTCCAGAGAAAAACCAGCCCATTTAATTTTTGCTTTTAAGTACAGCCCTGTGCAGACCGCAGAGCAAACGCTCACCTTTCGCAGGGAGGGTGGGCTGTGCGCCAGGCAAGGAGAGCCCTCAGTGTGCCCAGGGCCAGATGAGATCCAGGTCACTGCTCTTCCTGCTGCCCAGACCTGCTCAGGAGATGCTCTGCTTGGCCTCAGCCCTTCCCCACTGAAGCCCCACGTGGTTTCGGCATTAAATCTCTCACCATGCAATTTTCTGCGAAAATCCAAACCCCCCTCAACTGCCCTGCTCCCTGCCCCTGCTAATGCCTCCCCTTCCCCCCTGTTACCCAGGATTGCTCTCAGCTCCTGCCTGAGCCTTCCCCAGCAATCCCAGCTCCTCCAGACTCCCCAAAAGGGCCTGTGACCGACTCCCAGCCTATTCCTGCTCATCCCTCCCTGCTTTATCCCATAAGGATGCATCAAGCTGAGACCTGGGTGTGAGCTCCCTGCTGGGAGCACAGCGTTGCTTTTTACGGTCTGGAGAAAGCTCTTCATTTGTTGTTTGCTCTTCGTGACCTGATCATACTCGATTCCTCCACGCTGCTCCCTTTCCTGGGAGCTTGTGCCGTGCCCAGCGCTGCTCCTGATGCAGGGAGCAGGCTCAGCACTTGTTTCCACCTCTGGCCGTGAGGGAGTGGGGTAGAAAGACTGACAGAGGGGCAGGTGGAAGCAGTGCCACCACAGAGCAGATGATGCCCCAGCTCTGCCACCTTTGCCACAGCCACTTCTGGCTGGGTGCCTGTGGGGTTAATGGGCTGATAAAGAGTGTTTGCTCCAGCTTTTCCCGGCTTGAAGGCAGGGTGTGTGTTAGGGACAGAGCCCACCAGCTGCTTCTGCAGCCCCGTGTCCCCCTGCAGGGAAAGAGCCAGACCCCTCCAGGCAGGTCCTGCAGATTGGATTTGAGATTTGGGGCGGGAAATCCATCACGGGAAGCAGGGGGGTGTACCCAGAGAAGGACAGCAATGCGCTGGTGGAAGGCCCTTGAGATTTTCCTTCCTTGCAGGTCCTACTGACACATTTCTGACTCATCTCCCCAGACTATACCTCCAGGAGTCTGGGTCCAAACTGCTCCGACTGAGCAATCAACATCCCCACTCTGCTGCCCCATCCAGCCTGTCTGCACCAGTGAAACCATGGTCCGAGGAGAAACAGTTCCTCTCATCCTCCTCCTCCCCAGCAATTCCCCTGGGAGACATCCCTCCATCCCCAGGAGTGCTGTTCCCACTTTCCACACGGGAAAATGTCCTCGACTCGCAGCTTTTCAGACACTCAGGCACAGAACAGGTAGTCTCAGGCTGTTTATTACATCCTCAGGGTCTCTATACAGAACGGGTGGCTAACACTGCACAATGTGGTGACACGACTCAGTGGGGGACGGTCACCGGTGGGACGTGTGGCATGGCTGAGGAGCTTCTCCAGCACCCCGGGGAAGGGGAGCCTAGCAAACAAGCAGCTGATGCAGGGGGAACCCGGGGAGCCGAGCCCATGCCTTCCCCTGAGCGGGAAGGGATCAGACTGAACAGCCTGCGTGGCCTGCCCAACCTGCTCCTGCTGATATCTCCCCACAGCAACAGCACCCGGGCACTGTGGAGGCAGCTGCAGCAGCAGGATCTCATAAAAATAAAGACATGGCAGAGGAAAGCACTTTCAAGCTGGTCTTTCTACCTGGTGGCTCACTTCTGAGTTCACTGCGTACAGCAGGGCCGTCCTCAGTCTCTTCTGAGCCACCCACAAGCTTATTTCCACAGGAACAAGACATCTTTGTTGTTGAAATCAGCATTATTGGGTGCTTGGGTTTGTAGTCAGGTCCTCAAGGGGACACTGCCATCCCACCAAGGAGGAGGTGCCAGGGAGCTAAAAGACAAATCTGAACTCCTGTTTCGGATGTTCATAGAGGAGTCGGGGAGAGAGGTTATAAGAGGATGAGATCTTCAGTGGTGATTCTCAGGGAAGGGATTCTACCCCAGGGCGTGCTTGTGCCCTGCTCTCTTCACTGCCAGGGGTGCCACAGAGTGAACACAGCAGAAGGTGCCTCCTTCCCCTCACTGCTTTCCCGCTGGTGGCTGCAGGCACTGATAGAGCAACACGGAGACATTCCTCTCAGGATAACGCTGTTATCTGCGCTGGAAATGCAGAGCTGGGCAGCTCCTCATCCGTCATGTTTTAGATGCAGCCCGGGGCATGAAGCACACGAGGCAAACTGGGAGGTGTGGGGCTGCTTGAGACAGACAATTCACAGCATAGCTGGGCCCCGTAGCTCCCTGGTACACCAGGTCCCTCCAGAAGCAGGCACTGCCTTTTCTCCTGTGCCTTTTTGCCAGGAATGCTGGATGTTTTTGGTAACAAGCTCATCCCCCTCTGCCACCTCCCTCCCATGGCCTCAGTTCCCTGAACTCGCGTTGAGTTCACCGCAGTGGCAGATTAGAGACACATCCTCCTGTAGAGCCAGGAGGAGGCACGGAGTACAACGACTGACTCTGCCGAGCAATGACAGCCCACACACCTTTATTGACACTATTTTTATAAACCAGAGAGCCACGGGGGAGCCCAGCTGTGAGTGACCCCAGCACGGCTGCCCTCTCCCCTAGCCAGCCCCTGCCACAAGCACTGCGTGTGCAGCGTGCATGGAAGAAGGAGAAAAAGAAGGAAGACAAAAGACTTGGGGACAAGACGAGCCTCTGCAAAGCCCAAGGGGTGCGTGGTAGAGAGAAGCATTCTGGTCTAGCAGCAAAATGAACTTTAATTCCAGTTCTGGGATATAATGCTACGATGCCGGAGAGAGCACAGCACCAAGGGAGGAGACAACTGCAGCAGCCCCAGGAATGAAAGATAATGCAGAAATGATGTGAAACGTTTTGTTCTTATATAATGGGCAAGGAAGAGCTCCTAGGAGCTTTACAGTGGCTGTAGGAGGCATGTAGGAGGGAGATGGCGTGACCAGAGACAAGTGTCTGGGGAAGGGAAAGGCAAAGAAGAGAGGAGGGGTGGGTGGGGATGGAGGACAGGCAAACAGGGGGAGGCCATGGCAGTCCCAGGCTCAGATAGATGAGGACAAACAGTGCTGGTGGACAGGAAGGTTTGGAGTGCTTCAAGGAGGAGGAGGAGGAGGGAAGACCACCAGGACAGGACAGAGAGGCAGAGAGGGGTTTTGAGGGAGAAGCCAGAGGCCCCCAGGGAAGGGAGAGCTTGCACTGACAGGTGAGAGGCACTCCAGGACTGGCATGAGGTATGCTTTGCTATTGCTCTGAATGCTGTAAACATTTTGGTTTTGTGTCTATCCGTGAACATTCAGTTCAGTTTGATACATGTGCTCTTAGGGGTAACTGGAAGCCTAGCAGAGTTTTACATCTCTTACTACTACTCAGACTTACACACGAGGCAAACACAACACTGGCTAAAGGATCTCAATTTATGCCATTTATGCCTAATTCTCCTATTTTAACATGCACATCTATGTCTCAGAAAAGCTTCTCTAGTAGAGGACACTAAATAAGATAGAGATGAAGTCACATGCACTCTCATCCACCCGCACCCCCCAGACACACACATCGATTTCCCCCTCCCCTGCTTACCCTGGCAAGACTTTGCCCTTCACACCTCCCCAGCATGGACAACAGGGACCCCTTGGTGCATTCATGCATCCACTAAAAATGATGGAAATCATCCCAAGCCGGGCTGATGGACCAAAGCAGGAGAAACTTAGAGCAGATTGGAGTTCTGCGTCTGCTCCTGGAGTTAACACCACCTGCAGCTCATAGAAAAGGGAATTTGTAAACTCTTTTCCCCTTCTGCCATCAAAGTACCTAGGAGCTGACTGGATATGTGCCAGCAAACAGAATAAAAAGAACTGAGTGAACCAATTTTTTCCTTTCTCTTCATATGATGGCACACTCTGACGCTACTCCAGACTGGAGGAAAATTTTAGAGATGTGTTCTTGTGGAGAGGGGAAATGGGTTTGTAGGTTGCGAATATCCCTTTCACACCAGGAAGAGATGAATCAAGGGTAGGATATTTGTCCTTGATGGGAATTAGTCATCACTCAGTTCTTTCCGAAGCTTTGGCTCAGTCATTATTTCCTCGATCAGCCCCTGGTTTAAGGGGAAGAGCTACAAGCTGCCTATTTTGATTCGCTTCAGAATGACATTTGGCATAAAAGAAGCAGCTGGTGCCATTTTCTTGTTTAAGAAAAACAGAATTTTACTTTAAATAACTAGTCTGCTTTCCTTCGAGAGAGACAAACTGCAAGAGCAGCAACAAAAATAACTGTGGTAGGCTCATGTGCCTCAGACAATACTTTTGCTCCACTAGGATGCTGTTTGCCATGGAGGATGTTGTCTGGCACCAGTTTAATGGGGAAAACACTTCTCCTACAGCAGCCGGCCTAATTCCAGCTCCTGTCACCACCTCAGCAATGGCATCTCTGGATGTATCCCACTCCAAGGTGGATGGAGGAGAGCAGGGAGCTTGGATTTACAGAGTAATGGCCGCTGTGAAGTTTTCCAGGAGTTCTGACATGAAACGAAAGGACTACAGCACCAACCCTGGAGGAGCTCACAGAGAGCTGTAGTCACTTTCTGAACCTTTGTAGCCGCCAGGGGAGCCTGGGGACTGTCCTTACTCACATTCCTTGACACAAACATCTCATTCCTGCTGTGTCCCCTCGCCTGGCTGTCTCTGTGACCCTCCCCGAGGTGCCTGAGCTGGCACTAGAGGTCAGCACCCCCCAAGCCCACTCAGATCTGTCCATGGTTTGGAGAGAACACTACAAGGCAGTTCACGTGGCCCTCTGCCTTCTCTTTGAAAGCTGTGGCTGCTTGACCCTCCTGCTCTGGCTCTCGCATCCTGGGCAGCTCTGGGATGCTTTTTGCACGTTCTGGCCAGAGGAGGGTGGAAGGGAGGAAGGCAGGGCCGCCCAAGGTGGCCTCCCTTCGCCCCTTGCAGCACTCGTTCGCTGGCACAGTGCTGGGAAGCCGAGCTGCCCTTTGGCAGCGGTAGGATCACCCTGGGAGCACGGCCATCCCGAGGGGAACAGGTCCAGCCAGAGCAGCCTGTGCCCCTGGGAGATGCCATCTGGGCTGTTACTCAAGTGTGGTAGGCAGTGTTTCAGGAAAGGGGAGCTCTCCCAGTTTCTCCACACAGCCAGAGAGGGAAGCCCTGCACCCTTCCCTTGCAGGTCGAGCACCGAGTGTTTCCCTGCAGCGTGGTTTGGTTTGCCCTCCTCACTCCCCACCCCAGGGCTGGGCTGTGGAGGTGCTGTGACTCTGCTCCACTTCGTACAGCCCAGATGCCACCAGGGACAGCCACTGGATCCCTTGCCTCCATCTCTGCTTCCTTCCACTCATTGCACAGGTTCCCCACACATCTGTCCCACTGCACCTTGCTTGCCATAAACCTTTGGGACATTGATTTACTGCACGGTGTGGTCCCCTTGGATAAATCATGGCAAATCTGGGCCCTTTTCCATGTCTATCACTGCTCCTACATTCGAGCAAGCAGCAAAAAGTTTGTGTGAAACCACCACGTCCAGACCTGGAGCTTTGTGTCTCTGGACGCAGAGCACGGGGGACCTCCTGTGCCTCAGAATTCCAGGAGCTGTGTCACTGAGCCTGCGCATGGCTGCAGAATGCCACCTCTGTCCCCACAGGCCAGCCCCTGCTCCTCAGGTGTCCCTGCAGGGTCACTGCTGCTCTTTCTGGCCATTCCTCAGGGAGAGTTAACTGGAGATGGTATTTGCCTTCTGAAAACCTGGAGGATTCTGCTGCTGACCGAGCAGGTATGAGAACCAGATTTCCCTACTGAACATAAGGTTTGGATTTGCGCTGTATTTAGACTTCAGTGTCTTAGAGACCACAGGAATACACCTCCAGAATAAACCAAGCATGGTTACCACCTTTATCTTGGTCCTAAACCTATCTGTCCTACTGTCCTGCACAGCATCCTTGCAAAAAACCTCAAAAACCTGTTTCCTACCAAATTCATGGACAGTGATTTTTAACATACAACCAGGCTTTTTGTATCTTGTTCCAAACACATTATGCTTAGCTTTAGAATTCATTCTACCTAGCTCACGCTACATTACACTAAATCTTTATCAGCAGCTTTCTGATGTATCAAACCCACCCGCCACCCTTGGCTAGAGCAGAGGTTCACAGCCTCTGCTCTGAGGATGACTGAGAGAAGGAAAAGATCCACGGGGTCGCTTTCCAGGCCTTCATAAAGTTAAGAAAACAGACCTCTGGTCCGTCGGCTCAAATCCACAGACAGGCTGTCTGCTTCTCCCCTAGAAAATATTGCAAGAATCCGACAAGCTGGAGCAGCGGTGCCATGGAAATGGGGCCATCAGACGGTAGGAATTACTGCACAGCCCAGGGGAGGTGCTGCACCACTGACATCTGCTCAGAGCCTCCTCCTGCAGTGGCCATCCAGGCTGTGGGATTAGGGCCAAGGAACACCTCACACCCCTGGGCACACCCAGACACCCATCCTGCTCCCGCCGTGCTCTCTGTGTCCCGTTGGAAGCGAGCAGCCTGCAGCAGGGTCTGCGTCTTGAGGAGGTCTTTGCAGGGCACTGAACCCACAGAAGACAACCGGTCGGCAGGAGCAGTCAATAATCAGGAAAAAAATAAATAGAATTGTGATTTTTTTCATGTTGCCATGCCATACCACATGAAAAATGCCATCTGCCGTGGCAGATGGGTCTTGTGCTTTTCTTACACCTCGGCAAGGGGCAGAGGGGTCATTCCTTCTCTCCACTGTCTCCCAACAGGTCATTCCTGAGGTGCCACCGAGCCTGTGGCAGCCAGGAGCCCCTTTGTGCTACGTTTTGATGCAGCGCCCAGAACAACAGAGCCTGAATGACGACAGGGGCCCCGAGGCTGAACTACCACACAAATAAATCATAGCCATGAAAAACAATCATTCACGTCAGAAGCCTCGCCTGCCCAGCTCTAGAGAGAGATTTTGGGATTACCTTCCTCATGAGGAAAACTCAGCTCCTCACCAGTCCTATGGAAAATACTCGCAGTCTCCATCCCTGAAAGAGAAGGGACTGTCACAGGGTAGCAGCTGTGCCATAAGGTGTGCAACCAAAATGGGGAGGTGAGCTGGGTTTGCTGATGGTTTCCACTCCAGGAAGTGAATGAATCCTGTGCCTTTGTCTCCTCTCTCCCTCCCCTTGGCCTCTGGGTCCCGACCCCAGCGTGGGAGACACTGCTTTGTGCTGGACGTGGCTTCACAAGCATCAGACCTGCCCTTGGGGCCCTTCCAAGCATGAGGGAGAGGTGAGAGACACGGAGATGTGTGGAAGGATGGAAAGGTGTTATTTACACACAAACCAACACAGTAATTTTAAAGAAAACCTGCCTTGCCAGCAGATGACCCCGTGACTCGAGAGGGTTTGTGCTAGAGAGAGGCAACAACTGCAAGGTGCTACTGCTAACCAAAAAACAAAGCACAGAAAGTCAAAGAGTCTTAATACCACGCCTGGATCACTCTCTGGAAGCTTCCTCTGCCCCTTCTCCCTCTTTTCCCATTCCCACTGCTTTTAACACCAGGAAAGTTTCACATTTAGACATGGGTTTTGGCTGTTGTGGGAAGCACGTGGTTTCTGAGGGCCCCATCGCTGCTCTAGCTGAGCCTCCTCTGGGTCTGAGACAGCAGGTCTGTGTAAATTTTGGATCTCAGGAACCTGGGATACGAGTCTTTCTCCATCAGGCTGTGCACCTTCCCCTGAGCTTGGTCAAAGCAAGAGAGGGAAGGCTCCTGCACATTTCTTCTCGTCAGCTCCCGTGTCTGGAAGTCTATGTTCACCTGGGGAAAGCAGCAGAAGAGAGTTTGGCACTGAGTGACGAGCTGGCCTCCTTCCAATAGCACATCCTCTCTCAGCCATGGCTGCAAAGCAGCAGCAGAACCAAGGCCCTACCCTCGTCTGTGCCTGAACAGCCCTCACGGATCCTGGGGGTTTAGTGATCCAGCGCTACAAATCCTGCCCCGAGCCTGCAAAGCTTGGATTTGTGGTGATCTGAGCACCTCTGAAATCAAATTACTTTTATTCAGACTCTTACGCAGCACATAACCTAAAACTGCTGACTCAGCCTAATCTCGCTCCCGCCAACCACGATTTCTCTATTCCCTTCCACTACATGCCCAATATATGGGTGAATGAACTTTCAACTGGGTTTAAACTATTAGTACATTCTTATTAATTTTTTTTCAACTCTGTTGATCTAAAATAAATTGTTTGACTTTTCCCATAGCAGCGTCACGTTGCAATATCTTGGAAAAATAAACCGCCCTCTAATGTTATGACTGCCATTTGTTTGCAAAGCCAGCCAATGGAGTTTTCCTGTTTTCCTCTCCCTAGCAGAGCAATCAGCATTTGTTAGGGTTATTGTCTGGGAAAAAAAATGGCTGAAAAGATGCTATTTGTTGTCTTAACCCAGTGTCCAAACTTGGAGGAGCCTAGAAAGCAAAGCTGTCTGCCCTAACATGGATATCAGCAATATGGATTAGCTCTCTGCATTGCTTAATAATTTTATATTCTAGCATGCCAAAATTATGATAACAGTGCTAAAGAAAATTCACCACAGGACCAGATTTTAGGAAAGACCCCATCCTACCTGCATTCCCATTTCTAATCAAGATTGACCCCTCCACTCCCTAAAATCCCACCCAGCTTCCTGAATAAGAGCAGGGTGGAGTGGTGAGCGGTGGGCACTGAGACACCCACACGCCTTGGTGTGACTCTGGGTCCTTCCCAGTGGCCTTGCAATGGCTTTCCTAGCTGGGAGAGGGAGTGAAATGAGCCCTTTTTGGGGTCCCCGATAGGCACCTGTATGGTGACAGGCACCTGTGCCGTGGAGCAGGAGGGGCTGGCAGCAGCAAGAGCCCCCCTGGCTGTGCTGTGATTGCAGCAACACAGCCCAGCATCGTCACCACGCAGGATCTGACAGTGCCATCAGCTTGTCAGCGCTCGAGAGAGGATTTAACAGCCCCGGGTTGTGGCTGCACTTTCTGTTCAGCTGGGAGGTATTGTCGGCATCTCTCGGGAGCCCTGAGTGAGGCAGGAGTTAGTCAGCAGATAAACTCTCCTCCCCGGAGAGCCAACAAGTTAGTCATTGGTGGGATGGCCAAGGGATGAGCCCAACAGCCTGCTCCAGGCTTGATAGGAAATGAGAGGAGCAAGGTGCAATGCTCCTGGGGAGCTCGGAGAGGTTAGGAAGCGTAGGTTGAGGTTGCCAGTGAACTCCCTGGCTGTGACTAATTTAGCATCAGCAAAGTATTGCCCTCATCAGGGATGAATCACCGCGAGCAGAGGCAGCTGGAGCAGGCAATGGCATCGCCATCCTCCTTGCCCACTCTCCGAGAGGGAAGGGAGGGAGGGAGAGCCCCCCGGGTGCCAGCCCGGCTGCTGGTGGCACGGGGACGCCGCATACCCACCTCCCGAGGGGCCTGCACGTCGATGAACTCCTCGAAGATGCGCTGGGCTTTGGAGGCCAGCTTGGCCGCCGAGCGCGTCTTCTTGAAGTCCTCGCAGGCCAGCCAGAACTCCAGGTTCTCCTCGCTGAACTCCGTCTTCAGGAAAGCACGGAAAGCAGCCAGCCCATCTGCGGGAGACACAGGGGAGTTACAAAGGCAGGGAGCTGTTCCTTTCACAGACACCTTTCTGTCCACCCCTCTCCTCCAAAGACCATTTGATTTTTCTCCCAGGATGTGTCCATGACTTAAACCACTGCTCAGCTCAGCTCAGCCCATGAGAGCTGCCACAAAGCCAAGCATCACTTGATGTAACTCTGAAAAAGTGTTTTCCAGCTAACATGGCAAAATAATTTCCTTGAGACTGGGACACCCGTCCTTTGTAAAGTTCCTCATGGAATTATCAAGCTTCAACTCTTTGCGTCTTGCGTACGTTAATTCCAACACTTGGTAACATCCTGTCCATCATTAAGAAAAACATTTAATAAAACATGGCTGCTGTGGACTTGTCTCCTATGTTTTCTGTCATTTTGCTTTATTGCCTTGTGCCATTTTTAGTTCTTATTTAAACAGAGGAAAGCTCTTGGAGAGTCTGTTACAGCTCCAATAAAGGGGAGAGGGAAAGGACGCGGCACAATTACGGCTTGTCTAGTCGGTGGTAAAAGTGTGCTTATCACTTGCTAATGCTTAGCAATTGTGACATTTCAGTAATGCAATCTGAGTCAGCCGGGGCAGATTAGAAATATGGAAAGATTTATTAGGCAATTTGTGTCCTCTTAAACCCCTGCTTGGGCCTATTTATGGACACAGCCATTGTTTTTTATTTCCTTTCCCTGAATGGCACCAGCGGAGTTGAAGTAGCTGAAGGCTTCACACATACCCTTTCTCCTTGGGATAAATTTAGCTCCTCGGGGTTTTTTTGGTTTTTGTTTTTTGTTTTGTTTTTTTTTCCCCCAGTAACATGTTTCTAACTCTTCCTGGTCTTTTGCAATAGAGTCTGGGTTTTTGTAGTTCATGACTGGAAAGCTCTTGAGTCAGCACTGGCTACTTCCAAACAAGTGTCTAAAAATATTGATGGGATCGGGGATGCACTTGGCGAGGTCAGACTCCTCGAAAGGATGAAGGGAGCAAGGACAGGGCATGTCCAGCCTCCTATCCACCAGCATCCTCCAGTCCTTCTGGTCGGGGCTGCTCCTGATCTGTTCATCCCCCAGCCTGGACTGATTTTGGGGCTCGCCCTGATGCAGGTGCAGCATTTTGTACTTGATCTTGTTGAACCTCATGAGTTTTCCATGGGCCCATCTCTTAAACTTGTCCAGATCCCTCTGGATGATCCTAACATCTTTCAAAACAGGCTCTTCAGACAGTTCCTCCTATATGCTGTATATGCTGTCTATATATGCTGAATATATGTTATTTACCTGCTATCTCTATGCTATATATGTGTATATTGCATGTATGCTACAGATCTACAGCAATGTAACACTGCCCTGCTTCTCCCTTGCATGTCCTAAACTTCTCCCTGCTTCTCTTGTTTCTGGTAATAACTTAGGACATGGAGATATTTTCCAGCTCCTGCTGAAGCCCCGAGCCCTAAACAGTGGCCCCAGGTACTGAACAGCAACAAACAATCCTATTTCTGTCTGCATGTCAGTCAGAGGAGATGTCTGACTGCCCAGCTCCTCAAAGGGAAAGGCAAAAGAGATATTAGGCCAGACAAGCCCAAATTAGAGGCTAAACCTCTCTGCTCTGGGTTCCTCAAAGCTCCTTCATTAGCAGGCTCTATGCACCAACTGCTCCATCAGCAGTCTGCTATCAGCAATAAAAATGGATACATCCCAGCCCAGCCCAGCTCCCTCCTTCTGTCAGCCCCAGAAATAGCTGTATTATTCCAGCTCATCCTGACATTCCTCAATTAAAGCAATTTTAGGAGGAGATCAGGGTTCTGCACCGCTAGGGTGGACAAAACCGGGGCTCTTGTTCAAGTGGCAGTGCAAATTGTGGGTCGGAGCCTGGGGCAATATTGTGACATCAGCCCTGGGGAGAAGCCAGCAGAGCAGAATACCAAAGGCATCTCCAGGAGCAGGGCACCTGTCAGGATCACCCTGTCCGTGGCTGCTTTGAGCATCTCCGTGGGTAGGTGGGCATGGTGAAGGTGAGGGGTGTTTCAGGGCTGCTCCCCTTCCTGAAATCTGCGACACAGAAACATTTTCCAAAGCCTGTGTCCCCCTTAGCGCCTATAAAATTCACAGGGCCTGTGTGGGAGCTGGGAGAGGACTGGAGAATAGGGCAGGGAGTCTTTGCAGGCTGACAGCTTTCAGGAAAAAGAAAGCACAAAAGAGAGTTCCAGCTCCCCAAAATCTATGTCATTTTATATACCAGCAGCTCCTAGGATGCTTGACATTAAATAGTCCAGCACCCAAGCACTCTGCTATGTCTATGCAGTCTCTGCTGTGTCCCTGCTGAGATCTTGCTCCCCTGTCTCTGTCCTGGTCTTTTTTTCCCCCTCTTTTCCTCTACAACAGCTCCGGAGCCCCGGGACTGACAGAGGAGCGCTTGCAGGAATAGCAGTGTTGCACGGAAATACCATATCTGCAAAATATAATGTCGGAAAAATATAGTACCTGAAAAATATAATACCTGCTAAAAGAAGGGAATGACATGACTGGCAAGGAGAGAAAGGTGTTAGGTACAGCCCTGCCCCAGAGAGCAGCTGCAGTGGGTTCCCCTGGGACCAGGAGGTTTCCATGAGCTCTGCCTCCTGCTCTCATGTCAATCAGCTCCTTTTTATCCTGAAATAAGTTTAGACAGTGAATGGATAAATAATAGTGTCTGGCTGTTCTCTGCTTTTTTTATACACTCCTGTCATGCACTGCTCACAGCCTTCGAGGAGCTGCAAATGATGAGGCTGAACCTGTGAGGACTTTGCGCAGGAGGCTTTGGATGCAGGAGAGGTCATCCATGGCCCCTGGCTGCCTGGTTTTCCATAGTTTTCATCTTTAGCCCTTGACTGCCTGCCAGCCCTTCCAGCTGTGCCTGACTGTGCCAGTGGTAAATCACTGCCAAAAGTTTGTCATGGAACAATGACAAATCTGATTGAAAGGGCAGGAGGACAATTACGCATGGGAGCTGCCACCACCTGAGCTGGAATTTGACCTGGATGTTGGCTTCCATCTCCTCCTGCACATGAAGGCTATCAAGGAAGGATCACTCATGAAGGATCAGCATTTTAAAGCTCATCCCACTCAACTGGACAGCCTTTTTCCTGGGGCAACCAGCACTGGAGTGCAGTGTGATATGGGCAGGAGAGATCTTCCACCTCCTGAAATATCCCAGAGTCTGATTCCAAAGGGGTGCTTTACAGGGAAAGCACAGAAATTAAAAGCAGGATGAGGAGTCTGCAGATGCAGCAGCACAAGACAATCCCTCACCTGTAGCCCAAAGGCACGGCCACTCAGGAGGACAGGATCTGCTGGTGTAGGTGCACAGCCCTCCAAGACAACTCTTGGACAATTATTCGGGAATTTCACTCAAGAGTGCTTTGCCTGAAGCCAAAGGAGGAAATCCATACTGATGGAGCGGATAAGTTGAAGGTAAAGAAACAGAGCTCTTTACTGAGTGTCAGGAGTCTGAGAGAGAAGCAGCAGACATTTGCTATTTTACTTTTGCAGTGTAAATATAAGGTTCAAAATGCCCTGCTCCCCCTTCAAACTGACTGAGAAGCGTGCGAGAGGGTTGCGAGGAAGGATTGTGCAGGTGCTCAGACATTACTCAGGATCTTGCAGGTCACCTGTGAGTTAGGCAACGCCAGGAATTAGTGCTTTGTGAATGGGCAGTGCCAGGCAGTTCATGTGAGGACAGGGACTCCTGAAATCCCGTTCAGGAGATGGAGAGTGGATCCTTTCCAGCAAGAAGGGCTGTGGAGGAAGGGACTGAAGTGGCGAGCAGAAAACACAAGACAGGTCTTAACTAAGTCAGGATCCAGCAGCTTGAGAAGAGCCCCGATTAGTAACCTAAATCATCCAGGCAGCTTGATAACCAAGCACCTGCTGCTGTCAGAGCAAGAAAGCAATCAATAATCATTTATTTAATGCACATGTTTCACCCCATCAGCAATCAGACTTCACGTGGGGAGTAAAGTGGCTGGTGGATGGATGGATTGGCTCCGTGGAACGTGTTGGGTCCAGGGCTGGAGGGACAAGGTCGAAATGCTCTGCATAGCACACGAACGTGCTCTCACTGCTGCTGAGCAGTGCTTCCCTTAATCTCAGCTGCCTGTCACCAGCACAATGCTAATGCTGTTCTGGCTTAGAAAGAACTGGGAGTAGGTTGGGATATTCCTGTGCTGTGTAGGAAGTGAAGGAATGTGTAGACAACAGAAGGAGGAGAACAACAATAAAGTTTGGGCGGAAGAGCACGGAGATCACAAAAAATCTGGAGAAAAATCGCCCCTGAGATAAAAGTGGGAATTCAGCATGAAGAGTTTTGGTGTCGGGTGCTTTGCTGGAAAGTGACTGAGGGTTGAGGACAGACTGTCCTGCTGGATGCTGGACAAATGATAAGCCATGTGTCCAGCCCCGTGAAGGACGCAGAATGAGACATGCTATTGCTTGTATTTCCCTCCAGCAGCCTGTCAAAAGAAATCCTCGTCTGGCTGAGCAGCCTGTAGCTCCTGGGCACGGGCACAGTGAGGGGATTACTCCTCAGTTACTCACACGCATGCACTCACACTCTGGGGACCACGCTGAGTTCGCTTCCCCGGGAGCCTTAGCTCTGGCGCAAAATGGGAAAAGATGCCAAAATCCAGCGTGTTAAAACACTGCTTTTTCTCCCTGGGCACCCAAGGAAACGCTGCATATGATCTGCCTCTGACTGTCCCAATTCCCTGACAAGAGCAGGATCAGACTCCCCTCTCCTGTTGCTTGCTCAGAAGCCCTGACCCCAGGGAGCACTGCTGTGCTGGCGTCTGGCACTGAGCTCACACAGGGCTCCTGATGTGAAATAGGGATTGTCTGCCTGACCCCAGGGGGTCTAAGTTGATTTGCTTCGCCCATTAGCAAAAACAATTAGGATATCACTGCACTGACCTATCCGTCTGGGGCTGCCAGCAGAGCGGAGCTGCTGCATCCTGTGGCTCATGGAGGGGTGCTTGCTCCAGGAGGGGTGAGGGAATCCATCCAAGTGCAAAGGGAGGTGGGGAGAGCCCTCCTGCAGCTCCTACTCACAATCTCTTGTTGACTTCGACTCAAATTATCCTTTGAATGGCTGGGGAATTAATCCAAATCAGAGGGACATCACCCAGCCTGGGAATCTCCCAAGACAAGCTTCAAATCCCGGGGGATTTCAGTCCTCCACTCGCAGCGCTGCCCCATGGCAGCAGGTCAGGAGCAAACATTATCTGCACGGGTCATTCATTGGAAGGGTGAGGGGACATCAGGGGGAGCTCCACAGGGCCATCACACTTCGAGGGATATTTGGCAAAGGTGATCATAGAATCCCAGAATGGTTTGGGCTGGAAGGGACCTTAAAAACCATCTCGTCCCAGCTCCTCTGCCACGGACAGGCACAGCTCCCACTGGAGCAGGTGGCTCAAATCCCTACCCAGCCCGGCAGAGTCACTCTCCGCAGAGTCTGTGTAATGCACGACACCTGCTCAGGTCACTTCATTGAGAAACCTTTTGGACACAGGTGAAAATAGGAAGGGGAAGACGTGTTTTTCCTGTCTCACAGAGTACTGCAGCCCTGCGAGCCTCCTCCATGTGCAAAGACAGCCTGCTTGCCTTGGCACTTCGGAAAGCCTCTCAGGGAGCTCTGATCCACATTCCTGCTCCTTGGAGCAATTGTGCCACTTGTCCAACCCCTTGCAGTATTGCCCACAAGGTCTGCCCCGTTTTCAGCTGCTCCATCCCGCTCCTGAGTCTTGCTTGAGCACGCTGGGGTTTGTTTTCCCCCAAGAACAGTTGGGCTGGAAGGGACCCAAAGCCATCTGACTGCAGCAGAGAGCACTGCAAAGCCCCCTAAAATCACAGTCTGCTTTCCAAAATAAATGAACTGTCCATCCAATGGAGACGGTTTCTGACAGATGTGTCAAGCAGAAGTGCTCTACCTGCGGATGTTGTGAGCCTCGGAGGGAATTCTCCCAGAGCCCAGCTGGTGCTTAGCCCATGCCCCCAAGCATGAATTCCAATTTTCCCTGGCTAATGCTGTTCACCTGAACAGTCACAGGGAAATTAGGCTGGGACAGTTCTGTCCTCCTCTTGGCACTAAAAGCAGAATATTTGCTGGCAGCTTCCCTGCAGACAGATGCCAGCAGGCCACGCATAGCTTTATTTACTCCCAAATTTTGGCCAGTTAAGGCATAAGGCTCTCTTACCTGTCTAAAATCAGCACATCCTAACAGCAAAAATGCAACTCATATAATATAATTAATTCTGTGAACATGTTCTTCTCTCCTTTAAACCAGTGTAACTAAAATAACATTTCTTTTTCAACAGAGCTTTTTGTATTTGCATCAAAATAACCCTTGACTGCCAGGCTGGCAATTCCAGAAACTTCAGGTGCAGAGAGCAGTTATAAAATATTCCTTCAGAAAGTAGTTTATTAAACAACAAATTTTTTTGTCACCAATCACCAGGCAATGTCACCGTGACTGCAGATAAAAAAAGATTAATTTAAATTTTAAAGATCACCTTCTGTTGCTATTAGGAACTGAACATTTTTCATTAGAAACTGAATATTTTTCATTAGTGCCAGAGAGTTATCAGAATTACTTTCCATTCTAAGAGACAGGAAAAATCCTGATAATCCATTTATCACTCTATAAGGCTAATTTATTAATAAAACCAGACACCCTTGTGGAGGCTGCTGGACAAAATAATTGAACTAAGTTTTGATTTAGCACTTTTGCAGTAGACAGCTGAAGAGGGAAGAATCTGTATAACATCTGGATATAGGTGTGTAAATTCACTGGGGTTTGTAATCCAAGCACTTTTTCTGCATTGTGTCTCTAATAAGGAAAAATTCTACTTTTACACTGGTGAAGAAGAAATGGGTTCGAGTTCAGGATGGTAACAGGGATGTGAATATCCTGGCCTCCCCACTCCCCATCCCCCAGACACCCTATAATCTCCTCGGTGCATTTTCCCCTTCTTGTTCTGAATTTCCACAAAAGAAATGTTCCTTTTTAGCCATACCCAACTACACCATATATTTTTTCCCCTATTGGCTGCAAGAGCAATGATCTCAACTAGAAACTGCTGCTAAAATTACATGCTGCTTTTCCTGCCTTGGTCAGCCAGTCTGTTTAAAGTTGTCACTTAATTCCCTGCCAAAGCTGTTGTCATCTCAGTAGAAACCTAGCAAAATTACCCTTCACTTAATAATATAATTCCACACTTATATTTTAAAATGTAAGGAAAACCCGAGACTCTAAGCAAGCCAGACAGCTCCTTATTGCCATAAAACAGTTCACCACCCACGTTGACTTTTCCCCAACCTTGACTCGCTCGGGTTTTCTTCTCCAATAGAAGCCCATGAATGAACCCATACTGGGAATTTTGCTGTCTTGTTTATAATTTCTCAGCGTGAAAATGCTGGTGAGGCAGAGCAATATTGGCTGAACAGAACTGATAGGATTGATCTGTTGAACAGTGCTGATTATAGGTTGGCATCAGGCCTCTGGATGTGAAATTTTCAGGTTTGCTGTGAAAACTGCAAATTAGGTTCTGCTCAGGGGGACCACGGGTGATTTCTCCGTGACAGGGCACGGTGTTCAAGGGTACTGGGCTGGAAAAGGCAGCACCTTGGGCTGATGGCTTTAGCAGTTGGGACTTTTCTTGTGATCAGGAGTAAAGCCATGAAGGGAACACACAAAAACCTTGTAAAAAAATCTTCAGAGGGCAATTCCTGCCTGCAAAGGATGGTGACTGCTGGGTAGGGAGCAGCTCTGAGGGACTGTGCCCCTGCTCTGCCCTAACTACAACAGGGATTAAGGGCACGAGAGGAAGAAAAGGTAGAATTTGATCTCTACTCACATTTATGGGACAAAAGGACATCGAAAGAGTCTGCCCATCTTGTTGCTTCTTCTGTTGACAGTCTTCTGTAAAGAAAGGGAGGGACAAGTTACAGACAGCCCCTGGCTGCTGATCCACTCTGGAGCTGTTTGATGAGGACACCGAGGAAGGCTGGAATTGTTCTCACCTGATTTTGGAGGTCCAGAGAGCAGAACTGAGCCAAGTGACCCTGGGCTCCCTTTAGAATCAGTGAGGAAATACCAAGGGACTTGCAGGGACTCATCTCTGCTCATCTCACACCCCCAGGCAGGCAGGTAAAACAGGCCAGACGAATCACACCCAAAAAGGGACCAATTTTTCCTCATTGACTCTAAGCAGAGGCCCAGGGAACAAGCTCAGATGTAGACATTTACATTGTAAAAGCCAAAAGTCAGGTGAAATGAAACTCAGCCCTGCAGAAGTGGTTATTTCTCTCGCTTGCCATTCAGGGGAAGGACAGATCTCAGCTCAGGTGTGAGCAGGGACTTGGGACCAGATGAGTCCCATCCCACTCGTCCCAAATCAGGACTCTGGAGGGTCTGAAGCATCTCCCTCAAGCACTGTGCAAACCATCACCCCAATTCTGGCAGTTAAATACAAGGCTGAGCTGAAGCTGACCTGAACTTGCTGATCACCTCTTACACCAAGCCCACTGCTCAGGCTTTGATTTGTGACGGCAGAGGGGTAAATTACATCCCCAAATAGGTGTAGACGTGTCCCACACACGGCAGTGGGGACTGTGAGCATGTCTTGTCTCACGGCAGGGCTCGGGTCAAAGATCAGGCATTTCCTGAGGCTGCTCCTGCTGGGTCAGTGCCGCTTGGTTTTCTTTGTGGAAGCAGTCACAGCTTATACAAAGCACAACAAAAGGGAGAAAATAGTGGGGGGAAGAGGGTGGTAGGTGGGGAGGGGAAGGACAGGAGTGGGGTTGGGGTGGGATGCTGCAGCTATACTCACTTCAAAGCCCGGTTGGGCTTGTCCGGAAGAATAGCTGTGAAATCATTATATGAGTCTGATTTGTGAGACAGGCAGCCCAGGCGAGTCCTCATCCCTCTGTTCCTGTGGTCGAGGTGGGGGAGCAGGGGTGTTAGCAGGGGAAAACCAAAGAAGAGGATGATTATAAGTCTAGCCAGCTTGGCAAAAGAAAAAGAACAAACCCAAAAAAAACCTCGGTGGCTCTGTGCCAGCCCTGTGTCCTTGGTTCCCTCGTGTGTGAGAGGGGCCCTGAGACATCTCCAGGCAGATGCTCGGGGTGGACACAGCACCAGAGCAGCTGAAGGCTCACCCACACCAGGCACTCAGCTGCTCTGGCTGGCAAAAAGGCTTTGAGAGGCTGCACCTTGGGATGGTTTCTTGGAAAGTCCTGCTCTGGTCAGGTGTGGGAGGAGAGCAATGGGCAGGAGTACAAGAAATCAATCACCACGTTCCAGCAGCACCAGAAACAGCACAAACACCAGAGCTGGAGGGCAGGAGGGGGCTGGAGGAAGGAGAGGGGTAGTGAGGCACCTGCAAGGTGAGCCTGTGCTGCAGAACCCTGAGTTCCCGGACAGGATCAATCCCAAGCGGCTTCTTCAGACTCAGGATTACATAAGCAGGATCAAACTGCCTCTTTCCTGACACGCTTACCCAGGCAGAAAATGGCTTTATTGCTTTTTTCCTCTAAATTTCAGCCCAGCCCCAGAGCCTTCGATCCTCCGCCAGCCCCTGGCGTCCTTGCCCAGCCCCTTCCCGGGACAGCAGCCGCAGCATCCTTCATTACATAACCCGGGATGGGCAGGGACACGGGCACAGGGAGACAGAGCACACACATGCATTACACGGGACCGCCATCACCTCCTCCCCAAAAACATTATGGGGCTGCTTAATGGCTTTGCATGGGCTCTGGGATCTGCCTCTCCCGCCCAAGGGCATCTCCTCCTCTCTGAGGTTCCCTGGACACCAAACTGGGCCATTCTCTCCTCCGGAGCACAGGAGGAGCATTCAGCGACCCAGTCTCCACTTCTCAGCTGCTGAACCTACTTTTGAGCTGCTGAAAGCCCTTCCCCAAGCCCTGCTGCCAAACAGATGCCGAATACTTTCTGTGGCTGCCGAAGTACAGCATTTTTCCCCTTCCATCTGTAATTCTTGCAGAACACTTCAGCACCAGTGCCTGAGCCAATCTGTAGCGCGCCTGTTTCCCCCTTCTCCTCCCGCCCTTCGGAGAGCTTCTATTATTGCACATTTTAATGTAATCTTAAAGCAAATTAAATGTTAATTAAATGCACCGAGTGTCTCCCTGGTGCAGCACAGGCAGCTCGCAGTGATTAACAAGCACTAAAACCAGGAGCTCTTCAGTCACAGGAATTGTTGCACAGCCTCCAACTAGGGACCCACGGCCATGGGCCCAGGGTTCTGCACTCCACAAACTCCAGCTGAGAGCACAGGGAGTGCCACACTCCCAGCTGGACCTGCTGTGCTCAAGCGGACACCGAGCCCGCTCCAGGATCGTGCTGGTACCTCTCCTGATGCCTCCTACCCCCCACCTTTCTGTTCCCTGCTCTGCTTGCTCACGAATTTCCCAGCAAGAGGTGTGACAGGCGTTACCGCAGTGCTGCTCAGATTCCCCTCTGATGCCTGAGATCAAGGGACTGCAGCAGGGAATCAGAGCGGGTGGGGGGCTGAGCCGCTGCGCCACCGGCAGGGAGTTGGTTCCTCATGGAACACACTTCTCGCGGCAAGGAATTCCAAGACAGGACACGGGAGAGAGAGAGAGAGAGGTGGGGGAAAGAAATTGGGTGTGCAGGAGGTGTGGAGAGGCAAGGGAAGGGCTGGAGGGAAGAGGGGACACTGCAGTGAGCTGAAGGGCTTGCTGGACGAGGTAGACAGCGACAGGATGGGCAGGGGTCAGGGATGCACCGTGTCTTTCCAGTTACCTCCGCGGGATCAGTAAGGCAGCCATTCAGGCATCCAGTTATGGTTAACCCTTTAACTGGCTGGCTTGGACCGCAGTCGAGGCTGCTTGCAGGAGGCAGGAGTGCAGGAAGGAGCGATTTACTGTTTCATGTCCTGGCACTTAAAAATATACCAAAGAATCCTCTTTGCCAAAGCCAAGAAGGGCCAGTAGTCCTCAACCCATTTGATCCTTGCCTCCTAGCATGGAAAGTCAGTTGTTCAGTGGAAGACGTTGAGAGTTGAGGGATGGTCACAGAGGACAGACAGCATTTCCTTCTAAGACCAGGACTGCAGGTTAAGTCCAGCTTCAGGTCTAAAGCGGTTTGAGTTTGGTGTCCCAGCTCACCAGAGAGCAGCAGAAGTTGGCATTATCCCACTCATCCTTCAACACCTCCGAAGGTCTCTCCTCAATGGGCAGAGCTCCGGGCTGACCTCGCTAAGAAGACCAAACTACCTCTTGTCCCTGTCCCTCCAGGTCATGGCTGATGTTACTGGCCAGGCATCATGGAAAAGCTGGTACTGCGAACAGAATAACAGGAGGACTTCACGCATCTGCAGGTGCTGCTCCTTTCACCACCACAGGCTCAAGCACTCACACAAAAATAACTCAAAGCAAGCAACTCCTCGTTGGGGTGGCGGGAGCCTGCGGGGAGCCACCACGGAGATGCACAGCCTGCAGAGGGGAGGGAAGGAGGGAAGGAGGGAAGGAGAGAGGGAGGGAAGGAGAGAGAGAGATGGGAGATGGCGGGGTCCCCGTGAGCCTTGGCACACTGGGGAGCAACTGGTTGACAACTCTCACATCGACAGAGAGTGATGGTGAGGTCTGCCAGGCAGGAGAGCAAGGCACAGAGAACAGGACTCTACAACGAGCAACGGCAAAGGGCTCTGCTTTGCCAGGATGGGCAAGCTCCAGGTACCCTCCATGTCATGTCCTCCTGCCCACTGGGAACAGCCGAGGAGGAGACAAAGGAATGATAAGAGATGAGAGATGTGCAAGGAGTCAGGACCCTGCTCCACTGGGGCCTGGGGAGGCTCCAGAGCTTGGGCTGCCCTACACAGCATCCCTTTTAAAACCTGATTACATTAAAAACGCACAAAGCCTCTTCCCCACTAAATTAATGGAACCGGGATTGCGCTGCATTGCCAGTGAGTGCATTTCCTTAATCCTCACCCTGACCGGCTGCTTCGCTGCGCTCTAACTGAAATCAATCCTTGTAATTCCTTAAGCCCCTTTAAATTTCCTCATTAACAGCCTCACCCGCATGTGGGGCCACAGCACATGACTTCCTAGAGTCCAGCAGCTCCTGCTCCTCTTTCCCACTGCTGCTCCGAGGTGACAGCTGGAAGTGGAGCCGGGTGCCCTCTCCCTTGCAGCCTCCTCCAGCAGCCTGAATTTTGGGGTACTGTTATGAAACAGCCTTCTGCTCACCCCCACTCCTACCCACTCAGCCCCCACAGCAACCACCTGCACCGCTGAGCAGCACCCAACTTCCCTGTGATCCCAAAGTCTGTCCGACTCTACGGATGCTGGGACCTACACTTCCCATGAAGGCAATCCCACTGCTCGGCTGACAAACCCACGGATGTTTCCTCTGTTTGCAAATAAAGGCAGTCAGTTATGACTTTAAAATGTAATCTGTGGTGTCTGGCAAAGGCATTGCAATGAAGGTCCTGGTGAGGGGTTTTGCCTCCCGCTCCATCCTTCATCCTACCTCCCCCTCCTATGGAAGGAACCCGGTCAAGGAGAATTGCCAGCCTCATCATGGATGTGTTTTGGGGGTTTCTCCTTGAGAGACAGAAAGGGAGGGGTGTGATTAGGTTATCAAACCACCTGAGCAAAGCTGAAGAAGCCATCCCAATACAAAAAAATAGCAGCACGAAGGTTAAAAAAAAACCAAACAAACAAACAAAACAGCAAAACCATGAGATCTCAGGGGCTTCAGGAGATTAAGACCATCCATTCACATGCAGAGAAAGATGGGGAAAAACGAACACAGAGGCGCTGCAGACAGACAGACAGACACCGAGGGAAAGATACTCACTGCCTTTGACCTGTCCTCTCTGCCGGTGGGTCTGTGCCGACAGCGTGGTCAGAGAGGCTCTGGGGAGAGAGCAGAGCGGCTTCTTCAGAGCCAGCCCCCTGCTCGGGGTGACAGTCACACCTCGGCACCCCTCCCCTCCCCACCTCTCCCGGGCAGCGGCGGCAGCACAGCTCAGAGCCGCTCTCGCATCAGCCCCAGCCCGGCTGCGCAGCGCTCAGCGCCGCTCTGCCCGGAGCCCAGCGCATCCCAGCGCATCCCAGCGCGTCCCAGCGCATCCCCGCCTCGCCCACCTGGCAGCAGGAGCCCAGCTTCTCCCCGCGAGGGGCCGGGGCACAGCGGCGCACGGGCGGAGGATGGCAGAGGCTGCCGGGGAGCATCTGGGGGCGGGGAGGGGGATGCCTGCGAAAGCGCTCGCTGCTGTCACCCTCGCTGTGTCGGAATAAAGCACCCGCCCGCCGCGCTCTCAGCGGCTCTCGGAGCTTTGGGGAAGGCTGCTGCCCTCAGATCGCACATCGCCAGGAGCTGCCACGGGCAGAAGGGGTGGAAGAGTTTAATTAAAGAGCCCAGGGGTCAGCGGGGCCGAGGAAGGCTTTGGTACAAGGCAAAGGAGGACCTTGTTGCTGGGCGTGGGATGACAGGAGGAAAAATCCACCCGGCGATGTGGCAGAGCTTTTGTGCCCATCTCCCCTTCTCTCCCCTCCCTCACCCCAATGTACAGGCTCCAATCCCCTTTTCTTTCTGTGTATGCGGTGTCCAGTGCACCCCAGTGACTCTAACAACCTGACCCATGTCACCAAGAGCCCCCCAGCTCTGGGCTCAGCACAGCCACCGGTGACAACACCTGGTGTCACACAGATGCTGATGGGGGCCATGGGCTCACTGGGAGCTCCAGCCATTGCTTTTTTGATCCTGACAAAGCTGACTGATTAAAAAAATTATATATATATATATATATCTAAAATAATAAAAAAGTTCTCTGCAATTTAACAAGTCATTGCCCTTTCCCTGGAAACTTGTAGTCACCTTCCCCTCTGCTAAACCACTGCTGGCCCTGGCATTCTATTAGCAGGAAGCATGTCTTGAGATAGCACATTATCACCAGGCACCATCCCCGGGGAGAGGCAGAGTCCTGCAAAACCTCCTACAAAAACATAGGGATTAGCAACACTGCAGCAAAGATCCCAGCTCTCCATCAGCCTGGATCCCTTCCTTCACAGCTCAGTGTGGCATGGAAATGTTTGCCTTGTTCTCATCCTCCCATGGCAGAGCCTGGGTCATCCTGACTGGGATTAATCACGTCTCCAGTTATCAGAAGACAAGCACTGAAAAAATGCCATGGCCAGCAAAATCTCCTCTAAACCACAGTCAAAGGTTGAGGTTCATCCTCTGCCTCTGTTACCACGGGCTGGCTTGTCCAGGTTAAATAACAGCCAGCTGCAGCCCTTGCCCCAAACCCAAGCCAAATTTAACCTCGAACATGTCATTTGTGGTTTAATACATTATTTCCATGCTCCCTCTGGGCACTGCAGGGGGACACAAGTGACAAGGTTTTCATAATACTCCCAGGACATCCCTCAGCTCTCCTTCACACCACACACATTGTGGGCTGGAGGAGGTCACTAAAATGTTCAATCCACAAAGCTCTGGATGATTCTGGTCCATTATTCAGAAATGTTGAGACTTTGCTGCAATCCCAAACAGATCAAATTCTGATCCACTGACACTGGATGGGACAAATCACTGGATCATGAGAGTGCTCTCACTTCTCCCCTTACTTTTATACCAGTTTTAGATATTGCTGTCTCACCAGCATGAGACCCCCAATTCTTATTTCTCCAGTACCTCATTAGACCCTTTTTGTGAGCTCAGTGAGATCCTGAATAACACACAAATGACCCTGAATGACAACAATTTTTCCTTCTAGTTTCCTGGGGCAGGTGTGAGTTAATAGAGAATAAGAATAAGTGAACTGTTCTGACACAGGCACTATGGGAAATGTAATTAAATTGCAGATAAAGAGAATTATGGGGTTTTTACAGGGTAATATTTTAGAAAGCTTCTGTGCAGTAGGTTTATAGCAAATTCCTTCTAAAATAGCCCTCCTGCTTTTGACCACTCTGTAGCTTCTATTTAAATGCTTTTAATAAAATAACTCATTTTGATATTAGGCTTGAATCCTATCCAAAAATTTAAATCTCTCCAAAAATTACTCTAAAGCAATTTCCTCCTGACCTGGCAGCAGCAAACACACAAGCAGTGAACACGTGCAGCGTTGGGAGCATTGGCTGTCACTGTGGAGAGCAGAAGGGAATTTGCCACAAGGTTCCCTACACATTAATCTTCTCCCTTTCCAGGGTCCTTTTCACCCTCCCTACTATTTTCAATGCCTCCTACCTATTCCAGGTGTTTTGACCGTTGATCATTATTCAAATGGTTTTTATCCAAAAAATTCATCCAGACCAAACAGCTCAGCCAGCTTCAGTTGATCCCAGTTGCTGCCGCTCAAATAAGAGAGATAATTGTGCGTCCTAGAGACACCTCAGCTGTCCTGACGCGTCCAGCAGGACCAGGAAGGCAGCTCTGGCTGGTGGTCGTGTGGCTTTTGCCTCTCCAGATCCTCCTGGGGCTGGCAGCTGACCACCCTTGTCTGGAGCCGGAAGATCAGAGCATGGACACACTGACTGGCTCCTTTGCTTGGCTGTGGGTTTGCCTTAAATAAACCCCTTCACCCTGACATTTAAGCAGACTTCTCCCTGTCCTTTTGCTCTTGTTCTGTGTCCTCAGGGCTCTGCTGCCCCTCCGAGGTGCCATTATTTTATGTTTAATGAGCTGTCACACCAAGCCTGCTGCTGTTGCTTCCACTTCTCATTTCCAACTTCATGGCCTTGTCATATTTACAGTGATCCCTGCCACACACTGAGCTTCTTTGGGCTGGGCTTGCTTTTACTTTGTGATTTTTCTGGGATCAGTGGCCGCATCTCTCCTTGCTGGTCCCGTGCTCCAAGGTGCTCGTTCAAGGGGTGACCTGTCACAACCTGCTGGTCCAAGAGGATTTTCCCTCGTGCAAGAAAAGCACTTCTTCACCCTGCTGTGATGCTGGGCAGCTACATCCCCACAGGTGAGGTCATTCCCTGGTGTGTTTTCATGGGATCCTGTTGCCCCTGAGACCTCCCCAGAGGATGCTCAGCAACCTGGACCACTGCAAGGTGGCCCTGCCCCTGGCAGGAGGTTGGAACTTGATGAGATTTAAGGCTCCTTCCATGAATCCAAACCATTCTGGGATTCTGTGTAGGCTCTGTGACTGCAAAATGCCAATCACATGAGGCTGGCTGCCTCCCACAGTAGTCCTGGGAATTCAGGTGAGCTGCAGAGCCTGCCTGAGGCTCAACCTCAAACCTGCAGCCACACTGCTGTAACCCAAGGGGGTTTTGGGCTTTTGCCGGGCTACTGGAAGGAAAAAAGTGTCATTTGATCTCCTTCATAGTCATTCCAAATTCATCCAGAATCCAGAATGGGCCCCACCCCAAGGGAATTCAGATTAGTAATTAATTAATCTCCAGAGACTGCTGTTCTCCACCACTGTTTGCAATCAAATCTGGAAGGAAATTACTTGTAACCTGCATCCAACTCTGCTCACTGTGCCAGGCAGCCCTGTTGTCCTGTCTGAAAACACACCTAGTCCAGCACAAGGTGACTGCCTTGGAAGGAAGGAATTATGACTGATACAGATCACTTGCTAAACTACAAAACAAACCACACACTTATCTTAATTGCAAACACAACCCCCTTCTAAAAAAAGGTCTCCAGTAGCACCAGGAAAGGTCCAAAGATGAAGCTCAGAATGTTTTTAAGGAGTCCATTTATCAATTCATCTTAAACCTCAAATCATTCTCCACATCAGGCCTGGCAGGGAGGGAATCCTCAAAGGGGAAAGAAGGGGAGCCAGAGTTTCGGGGATAGGTGAGGACACCAAGCAGCTGATGAGGAAAGCCACCTCACATGTGCTCTACGAGGCAGGGCAGGAGACAGGAGACACCCACCCAATCAAACTCCCCTCGAAAATGAAAGAACACATTTAAAAATAAAAATGAGTTACATAAAGTGTGAGCACAGTTCTGTCTGTGGCTTAGCTCGAGAGCATGGCAGCTATTTAAATCCCCCCCTGTGTCAATGATAAAAGTGTCTCCTGGCCATGTTTGTGGCTCCTGGGCACGGCGATTGCTGCAGCAGAACAGATGTTTCCGCTGCGAGATGGCTCCTGGCCTGCGCTCCCTGCGCCCTCCCAGATTCCTCCAGGCAGGTAGGACACAAAACCAACAGCAAAGCAGGGCAGCAAGCTCCAGGCTGAGAGGGGCAGGCAGGAATCAAAGGGAGGAATTCCCCCTTTCAAGCACTTTATTACAATTTCCTAATTGTTCTCTGAGGAAAGGCGCTGCCATGCCCAGGAGCAGCTCCACGGAAAGGAGCGCTGCCTGTGCGCTGGGGAGGATGCTGTGAGTGTGGAGCAGGGAGGCAGAAGGGATTGGAGTTGACACAGAGCTGCTCTGTGCAGCCTTGGAGCCCTCCCAGCTTTCAGCATCGCTGCTGCTGTCAATATGGCAGCGGCTGGAACGCAGCTCTGTGCATGGCTGGGAAGCTGGGATGGATCCACCCCGACAGACAGAGCTCCACAATGATGCCCTGCCACAGATCCTTCATCCCTCGCAGGGCTTGATTGTGATCTGATGCTCGGCACAGGTCAGGGAGCGAGGCTTGCTGACAGACAGGGTTAATTTTCTGCTGGGAGATCATCCGAGGTGCTCACAAGCTGCCTGCGTTTTGTGAGCTGAACACTGCAAACTAGCTGTTTATTGAGTGTTAAAAATCAGTCCCAAGACCTCGGGGTTGCAGTCCCAAAGCCATTTATGATGGACAAGGTCTACGCCGCTCTGCTCTTATCGCTGTAATTTCAAAGAGTGGGGCTTGCAGGGCATCCAGGTCCCACAGCAAGGATTTCCTGGGGCCATTGACTGCTCCAGGGATACAGAGGGGAGCTCAGTCCCACCACAGCCAAACACCTGAGCACCTGTTCAACTTTAAACACATGAGCGGCTGAATGGGTATTTGCAGGATGAAATACAAACAGAGTTAGCCACGAGGGTGAGCTGGGATTTCTCTTTCATCTCTGGAGGCTGCTGCTGTAAGCCTTAACTAAAATATAAATGAGGTGAGTGAGATGAGCTCGTCCTCTTTCTCCAGCAGACGGTGGTTCTTTCATAAAAATGTCTGCTGCTTCCAGCACCGATTTCTGCTCGGGAGAGTGGCTGCAGTCAGTGCCCATGTCCTGCCAGGCTGGAGAGAGATGCTCCCTGAGCTCTGCCAAAGCCTGTGCCAGCCCAGCCCCAAGGCCCGGGCCGTGTCCCCAGAGCCACATGGAATGGGGACAGGGCAAGAGGCCAGCGCTGTCCCAGCGCTGCTTTGGGGGCCGCAGGGACTAGGGAAGGGCAGCAGAGCAGGGCAGAGGAAGCTGAGCCCATTCATTATGCAACCTGTGCGCTCCCCAGCTGGAGGAACGCGATGGCATTCCGCTGGGATGGGGCACAGCAGCCGGGATCAGCCACGGGACGAGGTGCCACCACAACGGGCCCCTTGTATTCGTCAGCTGTGCCAAATAACCAGTTTATTTCCCCCACCATGGAAGGGCGAGGGGCTGACCCTCACCCCCGTGGGGGTCTCGATGAGTTACAGCACCCCACAGTTAAGGCAGCGGGAAAATGAACCCCCCCAGTTCAGCTGGTGCTTCCCCCAAAGAGTGCACATGCCTCTGCCATCTGCAAGTTTTCGCTCCAGCCTCGGCTCAGTGCAGCTCCCTCTCCTCCAACACGGTCTCTTTTCGCTCCAATTAGTCTTATTTTTAACCAGCTCAGCCCCAGCGCTCAGCCCGGGCCTTAGTCACAATGTCACAGAGACCCAAATATTCAGCGCAAACACAATCCACCATTTTAAAACCACAACAATAGCAAAGCAGGGGGAGATGCCAAGATGGTGAGGATCTCCGAGGTGCAGGCACAAGCACAGGCTGAGGTTTTCTCCCAGCATCAAAGGCCCTGCACTAATCCCATTGCAATGGAGATCACCCCAGAACCAGTCCCGCTCCTCCCCAGCCAGGGCTGGGCTGTGCCTAAGAAACGCTGCTCTTTCCCCGCCTGCTAATTAATTACAAGCAGTGTCCGTGTCCCTTTGACCATTCATAAGATGCCACGGGAAGATTAATGCACGGGGAGAAGCACTGCAGTGCCATTAATAGGGGTGACATCCGAGCAGCACCCTTCCCCTCCCACTTCGCCTGCAGAGTCCTCCTTCTCCGCAGGAAACTGGGGCAGGAGCAAGTCAAAATCCCTCCTCCCCCAGGGATGTAGCCAAGGGAAGGACCACGGGGCCTTTCTTCACCCTCCAAGGTCCTCCTGGGTCTTACCTGTGCTGCAGCTTCGTGGCTTTTGGTGCTTGATGGACATGGCTGGTTGGGGCCCTGATGAAGAGCAGGGTCCCGGTGCATCGGGGTGGGCGAGGGCCCCAGCCCGGCCACGGTTATCTCCGCAGGAGCAGCAGCACTGTGCCACTTTTCCCAGCTCCCCAGCCCTGCATCTCGTGAAAAGAACAAGAGCTGGTGGAAGGAGGGGGGTTAGGAAAGAGAGGGAAGGGGGAGAAGGGAGAGCGGGAGCTCTCGCAGATGCACACACACAGAGCAGACAGAGGCTTGTATAGGATGGCACTGCCTGACTTGCTCTCATTATTGCCGCGGGCTGGCTGCTGCCCATGGAGAACTCACCAGCATCCGCCGCTGACCGCGGGCACGGGGGGAAAGGGACAGCACAGGGATTAGGGCCTCACGCACCAGCAGAGCACGGAGAGCGACTGCCCAGGCACCAGGGACTCCATCATCTTTGTTTGCTTTTACCTGGGAGGGGAAGAGCTGTGCTACAGGGCAGGAAGGGATTGCAGGGATGGAGAGTTTAGATTTTCATGGATGACTCCTTTCTCCCTTTGAACATAACGAAATCCCCAAGCCCAGTGCTCCCCAGGGACGCCGAGGGATGGCATCGGGCTGGCCTGACCCAGGGCTCTCAGAGATGGTGCTGCATGGAGATGGACAGAAAGTGGGTGACACACCCCCAAAGCACCAGCACTGCAGAAAGCTCAGCCCTCCCCTCTCATCCACATTATCTGGGTCGTGCTGATACAGATCCAAAGGCCTGGCAGGGCTGTTGGAGGGGGTGGAAAGACACTCCAGCCATGACACCTCCCCTCTGGATGCTGGCAGGAAGCTGCTTGCAGAGCTGCCTGCAGTCCCTGACGCTGATCTGCCGCAATGACAGACCCAGAACAGTGGGATCCAGAGATCTAGCCAGAATCCTCCCCAAAGGGGCACCAGCTCCCCACTCCATAGATTTTATTTTTCTAATGCAGCACATGCTTAGAAGCGTGTGCCCCTCTGGAAGGAAGTGAGAGCTTTGTACCTCATGCCTTTTTTGGATTTTTGAAAGCTCCCCAATCTCTTCCCCTCCTCTGCTCCAGTGCTTTGCCACTCAGAGGGTCTGGGTCTCACCTGGGGGAGCTCAGTTCGGTCAGAAGGATTAAAATGAAAGTCAGGTCAGATATTTGAGGTATTATACCCTCCCCAAAACCCCCAGTCACCCGTTCTACTCCAAGGTTTCCCACTGGTGTTTGCAGACACATGGATGTCTAGCCGCAGGGCTGCTGTTAATAGAAATCAATGGGTGATGCATGAAATTACAAGTGCAGAATTTCCAAGTCAATACCCTCCCCAGCAGTTAACCTGGGAGCACACCAGGCCCATCCCCACCTCTGAGTGACTGTGTTCAGTAACACACCTTCGAGACTCACCTGGGATCACACAAATTCCTACAGGAGAGGGCAGGATCAGTCCTACCGAGCCCAAATCCAGGACCCGGACTGCCTGCCTGCTCCACTGGCCTCAGGATGTTGGCACCCAGCTCCAGGAAACCTCCCCCTCACGGGTCACACTGCCAGGAGCTGTCAGAACATATTTCAAGTCTCAGCATTCCGTCAGCCCCACAATAGAAAAGGTCTCACTGTGGATCCACAGCTATGGATGGCTTCTCTGCCTGAGGCAGTGCTTACAAGGCCCAAGGGATGACCATTTCAGGTATCCCATCCTAATTCCCACCACAAGAGGGGCGAGAAGCAGAGGTTTGATCCTCTGTCAAGATCATGATTGTTTCTCCATCCCAGAGAAATCCCAGTGGTGCAGGGGAGCTGGATCCCTTTAGGATGCTAAAATCAGGAGCAATATCACTGCAAAGTGGGGGTGTGGGCATCTCTCTGCATCTGTATTACTTATATCACTAACAAAGCTGCTGGGAGTCTCTGAGGATGCACATCAACTTTCCTGCACCCCAGGGCTGGGAGACTTCCCAGTGACATCCATTCTCTGTAGGACAGGGCTGTTTTTAATGCAGATACACTGCACTGCCATCTCCTAGTACATGTGGAGGTGGGGGGTGGGCATGAACCACCTTTGGGGAAAATAATCCCCAAAGGAGATGAGGAGCTGTCTGCAGCCAAACTTCCAGTCCCCAGGAGGACAGACCCTCTGGCATCCTCACAGGCTGGGGCCTGACCCTCCCAGAGGGAAAAAAAAGGGCAAGGCCCCTCGGATGATTTGTAGCGTGGTGGCCAGGACTTGCAAGGGGACATTGTCAGTGCCACTGTTTGTCACCACTGTGAAGGTGCCCCCTGCTTTAGAGGGGCAGGGACAGCTTCCCCCCGGGTGACCCAGGATTTCCAGCTGCGTGTGAAAAAGCAGGTTTGTTTTGTATCCATGCAAAAGCCTAAACTTAGCGAGCAAGATGTTAATTTCTGAGGGGAAAATAGGCCATATTTATGTAACTGTGAAAAGCTGCAGCAAAGGCTACGGATCCAATGGGAGAAGAGCGTCTGCTCCCAGCTCAGGGCTTTGTGAGAGCTCCAGCAACTGCATATTCATCGCCCCACACCCCAAAGAACCAGCTTTGAGGCTTTCCCGGCTAAGAATAGAGGTCTTGTTGTGTTTGCTGCTCCACGGGCCGGGTTTTGTCCGGGATTAGAGGCACCAGGGTGTGGAGCTGCAAATGGCAGCATCTCCGCCTGCCTGCGAGCGGGGCAGGGCTCCAGGCCCAGCAGGGATGGAGAGCAGGGAATAAAGGGTGAATTCATTCCCAGCCACACAGGATGGCATTAGTGCTGGCCCTCTGCTCACAGAGACGTCCCCCGTGGTGGACGGGGCACCCGCAAAACACGACTCCCTTGTGCACAAACAAAACCCGAGCATTTTTCCAAGCAGGGCAGCTGGGGCAATGCCACGACTGAAATTAGCAGCTCGTCCTGGCTGTGAAGCCTAATGGCTTGGATCCACCTCGGGAAGCCCAGTCCCTGCAGGGGCAGACGGCTCCCCACCGGCCTGTGACATTTCTTTCCCCTTCCACTCACATTCTCTGCCCTACTTAAACCAGGTTGTGGATCCGGCCATCTCCAGCTTTGGGAATGGGAACCCCAGAGTCACTCTGGGGTTTTTCAGACAATCCCGCACTTAAGAGGTCTTTCAGCACCAGAAATCATCATGAGGCAGTGCTGGCGCTGGTGGGAAACAGCACGACACTGCTCCTTGTCTGGATTTGAATTTGTCACCCTGGGACTCTGGGAAAGCCCTTCAATGGCTAAATGGGGCTTGCAAATGGCAGCAAACTCATTCCTATGGGGGAATCAAGAGAAGGACTGGATTGTGGATGCTTCTGTGGCCTCTGGCTCCACGATTCCCTGATCCTGGGGCCATATTCTCAAAAGCAGCAAGGGATGAGACTTCAGAAAGGACGGTGACACAGGGCTTTGAGTACCTGTGGCAGAGTCCAAGCCAAGGGCACTGGCTGCAGACTGGCACCTGAGGTCCACCCTGGGAGGTGAGGGAGGCCACCACATCACCAGAGACCGAAGGCTACAACTGGTATGAGGTGCTGTTTTCAAATAAATGGGGACAGAAATTGGTTTTTTGAAACATGCAAGGAAACGCTCTGCAAAGCATTAATCCCTTGAGAGAAGGCAGAGTCTCTGGAGAAGGCCTTTCTTGCTAAAACATCACATAACAGAGAACTCTCCTGGGAAATGGCTCCTGAGATAACCTCTCTCCTAAAATAAATGCCCCTGGGAGAAGCACTCTTGGCAAAGCATTTTGGGGGTGGGGGGGGAAGTGTTCTAAAACCTGCAATTGATTCTGTATTTACCCTTGCTGCAGCAGCAACACACAGAGCTCAGAGGTGAGCCATCATCTTCCAGTGCTGCTTCCTAATCAGAATCAAGAAGAATATAACAGCGATCCTGCTGCTCCCTCATTTCCTCCCCCATCACTCAAACCAACCCGCTGTGAGCAGCAGCTCCGCAAAACGTGTTCTGGAGTCGTGTTCCGGCTTTGTGGAGCACAGCAACAGGGGCCAGCCCATCTGCTGCTGTTTGTTCAGCCCTGGCATTGCTAAACTAACATCTGGGAAGGCTGCTGAGCCTCTGCTCAGAGAGCAGTGCGCTCGGAGAGGTGAAACGTGTGTCGTTCCCCCCTGTGGAAGGCGGTGTGACCCCAGCACCATTTGGCAAAGAACAAGAGGCCAAGAAGCAAGGCATGCTTGTGCACTGCCCAGACTGCTGTAATGAGCTGCTCTCGTGATGCTGGCCACCAGCCAGACACTTGGCCAAACACTTTGACCCTGGGAATTGGCTCCCATGCCTGGAAAACCACATGCCAGCTCTGACTAAGCACCCGCAGGTTCATTTATCTTTCACATTTCCATCAGTGCAGCCCAGCAAACCCCAGAGCCACGCTGGGAGCCAGCAGAGAGTCCCTTATGAATAGCCATGAGTTGGGAAGGTCTGAAAATTCTCCAGGAAATACTCATGGAGGCAGAAGATAGCAACTGAGCACTGTTGAGGATCTGCTGCAGGGAGCATTGAACACCAACCCTTCTGCTCCTGGCAATGCCTACAGAGCCAGAAAAGGCTCTGGATGTCTTAAGGAGAAGAAGGCAGAAGCATTCTAAAGCCTGGCCTAACAGCTTGTTAAAACCTATCTGTTCTTGCTGTGTTTTAAAGCCATTAATCTCTGTTTATGACCCAAACTCTGCATATCCTGCTTGCAGTCCCCTTGTGCATGACTAAATATGTTCAAGCAGGGTGACCCACAGAAAGGGGGTTTTATTTCAGGATTTTCCATCACCTGCCTTTGCGCAGACAGTGTTTTCCTGGCAGCAGGCAAATGAGATGTTCCTGAGTCCCCACAGCTGCATGGACAAGAGGAGTTGATCCAGACCCATTCTGAGCTCAGACTGACTGCAAAGACAGCATGGATGCAATTCCCAGGAGTCCCATGGACTCCAGGCAGCACCCATAGTATGCAGCAAAGGCACTGGGTAAATAACATCTCCCTAAAAATCCAGGATTGGGAACATGGTCATCCTCTGGGACTGTACGGTTAAAACTAAGGGAAATATGCAATGAGATCAAGAAATAAAATAATAATAATGGACTTCCACAACTACCTGAGTATGAGCATCTCTCCATCTTGGAAAACACGGACACCTGCAGAAGAAGCTGGAGTGGTCACGAACTGTCACAGCACAGTGGCACACCAGGTCACCTCTGGGGCCAGGGCAGCACCCCACACAGCACCCGTAAGAGAGCCCCATTTATTCCCCTGCTGCTCTCCCACATCAGTCTCTGCTGATGGCAGGAGAGGCAGGAGGAAGCAGCTTTTCTGTGCCAGACAAGCCCATTCAGCAGCCAGGGTGAGCAGCTCTGCTCTTGGCTGGCCCAGCATGGACTGGGATTACGGCAGGAGCACCGCTGCAAACCCCAAACCGGGTACTGGGGGTGAGAGCAGCAGGAGGAGCCAGCAGGGTGTGTTTTGCTGCCTGCATGACAGTTTACACCCAGCGTGGGGTTTGCCTTTGCACAATAGGCCGAGTTTGTTGACTCATGTTCAGCGTGTGACCCGGTGGCAGCAGCGGCAGCAGCGCCTGCTGGCACAGCAGCCAGTGGCTGCTGCTGACTGCAGGGCTGCTTCCTCCAAATACAGCATCTCACACCAATGGCATGCTTTTCCCAGCTTTTCCATGACCATTTCTCAATTTGTTAAGGCTTGAAACCTCTCCCACTAGCCTACAGATTCTCCAAATTTGCACTAGTTTGCTCACAAATATAGGAAACAACATTTTCTATTCACCGTATCAGATTAAATTAAATGTTCCTGGGACAGGCACCTGAAAATGCACATTTAATTTGCCTAATAGCAGCCTTCCAGTACCTAAAAGGGGTTTACAAGAAGGCTGGAGTGAGACTTTTCACACCAGCATGTGGTGACAGCACAAGGGACAATAGTCTTAACCTGAAGGCAGATAGACTTAGATTAGATATTAAGAAGAAATCCTCCCCAGTGAGGGTGAGGTGCTGGCACAGGTTACCCCATCCCTGGAAGTGTTCAAGGCCAGGCTGGATGGGGCCCTACGGAACCTGGCATAGTGGAAGGTGTCCCTGCCTGTTGCAGAGGGGTTGGAATGAGATGATCTTTGAGGTCCCTTCCAACCCAAACCATTCCACGATTCTGTGATCATCCAACCATTTTGTGCCCAGTTTCATCCTGAGTCTAGCATAGTATGACCAAGCCAAAAAGAGTTGGTATTTGTCACTTACTGTCTCTCTGCTAGCAGTAAGAACTTTTAATCTTGCCAGAGGATGGCATTACTCTGGTTTGATGCTCCTCTAAACAACCACATGGTTTTACCCATCCAGCACCTTCCAGACCTGTGCTTTTGTTTCAGGTTTTTTTCCTCCTGCAAATGAAAATTAAACTCATCTGTAATTATCCAGGTCAACTTTCTTCCTTCTAGGGAACAGGTACTGAATGTGTTTTACAGTAGTCAGGTTCTTCACCTATCAAATGTATCAGAAATCACCCAAATTATTCTGAAATCACAGCTCTTTATTAAAATTCCTGCCACCCAGGCAGCCTGAGACCGCCTGATTTCCCAAGAGCCCTCTTGAATATAATTTTTTCCCCTCTATTCTAGGCAAAGCCCTCACTATTTGTCATTATCACCAGCAGTGCTACTCAGCACTTCTTTCTCTTGAACTTTCTAACAATGACAACTATGAAGAATAAATATTTTGGCCTACTTGACATTTTTGATAGGTCTTTCCGTGCCCATGATTATCCCCCATGGACATTAACAGTGTGAGGGGGACCGAGGGAAGTGCTGACCTCATTTGTTGTGATTACCACTGGACCACTGAAAGGAAGGGTTGTCACAGTCAGAACAAGTGTTTCTTACGTTAATGGATCATGATGAAACAAAATGCATTTTTCCTGCAGGTTTAGAGAATAAACTAAGCCCAGGGTTACAAAGGGAGAAGTGCTGTTATTCACTGAGTAGTGGCACCTTAGGTCAGTGTCACCAAAAGCTCATTCCCAACAGTCCAACACTCCATTTATCAGGAAATTTTACCTGGCAAATTTATAACTCCAGCTCCAGGGAGGGAGAAAAACCCCAAAACAAACCTGCAGCAGTTCAAAAGCAAAGCCAAGTGAAATGCAAGGGCTGACAAAGAGGTCACAGAAGTATTCAGTTCAATTAGAAGCATCCCACTGTTTTTACAGTATCAGGTTCAAGTCCTGCCTGTTGAGAGCAAGGTGAGTGAAGGAATTCACCCTCCTGAGCATCCTCATAGTTAATCTTTTATGATGGACACAGCCTTCAGCAGACTTCTCATCCTCGATTTTCCCTATCCTCCTGCTATATCAAATAGATGAACATTACAAATTTACTTCCATGTTAAATGACATTTCCTGATTATTAATTTGTTAAAATGTCTACAATTTTCTGTAAGTGCACATTATATGATGCCTATGCTATAGGATGTATATTATCACAGAATTTATATATCTACACACAATGTGTACCTCCAGCTTTTAATTCCCACTGCTGTGAAAGGCTAAGGAATAAAGCAGCAACCTATTATATGATTTCAAAGGGAACAGTAACCCCTTCTGTTTCACTGGCTATTTAAAGAACAGCTTCAGTATTTCCTACTGTTGCATAATAGATTCTGATTATTTTGACACTTTTCAGTATTTTTAAATCTTTTAAGCAGGAGCCATGGGGAGGCAGCATGAATTAGCTGCATGTTATTTTATTTCTCTCAGCTAATTTCTATGTCCTCCAAGGCTCAGTTATTTACTCCTGTTCCTCACCAGAACTGCAGCAGATGTTTAGGAGGCCATGCAGTGTTCTGGGTCCAAAATCTGGTCCTGGTTGGAATAATGAAGGGCTGCTCACCAGGCACCCCTCAAACACTTTGATCAGCGCTGCCAAGGAAGCAGTAAGGAGCAGAAAAAAGGGATGGAAATGACCTTGATGTGAAGAAAAAATGTCTGCAGGCTCACAACTTCAACAGAAGGTTTTTCAGGTAGCATTAGCAAAATGATAAACTCGCATAAATTGCCTTTCAGAAAGCATCATTCCAGCTGAACATCGTCCTGACTACAAAGTACCTCTCTGCACATTAATTCAGTCAGCACAGTTATTTAACTGGTGAGTCTACATTTAATAGGTGTTTATATTCATTAATATTTATCTCATCTTCCACAAATGAAATTAGTAACAGCACGCCAGAGATTTTCTCCACATGGCTTCTGCAAATGCATTAAACTCAGCTATCTCCAGAGGCAACTGTGGGCAGAGCTTGGCCCTGTGTGTTTCTGTGGCAGCTGTGCTAAAATTATGCTCCTCCCATGAAAAGAATCCTTTTTTGCTGGATCTGGCTTTAGTTATACAATATTAACAGTGAAAATAGGGGCTGAGAATTCATGGCTTCATATGCTTTCAGTTTAAATTCTATTTAGAGAATTCTTGGGATTTTTACAAGACATCTTAAACATCCAAATCAAGCTCTCGCCTTCCATAATTGCTTTTTTAATCTTTTACTATGAATATGACAGGGTACCTTTTATTTAAACTCCGGCTTTCTTTCCTTGAAAAGAAGCATGGGAGGTTAGAGATAAATCAGCTTCCTATGTGAGCTTTAAAATATTCATAAAGCATGGAATGGGTTGAGTTGGGAGGGACCTTAAAGATCATCTCATTCTAAATCCTGCCATGGGCAGGGACACCTCCCACTATCCCAGGTTGCTCCAAGCCACATCCAACCTGGCCCTGGATACTTCCAAGGATGGGACATCCAGAGCATCTCTGGGCACTCTGTGCCAGGGCCTCACCACTCTCACAGGGAAGAAGGTTCTGGAAGGCCACAATTAGGTCTCTTCTCCAGGCTATTCCTGGGATGCTCCCTGTGGGACAGTCAACCTCTCATCCACCCACATCTCCTCATGGTTCTCTCGTAGGTTTGTCCAGAGCTGCAGAAAAAGGGCAATTCCACAGTTACCAGGGGCTGTTTCATCCTCAAGAAGACTCCCAGCTCTGGGCAGAGTTTGGCCATTGTTGTTTTGCCACTCAGAGTGAAGTGATGCTGTGTGAAAGGTTGGGAGTCACTCAGTCCCTCTCCTCAGAGCCCTGGTGCTGTAATTGCTGTCAAATTAGTTCTGTTCATGCTGCAAGAAAAATATATTGAAGGCTTTTCTTTTCCAGAACCGCCCTGGATGTCTTTTTCCTTTACATACAAATAAAAATAATGACAAGGAGAATTGAATAGATGACAAACAAGGAGCCTGCATTTCAAGGGACACAATCAAGGAGCTGAAGCCTTCAAATGCAATTCACTTCAAATTGCTCAAGTAAACAAGTCAAATTCTCAGGACTGAGAGTGTTTTAAATCTATCACTCTCCAAGTAGAGGGTAATATTAAAAAATCCAGTACACTGTGATTGCTGTTCCAGAGAAAACTGCCACCAAACAGGCCCCTTGTACCAACTGTTCTCAGAAATGTTTTTATACTGTCCACTTTACTACTTGGGCAAGTAGAAAGTGTTGCCAAAGTTTGCTTTTTTCAGGTACATTGGGATCTTTCTGAGCAGTGAATATTTAAAATATATGTATAAATACGTTATTAATATTAGTTTTTGCACCAAAAACTGGAGGTTGATAAATACTAACAGCAACATATGAGTGAAAAAAGACACCAAAACAACCAACAAGAGCATTCAGCTTTGGCCATCCAGATGTCCATGGGCGTATGGAAAGTCACTGCACAGAAGGCATGCAGGGATTTCCCCAGGAAAGTAGGTGAAATTGCCTAAAACGGTACAGCTTAAAATAGATGTGATTGAAAAAAAAAAGAGGATATTAATTCATGAAGTGATAAGCAGAACAGAAAACACATAAGAAATTTGAATATCATTCCTTCTATAAGCTACATGGGAAGATGCCTTGTGGAATGATCAGGTGAGAGGTTTAAATTAAGCACGAGAAAGTAGTTTTTAGAATAACACATCATTTAACAGAACTCGAGGCTATAGAAATGCAGAAGGGAGTCTGCAAGAAGGAGGGGGAGGTACTTTTCGCAAGGGCATGTAGTGACAGCACAAGGGGATATAAGTTTAAACTGACAGAGGGCAGGTTTAGATTGGGTATGAGGAAGAAATCCTTCCCCGTGAGGCTGCTGAGGCACTGGCAAGGGTTGCCCAGAGCAGCTGTGGCTGCCCCATCCCTGGCAGTGTCCAAGGTCAGGTTGGATGAGGCTTGGAGCAACCTGGGATAGTGGAAGGTGTCCCTGCCCATTGCAGGAGTGGGACTTTAAGATCTCTCCCAACCCAAACCATTCTTGGATTCTATGATTCTACAACATACAAATATGTTTAAAATATGACCAAATAAATGGGGGAACCATCCACAACACTCTTCTTCAGCTCTGCAGTGAACACCAAGACTATCAAAACATAACAAGCAAGCTGGCTCCTGGTGGGTTATTAGAGGCAAATGTGACCAATCCATCTGAACGTATCTGTCACGGAGCTCTGCTCGCTGTAAAATTGTGGCTGGCACAGCTGGTGACTGCATGTAATCATCATTTTTTAATTACAGAAAACAATGCTTCCAAAGGAACACAACAAACTAGAACACAAGCCTGGAATCAGAGCCCAAACATTTAGAGGTGAAGCCATGTGAAGCTGACACGGGGGATTTCCATCTGGCAGCGTTTAGGTGGCTGTCGTTGTCTCTGCCTTTTCTGCTGCTGTGAGCACAGGGGCTCAAGGACGCACCAAGGATCTTCACCACACCAAGAGTGCTCCAAACACACCACTGTGCAAGCAAAGGTAAAAAACAACTTGGGGGGAAATAGAAATCCGTACTGCTGAGAGCATAAGTTCTTTTTATCCTTCTGCTTTTACCATGCTCATTTTCTGGGGCTGCCTGCATTCAGTGCAGCATCACCCGCTCCGTTCCTCACAGTGGGAGAGGTGCTGGTGAAATCCAGAGCAGCAGTCATTTGTGGGATTGGGAATGTACAAAGCCCCACCTCCTGCTCACACCCAGGATAAAATAGTGGGTACAGATCCAGCTGCAAACAGCTGAAACCATTCTTTTAATAGCTCAGCTGACTTGTTACAAATAATAATGTTTTCATGTAGCAGTGGTCTGTTTTCAGCGGAACTGGGAATTAAATCAGCACTCTGAACCTCTGCAGCATGGGATTACACAAAGCTGCTGTGTTACACTGCAATTTAGTAAATTATATTGTAATTTAGCTAATCTCGAGAGACCAGCACAACACAGGATTAAGCTCCAGCTTGAGTTCTGAAAACACTTCCTGATACAAAACTCTTACAGTTAAATTCACCCAAACCACCTGGGATGGCTGAAATCAAAGGCTGCAATTTCTTCCCATCTTGGCTCAACCTGAAATATTCTGGGTAGGTTTGGAAACTTTTAAGAAAAAAGAATAAAAGATAAAAAACCAACCCACATTTTGGCTGCTGAAAATCCCACCAGTATGCTGCATTCCTGCTCTGGAGGGGGGAAAAATATCCTCAAACACACCAGAAACTTCTCTCTGCTTCTACCAAGGGGTAGTATAAATTTACTAGAGGGTTGTTCTGATCAAATCTGTTGAAACACACAGAGTATATTCTCCTACAGGTGGGGAATAAACCGTCCCTCCGTGTTACCAGTGTTTTGTTCAGATCCAGGGGAAGAAAATCAGTAAGAGGTGGGGTAAGAGTAGAGGCCTTACATCCAACCCTGGCTCCTGCATGAGCGCTCCTTGTACAATCCTATTGCCCTCCCTGATGTCCACATCCCATCTATGCCAGCCACGAAGTTCTCTGGAGTGGAGAAGATCATGCCAGAGAACAATCCAATCTTATATTCTTACCTAAAGAATAATTCTTACCAGAGGAGTCCAGGACCTGGCATCTTCTAGCACAGCTGACACAGCAGCATTTCTCCACAGGGTTGTCTGACACAGGGAAAGTAACGAAGAGCAGAAGCAACAAGGGGTCTGTGAAAGTTTTCAGTCTGTGGATTATTACCAGGAGGTGTTTGTGATGACTGTGCTGAAGTAATGGTTTTAACACCTCTTTTTCAAGATCACAGGCCAGCAGCTTTTCTCTAGCAAGAAGGAGATACTGGTCTGCAATATGACCAGCCCTGATTTCCGCGGATTTCTTTGTAATGCCTGACTACTCTTGCTCCTACCAAAATATGCAGTTAAGTGTGCCAACCAGATTGTGGTTTTAGGGATTTTCTGTAGATTTGGCTTCCACACAATGCTCTGTAAAACAAACAAACAAAAAAAAAAATAGTATCTTCTCTGTGGCAAAATTCTAGCAAACTCACAGGCTTGTCTTGGAAGTCACCTTCTTTCACAAACCCAAAGACAAGTGGCTTGCCTGGATTTGGGACACTTTTTTTAACCAAACTGTGGCAGGAGAGCAGCAACTCAGACAAGGTGTTTTGTTGCAATTTCTTTCCCCTGTAGCCGTGTCACACAATTCTAACTGCAGTGAGTCCCTAATCTAGCAGTGGGTAAACAACCAGCACACAAAGCTGCTTGCACAAGAGGGTGTGCATGGCTGGGAGACAGCTCGCTCACATGTTTTAACAAGTGCTCTCAAAAAGAATGTTCCAGGCAAGGTTACATTTCTGCCTAAGCCTCCAAGAGCATCAGTTTCCCCTTGAACACTTGATAATCCTAATTTGGGACTTGTCAGAGGTAAACAGCATTTGCCTTTGCAAGCAGGTACTAAGCAAGTGACACAGATTTCACAATTAAAAAGCAAAGTTCAGCACATTTTGTTTACAGTTACTATAAATAATAGTCTGGGGGGAGTAAAGAACTCTTGAGAGTAACTTATTTCCTATGTTCCATGACCTCAAACAAGCCTATGACACCCTGCTTTGGGAACACGGATGATCCTCAAGCAAATTCCATGCAAATCTTAATCACACTACCAGTAAAGAAACTAAATCAGAAAATCCAGCATCCTCTAAACCAGCAGTGTGAATACAACCCATAGCCTGCAGTGGTTGTATTTTGTATCACCACTGACAAGTAAAGAGAGCAAAAATATCTCGCATTAACTGCCCCAGGGTGACTTTCCTCCCTGCAAAAGCAACAACAAAAATTAAATAATTGGTTTTAAAATCACAGAATGTCCTGAGTTGGAAGGGATCCATGAGGATCATAAAATTTACCATGGATCTGCTTAGAGATCCATTTTTCAGCTCAGCTTTTCCCTGAAAACTGATCCTCACTCCATTACTGACATTAGCTTCTACTCAGGGAAAGGAAAAAAAAAATGGTAAATAAAGGTGAATTGATTTCAAGATAAGAATGAATAGCTCATATGAGCCAAAAATGAAAGAATTCAGTGTTTGGCTAAAATGAATGTGAATACAAATCCAGGATTGTTCTGTTTTAAATAATCTTTAACCAGCTCTGAGACTGAAAATAACAAACATGCCAGAAGCAAAGAAAGTATTCAAGTGTTCTTTTACACACATAACTCCATCATCTCATAATCTGCAAAGCAGCTGCAAGTCATCTCTACTGTCACTTTCTATAGATGGTACAAAAAAACCCCAAATATCAGTCTTAAGGAGATGGGCCACCTGCCATACTGATTCTTACCAGCAGGACAGTTCAGTATTTAAAAAACAGAAGTGTGCACCACCCTGCTATGTTATCCCACGATATGGAGACTGAATTAGTGGCGAACCCTTGGAGCAGACCAGGATCTGACAGAATCTGCAGGACAGGCTCTCTAGCAGAAGGCTGGAGCTCGGTATCGGTCCTTCCAGCTGGGACATCCTTTTTGTCCTTTGCACCAACTTCTGATCTTCAGCAGGTAATCTCTCTTCCTCAGCTTCTTCACCTTCACCTCTCCTCAGAGCTGTCACTCCTGCACTGTGGATGTTCTGGTGGAAGATAGGGATGAACAGGGAGGAATTTGCTGCTGCATCCCTCACCACTGCAGCAGCAGGTCTGCAGGACCGGCAGAACTCACAGAATACTGGGAACCCTGCTCTGCTGCCATAGATTTCCCATCATCTCCTGGAAGGACAGGGGACACAAAGTAAAACTGGCAGCTTGCTGTGTAGAGAAAGCCCAAAGCCACACTCAGCCACACTGCCAGGTAAACTTTATTTTTAAACACACAAACTCCGGAAAGACTGTGCTGGAATGCACCAGGACCACAGGCCCCAAAGAGAGATCAACACCTCTTTGATAAGTATTATGAAGCCAACTGTTGCAAACATCATTGATGCTTCTCTCCCTCTCCTTTCAAGGGAAAACACATCTGAGTGTGAACTCCCTGTGGCAAAGTTTTGCATGATCTGGTATCCTCCAACATGAGATAAGCTGCCGGCTGCACTGAAGCTTGGCTGTGCAGTGCCCAGAGACAGTTTTATTGTCACAGTCCTCTGCTGGTATGATTTCATGACCATTCTGCCAGGGAAGCTGACTATCTCCTCCAGATGGGAGAAATACTTTACAAGGGACATTTAAGAAGCAAGGGTTGGGAAAAAACAGATCCCATCTTCCCTCCAATATGACACCTTAAAGCAGTCTCAATACCCTATGCTAAAACGATGCTCTTTTCTTCTGCACTTTTACATCTCCTTCCTATTACCTCCCAAAGGTGAATTCCTACAAGGAAGACCCTGTATCTACTTCCCATTTCATCCTAAAACTGCCACAGTACAGTGGGGTTGGACTGTCCCCCACCCTGCCACAACAGCTGGTATTTTCTGAACTGAATCCTCGCCTTTAGAAGCTGTAACCACCTCTGGTTGATCAGATCAGCTTACACCATTGGCTTGAAGTCAGTTTTTCTTTGCCTCTTTTTCTTCAAGAGGCCAGGAAACCTGAATGTGATATGGCTCCAGTTCTTCTGGAGTGACATAGTCTGGAGCATTGCCCATCAGGTCTCGTCCCCTGAAGGATTTTGGAAAGGCAATGACGTCGCGGATACTCGGAGCATCAACGATGAGAGAGATCAGCCTGTCAAGTCCTACAAGCAGAAAACAAATGGGTGAAACACTTAAGTTATGGCTCTGTATTACCTCCCCTGAGTCAGAAAAATCAGGAAGATTGAGGAGGTAATATTACTGAGCTTGAAGACAAAGAATGAGGCAAGTAAGGGGGGAAAAAAATTAGTCTCAGCTGGTAGCACAGAAACAGATTTGCCCCAAGCGCAGAAATGCCTACCAAAATAAAGCTTTTCAATATTGCAGGAAGTTCTGTAACACACTAAGGGCTGCAGGACACAGACAGCAAAAACAGCATAACAAAAGCTAGGCAGCTGAATGGCAGGACACTGCCAGGGCTCTGCTTTACAGCTCAGAGCTCTGCATCAACCAGTTTGGAAGGACTACAGACACCTAAAAGAATTCAAGAACAAAAGTCTCTGGGTGACTGGATGGAGGGTGGTCAAACTGGAAGACACAGGTCAAAATACCTTTGTTTTTTGTAAGCTTTTTTGTTTATTTTGGCGAGTTTGGGGACAGTGTTGTTGGTTGGTTGGGTTTTTTTCCCTTTTTTCAAACCACAAAATTGCAGCATTCAAGGGAAAAAAACCAATCCCTGGCATTATCTGAATTAGTGAGCAAAAGAGATAAGGAAGAAGAGGGGAAGGATGTGAAACACCTTGTCCCATGCCTCCAGGCAGGCAGCACAGGGATCCTGCTGTGGCTGCACAGGAATGGGAACAAAGCTGACCTCACCTTAATGCATACAGGGTTTGTAGATCCTTAGAGCCACAAATGTCCTTGCATAGGAACTAAATCCCACTGTGACTCTGGGGGGGAACCACCCAACTTCCTGCACTTGGTGACCAGAGCTTTGTTTCCTTCCACAAAGCTGCTGCAGAGATGGAAACACCAAGGCTTTTCCTAACAACCATGAGCCTTGTTCCTGGGATATAGTATGCCAAAAAAAATCACTGAACACCTGCATCTGTAGAGCTACATACCACTTACCTAAAGCAATTCCTCCATGAGGTGGAGCTCCAAATTCCAAAGCCTCAAGCAGATGGGAAAGCACCTCGGAATCTTCCTGCAAAATTACATTAAGAGGTGTCACTGGACAAGCAATGCTCTTCCTATTAGTAACACAAGATGAAGGTGCAATGAAATCATCCATTGCTCAGGGCTAGGAGTTATGTCTCTTTATCAGAGAAGCATGAGTGTTTCTTTCAGAATATGCAATTACTATTTAAATTAATTAGTGCTTTTAAATCTTCAAGAGAATGTTAGAGGCATCTGTAGGTGTTACCTTCAGTATTTTCTCCAGCACAAAACGCTGCTGTTCTGCGCTGTGAATTCTGATGGAGCCACCTCCAACCTCATTGCCATTCAGCACAAGGTCATAGTGCTGGCTACGGACCTACAGAGAGACAGGAACAGGCACCTCAGTGAGGCTGGGGCACAGCTGCACCTAAAAACAACCTGCACGAAGACAGCAAAGACACTGGGAATGAAGCCATGGAACTCTATAATCAGGGGTACACTGCAGTTCAGGTACCAGTCCTGCTAGAGGTATGGACTGCCTCTGACACATGTGAGAGCAATACAAATCTTTTTGAAAAGCTGATCAAATCCTGAAGCAAATGGGATGGATCAGAATAAAAGACTTCTGTTTCCTATAAGCTCCTTTTGTCAGGGGCACACATTAATACTTGCTATTTTCAGTAATCAGGAATCCATCTCTTCCAAACATGCACATACAAGATCAGACAATCACACAACGGTTTAGAAGGGATCTTAAAGATCCTCTAGTTCCACTCACTGCCATGGGCAGGGGCACTTTCCACAAGACCAGATTGCTCAGAGCCCCATCCAGCCTGTCCTTGAACACTTCCAGGGATGGGGCAGCCACAGCTTCTCTGGACACCCTGTGCCAGGGCCTCACCACCCTCACAGGGAAGAATTTCTTCCTAAGATGCAACCTAAGTCTACTGTCTTTCACTTTAAAACCATTTCCCCTTGTCCTATCACTGCTTGCCCTTTCAAAATGTCCCTCTCCAGCTCTCTTGTAGCCTCTTTCGGCACTGGAAGGGACTCTAATGTCACTGTTGAGCCTTCTCTTCTCCAGGCAGAACAACCCCAGCTCTCTCAGCCTTTTCTCAGCAGAAATGCTCCAACCCTTTGATCATCTTAGATCTGTTACAGTGAGTCCAGAGGAGGCCACTACCAAGAAAAAACACCTCTTTTTACACTAAATCCAGCTGCTGCTTGCCTAGTTTTCCATGGCAGGTGTGAAGTTGGTTACCTTTGTGGGATCAGAATACAGGAGGCTGGCATCTGAAGGATGAGGGGCAGTGAAGGGGTGATGAGCAGATTCCAGTTCAGTAGGATTCTCGGCTTTGGGGAGGAAAAGGGGGAAATCCACCACCCAGAGGAAGTGAAAAGCCGTGGGATCACGGAGTGCCAGCCCAGCTGCCTCCAGGAGGTTGGCACTCAACAACCGCAGGGTTCCTAACGCAGAGCACTGCAACAGAGAAGGGAAAGACGAGACAGGGTGGTTTTACCATCAGGGAAGTCACTCAAACACCAGCCAGGGAAAGAGTGTTCCATAAAGGAAGTACCACAGACAGCATCAGCTGTAATGCCCTTGTATCCTGAAATCACCTTCCTGCTGAGGCAGCAGCAGCTCCAGGATTTGACAGAGACCAAGTAAGGAGCTTGAAAGTCCATTTTTTTCCATCTATTTTATCTCCAGAACTTTGTCAGACTAACCCCCAGCTCCACACATGTGGATTAACTGGGGGAGCACACATAAGATGTGCTTTGCAGACAGAGAAATGAATGCACAGAGAGAGAATATGACCAAATTTCAGCTATTGAGCAAAGTGCACCACCTTGTAATAAAACAATGCTTGGAAGGCAATATCTGCTAGCAAGAATAGGGAGAAGTGCAGGGACAGAATCTCCTACTACTGTTGCTAATCAGTCATCTACTTATGGGAGACAAAATTACCTAGTTGACCTTATTTTCCAATCTGTTTCATGCTTTAAAAATGAAGTTAAGAGAAAAGAAGGCACTGATTTGTTGCAGGTTTTTAATATTTCAGCCTTCATTTCAGTTAGGAGTCCTGCCCAGAATTTGACTGGGGGCAGTAAAAGTAATAGGTACATTTCATGCTTTATTTGCTGTTGCTATAGCTGCCGTTCCAGAGAAACAGAAAATTAGATGATGACCTATTTTAATAAGAAGAATCAGACTAAGGTCAGATAACAACAAAACCATCAGCAGCAACATTCAGCCACACAAGAAATGCCTCCTACCACTTGCTTGTGTTCACCAGCTGCCAGCAGCACCACATCATCCCCCTGCATGTTCAGTGCTTGGGTAAGTTCTGACTGCTCCCTCTCACCAAGGAACTTGGTAAGCAGAGACTTCAAGCTTCCATCAGGTCTGCGGATAATTTCCATGATTTCCTAGAGGAAGGCAAGGGTATGCTCAGTGCAGTGCTGCCCTCTCTCGCCTTGAAGCATCACATGCTCAGGCACTGACTCTCAGATATTAAAAACTGCTCTTCCACCTTCCTCTGCCTGTATCACACTTTGTCACTCACCCATTCCAATATCTCAGCAGTGTTTCTGTCTTACCTGGTTAAACTGGGATTTTGCAGACTCCTTTAGCGACTCCAAGTCTTTATTTGTAAGATACCTCTGAGGAAAGAGCAAGAGAAGGCATGGCAAAGATCACCAAAATCAATGGAAAGCTTGACTAGGATTCAAATCTACTGACTAAGCTGTTTCCAAACTTCTCAAATTCTTTTGTTTCTAGTTCAAGTTCTTATGAGGGCTGTGGAACAGGACAGGCCCAGAGCACTGGGATGTAGCTGGGAGTCTGCTCTGAGGGCTCCTTTCAGGAAGAGACCCCTCTAGGTCTACATTTTTTTCCCCTGCTCACAGATAAGTGCATCTGGTCAGCAGGGTCAGATCACTGCCTCCAGCCTGCAGAAACAAGGTTACACCACCACACTGTTGATGGGGAAGGCAGAGCACAGTCTGGAAGGAGAACAGAGAAAAAACAGCTGGGCTGACTCTTGCATGCCAAGCCACTCAATAAATGAGGACCCGCATCAAGATCTTGACTTTTTTCATCTACTCCAGTGCTTAGGGTGGCTCCAGACGCCACTTTTGTGTTGCTCAAACGCACACCTCAGTGCCCTCTTGTGGGAAGCCACTAACTTGCACTTTGTGCTAAAATGAAAGGAATCCCAAGAGAAACCATGGTCACAAAGTCCTGTTCCCCAAATACAACTCAGTATTTAGAGGATTTGGTTTTTCCATACTGTCCAAGCTACAAAGATGCCAAAATTAAATCTGTTTCCTTGCCAAAATGCCTGGCTGTGTCAACAATCTTCCACATCTATTGTGGATTTGGTCCATGACATTCTCATTGCAAGACATGAATTGTGCCCCAAAATGCAGCTAAAGCAAATGGGAGAAGGACATGGAACCCCCTGACCCTTCTCTGCCTATCCCAGAGCTGTGCCATGCCCAGCCCTGTTTCAATCTCCCATTACAAGGCACAATTTATTATTGAGATGCACATCAGAAAGGTGACAAAGAGCAAGGTGAAACCCTGAGAGGCTTCCCCATCTTCATGGGATCTTGCAGCTTTTCTTTCTCTTCCTAAGGATAACATACTCTTTCTGTTGCGTGATCATTCTAACACCACTCAGCCCAACCTGACATGGATTACAACCAACCCCAAATTCCCTTAAGAGCACCAGTAATAGCAAGGAACATTTCCATAATAACAAAGGAATTCAAACTGGCATTTTATTTATTTCACATAAACCATAATGTAAAAAACATCACTTACCACTCCCTGAGGGATACAAATGGCTCTGATGGAGCCATGTGGATAACTGAGGGCATTCTGCACAAAGTGAATGTCTGATCCTCGTAAAACATCACTGATATCCACGATCTGAGAAAGGAGAGAGCACAGGAAAAAGCACTGATGATAGAAATACAAAGCAAAAATCCTGCATATATGTCTTAACACCTTCAACACTTTTCCCTTTTAGGAACTCTTTCTCCTAAAACAGTCAAGATGCATTACTCCCCAACACTACATTATCTTTAAAATTTATTTTTATTAGAACATATATTTTTCACAGTCAACTGATCAAATCCTTTCTTCTTCAACAGAGCAGCAATGTACTGCACAAAGTACCCTGTACAAAGCAGCAATGATGGGATAGACACCTTGACTTAATTAGCACTCTGAACTCCAACCAACCATGTATCCATGATCCAAAGGTTATTAAAACACTAACTGAAAGGAAAAGCTGCAAGTTTCCAATGGGCAAACCCTCACCTTCATCCCAAAGCGAGTGTCAGGTTTATCAGTCCCATACTCAGCCAGTGCCTCCTTGTACGTCATGGAAGGGAAAGGAGTCATAATGGAGCCTCTTTCCTCAGGCCAGGAATGTTGCAGCAGGCCCTCTATCAGCCTCTGGATCCCGGCTTGATCTACAAATGACATCTCTATATCTATCTTAAAACAGAGAACAAGGGGGGGAATTCCACATTAGCTACAGGTTTTGCTTTCACACTGCTGCTTGCACAAAGCCAGCAAAACAAGGAACAGTACACGAAATGACATCACAGCACGACTGCATTACGCTGGGGATGTGCTTAGGATCACCCTCCAGCCTGGTGACTCAGGCGACAGCCTCCTCAGAGAGTAAATGAGGTAATGATGACAAGGACACAAGAAGCAGCCTTGAATGAACCAGGCTAACTCAGCCAGGGACCTCAAGGCTGAGCAATGGGATGCCTGACCCAGAAGGACAGGAGGAGACTGCATCGTCAAGTACAACACAATTCCCACATCTGCACCTGGCACACTGCTGTCAGCCAAGGACAGGAAGCACTCAGTCAGTCCCACATCAATTTCCAAGGGAAAATGTGAAACACACACCAAACAACTCTGTACTCCCCAAGCAGCACCAGGCTAGCACAGCCTGAGCCTCCAGAAAGGGAAACACTACAAGCCATTTGGGCTGAGGTGCAGGCAGAAAGGGAAACACTACAAGCCATTTGGGATGAGGTGCAGGCAGAAAGGGAAACACTACAAGCCATTTGGGATGAGGTGCAGGCAGAAAGGGAAACACTACAAGCCATTTGGGATGAGGTGCAGGGCTGGTTACCTGGGTGAATTCTGGCTGCCTGTCAGGTCGTGAACCCTCATCCCGGTAGCAGCGAGCAACCTGGAAGTACCTGCAGTAACACTTTGACTTAGATAACAATTTAAAGTACCCTGGATTGAACTGTGGCTGTAGAATTGATCATACAAAAGATAAGGAAAAAAGAAGTAAACCAGAGAGAGTGCTCTGCTGCCTTTGCAGCCAAATTAAAAGCTTTGCACTTGTGCACCGTGACATGTTTTTCCTTGTCTCAGTCATGCTCAGCTGCCCAGCTCACCTGAATTAGTTCTGTAGGTTACTCCTGCAGAAGCTTTTATCACACATTAGATTTTCTGCCCTTCAGGCAGGCTCTGCTTCAGATCAGGTTTGCATTTTACACAGGAGTGAAGATTTGAGCTTTCCAACAGGACACATTTCATCTGTGAGGGCAAAGACCCTGGCCTAGCTGGAAAATCTCAACTATTTAAGGACCCCTCTTCAAAACACAAAACCCTTGGCAATAGGTTTTCTTCGGGGAAGTATCTAAAACTTGATGGATAAAGCAATCAAACCCCAAACAGGACATGCAGAGAACAGGAGTCCAAGAAACTCTTACCTGTCCAGGCCTCCAACCATGAGGAGCTGCTTGAACTGCTGAGGACTCTGTGGCAGAGAGTAGAACTTGCCTGCTTCCCTTGAGGGGACAAGGAATTCTTTGGCTCCCTGGCATCAGAAAGAAAATTTACAGAGTTCAGCAAGTAAGTGGCCCCAGATCCTGACACAGCACACACTGAAGTACAAGAGGAAAGGACCTATTTTTCCCCATTACCAACTTCCACTTGTGAGGAAATGGCTTTTTGTACATTACACTTAAAATCTGTGAACAAACTTGGTCCAAAATATCCCAAAGGAGAACTCTCTACCTTCTTCTCTGAGAGACTAATGCATAATACACCATCCAAGACAGGGGTTTAAATGCAAGAACTCCAGGTTAGCTGCATCATTAATTCCTCAGCTACAGCTCTCTTCTCTCTGACTATTTTTGAAGTGAAAGAAAGGAATATAAGATCAGAAATTAAGGTTACTTGAGTAGGGCCTCTACAATAACCTACTGGTTAAGAGACAAATGCTGAAAAGACAGTGCTGCAAAGTTTTTTGGGTTTATAATCCCAGGGCAGACTTGCATTCAACATGCGCTCTACAAGGCAGAAGCTTGTTTTGTTTGAAGGTTCAAAATTAAGACACAAGTTATCACCTCTCCTCTTTCTCTCTCCCTACTTTTAAAAGGATCCATGGATCATATCAGCAGTTACATGAGCTGTTATTTAGCAAGGGAAAAGCAATGAAGGCTGAGTGGCAACTGAAAATGATTCAGCCCTGACTGTGCAGCTGCAGGAGGCCAAAATGCATCACATACATACCCCTGGGGTTCTTTTAAAGAGAGTTGGAGTTTCTACATCCACGAACCCTGGGGAACAAACACAGAATATGCTGAAAGGAGGGAGAACTAATAAGACAGAGTAGGCTAAAGTAGGGTTAGTCAGCAAAATAGGCCATCTAGCACAGTATGGAGCCTCTCCAAAACCTACACACTTTACTACTTACAATAATTATTCCTGTAATGACAGATCTAAAGGCTCTGAGCTACCCTGATATCCTGCCAAAACTGTTGATGACAGAGGACTCCAAACAGGCTGAAAATGTGTTAATTCTCTATCCATTCTGAGCTAGGCACTGATTTTCCAAAAAGCACTTCCTGATTTTAAGACAAGCAAAAGCCCTAAAAGAAATCCATCCCTCTGACATGCCTCAACCAGGTGACCAAAAGAGGGAAACTACCTGCAAAGAGACTTTTCTCACTGGAATCAGCTACTTTGAAACAACTGAGATTTCAACACACTTTGTTCTTCAGGCCTGACAACATCCCACTTCAGATCCAACACAAGCAGACACATCCATATTAAGTGGGACCAAATTTGGAGCAGCAAGTTGGTTAGGAATCTCTGCCTAAGAAGTAGGAAACAGCAGCAGGGAGATCTGAAATGTTGTTTGCTGCACCTTATGCTCCAAGCAATTCCCTCACCGTGGAGATTGCAGAGATATTCCCGCATCCTCATCACCATGTGAGACCTCAGCCGCAGGTTGGACTGCAGCTGGAAGCTGCGCAAGTCCAGGTACCGATACTGCATCCGCAGGGCTTCTGATTTCTGGAGAGGAGAGAGAATTACCATGAAGAGACAAAATTCAAATTGCATATCCAATGAAGGTGTCCCTAAAGCCACAGGAAAAGAGGGAGAAGCTAAAAAGGGATGGTGCTTGGTTGCCACCTATTACCCACAACATACACAAACATGGCAATCACTTTTAAAAAAACCAACCACACTGCCCAAAGAAGTTGTGGTTACCCCATCCCTGGAAGTGTTCAAGGCCAGGTTGGATGGAACTCTGAGTGACGTGGTCCAGCGGGTGGCATCCCTGTCCATGACAGAGGGGTTGGAACAAGAGGATCTTCAAGGTTCCTTCCAACCCAAACCCTTCTGTGATTCCACGAGTCAAATAAAACAGCCTCTTGCTTCACATTCAAAAAACCCAGCACAGCCCCATTTCTTTCACTCTTCATTTTTACTCTTCATTTCTTAACCATCAGTTCTTCCAGTGCTATTTGAAATCTGGAATCATTCAGATCTTGTTTTCTGCTTAGCTCTAATTGGAAAGACATCCTCACAGCAAACAAACACCCCTATATTAAATTACTTTAAATACCTATTTTAAATACCATCATTCCCCCAAAGTGAAGCAGGGAGAACCCGACTGAGCTCTCAGATGTTTTGCCATCACCCTGGGCAAATACCCAATTTATTGAAAAGCCACCGCTTTGGTAAGAAAACGAAAAGAAAAACACAGGCACCTTGATAAAATCCTTGATTTCAAAAGGCAGCTTCTTGCAGGAGTTCAGGATCTCTGCAGTCTCTGCCTTCACTTCAATATCCCCTGTTGGCATTTTCTAGAACAAAAAGGCAAGAAAAAAATCAAAACAATTGGACAAAGGTATTTCACAGATGGTCAAAGGGAAAAACAGAAACAATGTGATTAACCTCCCTGTCTTCTAACATAGAATATAAGTCAGAGAACTTCTCTCAAGGACAGATTTCTCCTAGATTTCCCTTCTGTTCAGGAAAACAAAAGAGTCACCTCATCAAAGATGGCAGGTCCTTTCCCAGTAGCATCCTGGTCTCTAAACACAGTTACTTTTCCTGTACTTTCTCCTCAAAAGAAAGGATGAGCAGAGGAAAATCAGGCACAGCCCCTTTTAGGGCACACACATTTGAACAAAATTCTAGCTCCATTAACCTCAGCAAAACCACACAGTGCAAGTTTCAGTGAGCATTAGCAGCAGCAGCCCTTAATACAAGTCAAAAAAGGCACATTATGAAGAGCTTCTCAGAACTTCCATTTCTGAACACCATTTCTCAGAACTGGTCTTCTTTTGACTCTATCCCAAGGGAGGGCAGACAGCTCCCCTCACGTAGCACTGAGGCACAGCAAAGTTCACTTGATCCTGCAGGATTCTTGCTATTTACCAGGGGAAAGGACATGCAACCTCCCAACAAAATGATAAATGAGCAAAAGAAATAGAGGCATTGCTTGAAGCCTGTATTCTTTACAGACATCTGTAAGTGGACAGAGCGAAAAGGAGTTATGATCATAAATACAGGTCCTCTTTTTAGACCTGCCAGTTATGTGTAGAATCCTGAGAGATCAATCTACAGCTGATTACAGTGACAGCTGAGGAATGCAGAACATAAAAAAATCATTCAACCTCTGTTTCCTATACAAGGAGACCAGCAAAATCTATTCTGCGTAACAAACAGGTCATCACATGCTGTGGAACTTGAAACGACAACATTTCTTTTCAAACAAAAGAAATTCTCACCCACACTTTGAAAGCCTGGAAAAGCCAGTCTTACCCTTGCAAAGGGCTGGGATCCAGTTTAATTCGTGTGTGCCTGCAATGTGCTTTGAGATTCTCCCATTATATGACACAGCAGTTATTTCACCTCACGTAATCTGAGGACAGGCTGTCACACAGCCAGAACCCCTGGCAATGCTCTGACACAAACCCCACCATAATCCCACTATCCAGATTCATTTTCTCCAAGGAATAAAACCCCTGAGAGTCCCCACCATCCTCACCGGATTCTCCTGCCCCGGGGGCCGAGGGGACACTATCCCAGTGACTCGCACCACAGACTCCACTGGGGCACTGGACAGGAGCTCCTTCACGTGGGAATGTGCCTGCAGGGAGATGACAGAGTCTCGCAGAAATTCAAAGAACAGGATAAATGCACTGTGGCCAAGCACCTCAATCCAAAATCACCCTAAAGCCAGAGGAAACAGCACTGATGTTGCTGTTGCAGTGTCAGGTCAGGGCCCTCCTAACACTTCAATCTACTTGTGACTCAGAGCACTCAGTCTGACAAAGTCCTTCCTTCTGCTCTCACTTTCTACCTTAGCTGGAGCAAAGCTACCAAAGGAAAAACAAAAACACAAACTCATATTTTGGTAGTACTTACCTCATCCTGAGGAATGATGATCTGGGTCAGACCCTGGAAATCCCGCAAAACCAGAAACAGGCCTTGCCTGATGCATGAAAAACACAAAAGGAGAAGCTTTTTTTCACACATTTAGCAGTTTCTACTTTTTAAAGCATATAGCAACTGGCTACACTTCCAGTGTCTTGCAGCTCATCCCAAAGCACTTCCACATACTGAATGTACAGATACTTTATCCAGCTTCCTCCTGAACCTAACCCAAACAATTTGTTTCAGATTATGACCAGCCACAGACAAACAATGTGCAAACAACCAGAAGAGGCAGGATTTTAACTTGAACTTTAATGCACACAGAGCAGGGATTCTGGACAGGTGCATTTTCCTGCTGGGAAACATCATTCAGCTAAACACAATTAAACGAGCAATAAAACTCCAGTTCATGTGGAATACAAAAAATAAAAACCCAATCATAAGGCAAGAAGGAGAACACTTGTCCCATAAAAAGCTCCACATGGACAATCCACACTCAAAAAACAATCAAAAACCCCATGCAGACCATCACGGGAGAGCAATGCTGGATAAAAAAGAGCTTACACTGGCAAATAATCATCTCCATTTTCACCATGGTTTGCACTCACCTTTGATACTGAACCCATCCATACAGGGTCACCTTCTGTCCCACGTGAGCAGAACGCAGCTCTCCACACGTGTTGGTCCGAGTGACAAAACTGTTGAACTCTTGAATGAAAATTAAAAAAAACTCTCAAGGCTTCTGCAGATGAGACAGAATAGAGTTTCACCTCCCAATACAATTTAGACATACACAGAGAAATTACTTCATATACAGCTCTGCAATAAGATACTATGCTATAAACATGAAGTGAAGGTAATCTAAATGTATTTTAAATTTGAAATTATTTATGTCTTTCATAAAGATATTTGAGCACAGCCTTCCGGCAAGCTGTTGCCCTGCAAATTTCAGGAGCAAGAGAAGGAAAAGTCACAGTTCAGTCCTGAGGGATGCTGACGATTTCGTATTTAAATACAGAATCACAGAATCATAGAATGGTTTGGGTCAGAAGGACCTTAAAGGTTATATTGTTTCAACCCCTGCCATGGGCAAGGACACCTTCCACTACCCCAGGCTGCTCCAAGCTCTGTCCAGCCTGGCCTTGGACACTTCCAGGGATCCAGGGGCAGCCACAACTTCTCTGGGCACCCTGTCCAGTGCCTCACATTCTAAGTAAATAATTTCTTCCTAATACGTAATCTAAACCTGCCCTACTTCAGTTCAAAGCCATTCCTCCTTGTCCTGTCACTGCAGTCCTGATGGAGACACAGCAGGAAGGGGCTTGACAAACCAAGACCAAAACAACACATTAAACAGACTCCCACCACGAAGGTGTAAATTGAACAGTTCCTGCCTGAAACTCCTAGAAAAAGGCTTGAACCAGGATTACAGAAGGCTTTGCACAGGCCCACGTGTGCCTGTAATCATGGCTGAAGTTATAGAACCAAGTACACCATCTACAGAATGTGCAAGAGGTTCAGCTCGCAAGGAGAAGCCTGAAGGATGCCATGACCTGGACATATATAAATAATTCTATGAGCCAATCTCAACACCTTCATCACAGACTTCAGAATTAAAAGACGTTTAGAGAAGGCACTTAATAAAGTGATACAGGGAAAATAACTTGCCGCAAGTGTGATGTTAATCGACGACGTGGACTACCCTGACCTGTACACCGGGAGAAAAGGAACCCAGATCCCGAGGGGATGAGACCAGCGCTCCCTCCTCACCTGGAGCCGCGGGCGCGGCGGCGGCGGCCGCCCGGTGCAGCGCCCGTGCGAGCAGCCGGGGAAGAGCCATCCCGCTGCTGCCCCTCAGCCAGAAACACAGGAAGAGCGCCACAGCCCTGCAGGAAGCGCCAGACAAGGGCTCCGAAAGGGAAAAGGGGAAGGAAACCGCCTCAGGCACTACCGCCCGCCATGGCGCCTGCCCGCCTCAAAGATGGCGGCGGGGCGCGGCCCCGCGCGGGGGCTGACGGGAGGCGGTTCGAACGGCGGCGGCGGGCGGCGGCCATGGCGGAGGCGCCTGAGGAGGACGGCGGGGCGCGGACTCTGCCCAGCCTCAGGCGGCTCTCCCGGGCTCTGCCCTTCGGGCGGGCCCCCGGCCGCCTCGGGATCAGCCCCAGCGGCCGCCTCATCGTGCCGGCGCCGTGCTCGCAGGTACGGTGGGGCCGGGGCCCGGGAGCGGCGGGAGCGGGAGCAGCGGGGGAGGCGGGAAAAGCGGGCTTTAACCTAACTCCTTTATTTTTTTATTACACCCCCTCGTAATATATGAATTCATAAGCTGAAATTTTAGCAGCATAATACTGAATATGCATTAGCAGAGCAAAGGCAAAAACAGCACTGGGCGCTTAGCAATTTTGCCAGAGGTGCAATTTCATCCATTTTACTGCGAACTTAAGTATTTTCTCTAAGTTACATATTCATTAAGCCCAGAAAATAATTTACACTTCACTCAGCTCCCCCCTCTCCGATCTCTGTCCCCTTCTGCCAGCTNTATCCCTGCCCCCTTCTGCCAGCGCGGTGCCTGTCTTGGAGTCTCGGATCCTCTGGATTGCCTCAGAACTGAAGGCCGAAATCCTCCCGTCTATGTTTCCTCAGTTCCAAATTAATTTGTAGTTGACAGTTTCTTTGGGAGCTGTGAGTTAAGATAATAGACTTCCTGGGATGCCTATGGTTATCTTCTTTGTTTCTTTAAGATGTCTTGATCCCTGGCTCTGTGGTTTATCAACTTAAAAGATATTTATTACTATGTTTTCTAACATATTACAGCTATTTCGAAGTTACAATTCACTCTAAGCTTGTTTTTACTGTCAGGAAAAATTAATCCACAAACACTAGAGGTTTATGTCCAAAAAGGAGACAGAGGAGTCCTGTAACTTTATTCATGAATAAAGGGAGAGCTCATGGGCATTTCCCATGGGGTCTCTCAAATTGCTAGAGGACGCAGCCTCTTTTTATTCTAATTTCCCGACCGCAGATTCCCTCTCCCATTGGTTGAGGTACTTGAGAGGTACAGACTTTCCAAATCGCCTAATACAGACCCCCTTCTAATGTACCTTCCCCCCACCTTTTGTTTTCTTTGTTTCCCTGTTCTTTTTCTATAAGTCCAGGGATTTAACACGTCCTTGGGTGAGCAACAGTCTGTGTCAATCAATGGAATTCCTATGGAATTTATGGTTCCTCCCATTACTTCTTTCACCTATCACTATCTGGCCTTATCTACCAGCAGGCCTCACAGTTTGTTTGTAAAGACATCTCCCGCTTGTTCCTTTCATTACTTAACTATATTTTATCTTAACACTGTTTTTACACAGTACATCATCACTTGTAAATGTTAAAATTCGTATATGCGAGAGCCAACATTCATCATTCACTCATTTATCACCCCCCCAAGGAAAAGGTCGATCCGCAGAAAACAGCGTTTCTGCTGCGCAAAGCCTGGACCCTGTACAGCGTGACCCCTCTGTACCGCTTCCATCGCTCCCGCCTCAAGGACTATGCGCGGCTGCTCAGCGCCTTCATCGCCGCCGAGAAGCAGAAGGGGCTGGCGGTGGAGGTGGGCGTCGAGCTGGACATCAAGGTGGCCATGTCCAGCCTTGCCGAGCTCAGGGGCAGCGAGCAGGACCAGGCTGCTGTCCTCGTGCAGGTGAGGGGCTGACCAGCGGGTTTGGTCATGGAGACTGGCATTTTACAGGCTGGTTTTGCTGTGATAAAATTCTCTGTCTCTTAAAAAAAGCTCTCAAAACTAAACCCTAGCTGTACGGAATAACTACTGTAGCATCCACTGAGGTTTAATGAAACTGAGTCCTGTCTGCTTTTAACTGGAACAGAACTATAGTCTTAGGCTGTGCCAGGGGAGGTTTAGGTTGGACATTAGGAAGAATTTCTTCACAGAAAGGATGATTAGACATTGGAATTGGCAGCCCTGGGAGGTGGCGGAGTCATTGTCCCTGGAGGTGTTTAAGGAAAGACTGGATGTGACACAGTCAAAACCCTGGTCTAATGACAAGGTGGTGTGTGGTCACAGGCTGGACTCGATGAACTCAGAGGTCTTTTCCAGCCTAATTGATCTGTCATCCCTTAAGCAATGCATACAGTTAATTGCAAGTTCGAGTTCAACCCTTCAACAGGATCGGAGTAAGACTATACAGAGCAATCTCTGTCTAATGCTTTAGTTTAGCAGTCATTTTACTGCCAGGACTTGGACAGGTTATTTAACTTCCTGGATAAAGCTGGCATAATCACACTTCTTGGCCGGAGCTCAGGTCTAATTACTATTTCTGAAATGCTTTGCCTCCAGTGAAATGTGCTACTGAAATGTCAAGTTCATTGTGGCAATGATTGTAGGATGTACCATAGAGTTAAGCAGCATAAACTCAGGTCTCAGGACTGTTCCCAAGGAAGTAAAAAGTGCTTTTTCTGCTGTTTTCAACAGAATTGCACTCAACTTTTAGGGATATAATGGATAGACTAAATAACTGTATGTGTTTGACAGAAAACAGTGTTGAATGCAAGGTCCTGAGAAAAAAAACCCACTTCTACCAAATACTTAAAACTACAAATCAAAATCTATTTTTAGCTGAAAAAAGCCATACTTGCTCTGCAGCATTCAAATGCTTCTTCTCCTCATCCCAGCTCTCTTTGAGGTCACGAGCTTCCTCCAGGAACTCTGAAGACAAACTGGTGTGGTTGGGGTGGTTCTGCTCCGTGTACGGAGATGACCTTTCTGAGAACGTGCCGGAGGACTTCACCTGTTTGCCCCTGTTCCTCACCCACGGGGCCGAGAGCTACACGTCCATGGTTGGAAGCTGGTTCCAAAAGACTTTCGACTGCTGCTTCCGCCACCTGGCCATCAGCCCCCTGAACCTCAGCTGGATAGTGGCCATGTGGGCTGGCTGCAAGCTGGACAGAGCTGCTTCTGGCGTGGAACTCGTCTTCTCCATGCCCCGCCTGCCCCAGCCCCTGGATATTTCATATGCCATCCACCCAGAGGATGCCAAAGCACTGTGGGACACAGTCCAAAAAACACCAGGAGAGATCACCCAAGAGGAAGTGGATGTCTTCATGGACTGCCTTTATTCCCACTTCCACAGGCACTTCAAGATCCACCTGTCAGCTGCAAAGCTGGTGAAGGTTTCGACAGCGGTTGTCTCGGCACACTGTGATGGGATTGTAAAGGTGAGGCTCTAAGTAGCAGGCTGTCCTAGTGCTGGCCAAATAAAATAGCTGTACCTGAAGGTCTCATGTTTCTTTTGTATGATTTCCTACAAGGAGTTGTTAAACTCTCAGCTTTTTGTAATCATATTTAATTCTGGGGTTGGAGCAGCTGCCAATATGGGATTTTACTACTGTGTTGCAGCAGAAAGTACTAGTCTTGGGCCAGAAACAGGTGTATTAGCTGTGGTATGAACAGGAAAGTTTCTTAGGCCATAAAAAACCTTTTTTTTTACTTAAAAAGATCCCAGACTTACTCACAAAGCTTTAAAAAAAGCACTAGCTTTCTAGTATTGTAGTTATGAAGACCCAGGCAGAAGACTCCTTCATATGTAACCCATTTCATAAAGGTGCTGGTCTTTCTACAGAGGTATCTGTACAGTATCCTTCAAACCATGGAACATTAATCCTTCAAGCAATACAATACCTTCTTCAGAGTTAGAGAACAGTTTGTGTAAATGCAGTTGTTTAAATTTAGCCTATGATGAGCCTTGGCACGTGGTAGTGTTACACTGCCTGTTTTTATCTATAATAGCTTAAAACTGTCTGAAACAACTTTTTCTGTTGCAGGTAAGTAGACAGAGATATCTCAGGCTTTCTGAAGGGTGCACTTGTGGAACAGGTGTTGTGTAAATTCAATTATGGCTTTTCATAATGGGGATAAGAGTTCAAGTCATATATGTTCAGTATGGGAAAAGTATAGGTACCTACCTGAAAAGCAACAACAGAGCAGCTGACTTAACACACAGAACACTTGGTAGTTTCCTTCCAACCAGCGTTTCAGGGTGGGGAAATCTGGCAACTACAACTGTTGTTTTGACAGGCTTGTTTCCCTTTCTTGCAGATTCTACAGAGCCAATACATGTCTGGAGTGCTGATGCTACTGACTGAACTCGCAATCTCTCAGATACAGTGAGAGCCATTTCAGTAACTCTTCGTGCTAAAAAGGCTTCCTCTTGGACAATTTGTGCTGAGAAACCACCAGGAAATTCACTCCTGCATGATCTTCTTTCCTCTCATTCTGGCTGTCCAAAGTTGGGGTGTAAGTCCAGCACTTTGGCTGAGTAACTCCACACCATGCACAGCAAAGTCAAGCAGACCTTTTGCCCTGAAGAAAGGGCTGCAATGCAAACTTACGACAGCTCTATGAGCAGCTTTGTTTTCTCAGTCACTCATTTCATTTATGCGCAGGTATCAGCTCAGAGACCAACAATGCAAATTCTTGATGCAACTTACTGACCGGAATTTCTGTTGTTTGAAAGAGAAAGTTGTTTTTCACTGGATAGCCGAAGCTACACAGACCTTGGCTAAACTGTGACTACTCTTGGGTTAGTCTAAATGCAAAGTTGAGCGCACCTAAGAAAGGGTGCATGCTCTACAATCCAGGGGAGAAAAATCCAGGTTTCTAACTCCCTTCTTAGCTTGCTAAGGGTACTTGGTAAAGGTGATAATGTTCATCTGTGTTCCAGTTGGGCATGAGATTGGACACGAGGCACTGGTCAGCCTGTTGTTCTTCTCAGGCAAGTTAATAGATAGGAAAGTGAGGTCTGTAGATAAGCTTGATAGTTACTAGGTGTTGTCCTGGTGTTTGTCATCTTGGATGTAATCCTGTAAGCCACAGAGTTCTTGGGGTTGGAGCTGTGTGCTATAATTTTATGTTGGATCCCTCCCTTCTGGAGTAGGTAAGAGTTCAGAGGGACAGTGCAGAGCCTGACTAGACATTTAAGGAGCAGAAAGTAACACCTGCTAAGACTTTTGTAATGCAGTACTAAATAAAATATTTTCCATCTTTTGTCTTAAGGAAAGACCACCTATGTCTAATTAAATATCTCCTTGCATGGAATTTATTTCCATCTATAGCTTAACCTGACCAAACAACCACTTGTTACCTATTAAATAATTCTGTGAGCAGCAAAATTTCAAGTCTAGTTTCTTGCTTCACACTTCTGCAGCATCTCTAGGAACTGATTTGCACTATGGCCTTCTCCTAAATAGGGTGCAAGTTTCCTTTTTTTCCCCAGTGTAAAACTGACTAACGTGGCATAACTGTATGCCTAGTTCCTAACCTATTTCCAGAATTAGACAAAGAAACATGCACTTGGTTTCAGATTCATTACTAGTTGAAGATGGATTATTTTTGTATGTTCAGGTTGCATGCTGTGGTGACTCTTACCCTGGTAGAGGCAGCTAAATGATCTGAAGGTCTTGACAGCTTAACAGCCATTTAAACTATTACTTCTGGTCCTTTAGTTTCCTGTTTTTAAATATCTCAGATGAAGTTTGCTATCTGGAGTCAGGAGAGCACTGCACAAAGGAGTACAAGGTCTGGAAATAACTGGCACCTGTATTTGATTTGAAAACAGGACTGTTACACCCAGGGTTTAGTTTTAAATCTAATGCTCAGCTCTTTCCAACAAATTTGCATAAATAATCTCTAAAAAACTCAGTTTTACCTCCTTCCTTGTGTTGTCCGCATTGATAAATGCAGTTAAGTGAGCAGAAATAAGATTTTGCCAGATAGCACAGATGCTGCCTTGCAGAAAAAGCTGGTTCTGAGTGATGTGAAGGGTAACAATAAACAGCAGTTTTAAGCCTCTTTTACTTGGACTTACCTGGAAGAAAACCTCCGGCCTCTTTGTTAACACAAACCATAGAAAAACACCCCCCTGCCATTGCTTTCACCCCAAGGAACAAACCAAGAACAGCATAGAAGAAATTTATTAAGATAGCACTATTTATACAAGTTACTCATGCTAGAAAAAAGCATAAATGATACATGTAAACATTTGTTTACAGAATACTTGTTCTCCTTGTAAAGGTGCAAAATGATCTTCATATGTAAACACAAGAATACCGACCTTTAGGGGGAAAGAGGCTTTTAAAAAAGTTTTCATGTCCCATTTATGACTGTAGTGGATTTTTTACTATATTCAAGCACATTAAAGTCTGAGTTACATGAATCAAACTATGAAGTTAAAAGAACTTAAGATGTCAGCACTGCCTTTTCATCTCAAGAATTTATAGTCCTCTTCTTAAAAATCGGATTTAGTAAGGTCCATAGTTAGATCAGGTGCAAAAGGCCATTCTTCCATACTCAATAGAAATTACAGTACAAACAGAACTGTTGAGTCTTGAGTTCTTCCCTCCTCTCCCCCCACCCCTGGGTGCCTCCATAGTTACAGTGCCAGCCAACAGCCCTTCCTATCCAAACTCTTTAATGAGCCTCACACCTTTCCCTGCTTTAAACATACACAGGCAAAGTCTACAAAAATCGCTCCAAGAAAGGGCACCATCTCATCATGGTCAGGAATTCCACAGACACAGACAAGAGGGCAGCTGAGGTGAGGCTGGTCTGACCTTTTTTCAGCAGGAAGGAGCTGGCTTTGGTTCTGCCCTTCCAGCAAGAACATAAGTGGATGTCAGAATTAACAGATGATACCTCCACCCTGCTTCAGGCAAGAACTGATATCAAGCAGGCAACAGGAGGCAAAAGGCTTTTAGACGTGAGCAACAACCAGTTGGTTTTAGGTTCTGTCGTCGTTACAGGAGGAAGAGTACCAGTGTGGATGGAGCCAAACTCTGTATTCCACACCCATCTATATTTTTCCTGATGAATTGTTCATGGTGGGTCATTTGTAACAGCTGTGAGCTGGCTGCAGTGTTCTGTCTTCACCTGACAACTACACCCACCTGAGGGGGGGTCATCTCTGCCAAGGGGCCATCAAGGACTCCCCCAAATATCCTATGACTCAGAGGATTGCATCATTCCATTGTGAAACTCCCCACCCTGAGGGAGGGACTGAACATTCCTGTCTGGACATTGAGGGTGTAGAATCTAGGGGTTTGGGGGCCTTGGACACAATCACCACCACTGGACATCCCTGGACCAGATCTTTCCACAAGCCCAGCACTTTTGACAAAACCACACCCATCCAATGCAACCACCATTTAATTGGGACTACAGCCACCACCCTGACCAACAGGGTGTCAGGCTGTACTCTGACTTTGTTGGTTTTAAGCCAGTGTTTCTGTATTCATTGCATTTATTCTAATCTTTCTATTAAATTGTAACTCCAACTTGAAATCTCCCACAAGCTTTTGGTGTGGGGTTTAATTCCTCCCACTGGTTTACCTTCAAACCAGCACATATTTTGGCACCCAATGTGAGGCCTCCTGAGAGAAGTCAGAATTACAATTTTGTATTACAGAAACTGCCTATTTACCATGATGCTCAATATGTTTACATGGATGTTGTACCTTGCTCCCTATATTTTTCCGCACATGGGGAACTATTTGCTGGTTGTGATGCTACTTTTGAGAAAGGTACGAAAATTGCTTTGTTGGTTTATTATGTCTATTGCATGATAACTTCAGAGGCAATGAACCTCATTCAGAAAGTATATTTGGTTTCGTTCACCTGTCCTAGTCTCGGTTGCTATCTCTGGGGTGTCATTAATAATGACACCCAGCCCATGGGGGGAAGAGTAGAGAATGTTTTTTGTAGCCTTTCAAGGCCTTAGACAGCCTATTGAAAATATTGAGTTCCCTCTGGATGTTAAAGACTGCATAATCTTGTTCATTTTGCTCTATCTTCTCTGTATGGCAGGATGTAAAAAATGTGCTCTACACTGCAGCCAGGGAGGCCACTGGAGCCTCTGGCAGAAGGGACCTGGGGAGACCCAAGGACAACCGCTCAGGTTCTGGAGTTGGGGATACAAAGGATCTGAGGCCAGCTATACCCCAACTGAGAAAGCAATTCTCATAGCTTATGAAGGGTTTGAGCCGCCTCAGAAGTGATTGGCACTGAAGCACAGCTGCTTCTGGCACCCCGACTGCCAGTGCTGGGCTGGGTGTTCAAGGGCAAGGTTCCTTCTACACATGATGCCACCAACGCAACATGGAGCAAGTGGATTGCTCTGATCACAAGGTGAGCCCGGACAGGAAACCCTAATCGCCCTGGGATTCTGGAAATTATAACAAAGTAGCCTGAAAGTGAGAGTTATGGACTATCTTCTGAAGAAGAGGAGGAGCAGGTGACACATGCCGAGGAGGCCCCACCATATAATGAAAAGCAATATGCCCTCTTCACTGCTGGTTCCTGCCAAATTCTAGGGACAAATCAGAAATGGAAAGCTATGTAGCGAGAAGGGACAAGCCAGATCACATCAGTTTGCAGAGGTCAAAGCTGTCCAGCTGTCTTTGGTATTGCCAAACGAGGTACGTGGCCGAGGTTCTGTCTCTACACGGATGGGAGCTAATACTCTGTGGGGATGGCTGGATCACTGGAGAAAGGGCAACTGGCAGCACAGATGGAGACCCATCTGGGCCACTGAGATATGGCAAAACATCACTGTCCAGGTGGAGAAGCTGACCACGAAGGTCCATCATGTTGTGAATGGGCACATACCCAAGAGTCAGGCCAATGAAGGACAGCACAACGAGCAGGTGGAGTGAGCTGCCAAGGTTAAAGTATCACAGGTGGATCTGGACTGGCAGCGCAAGGGGGAATTATTTCTAGTTTGTTGGATCCACAATTCCTCTGGTCATCAGGGAAGAGATGCGACATACCAATGGGCTCGTGAGCCAGGGGTGGACTTAACCATGGGCAGTATCTCACAGGTCATCCATGACTTTGAGACGTGTGCTGCGATCAAGCAGGCCAAGGGGGTGAAACCTCTGTGGTATGATGGACAATGGTCCAAATGTAAGTATGGGGAGGCCTGGCAGATTGGTTACATCACCCTCCCCAAACCTGCCAAGGCAAGTGCTATGTGCTGACCATGGTTGAAGCAACAACTGGATGGCTGGGGATGTACCCTGTGCCTCATGTTACTGCCCTGAACACCATCTTGGGCCCGGAAAAGCAAGTCCTGTGGAGACACAGCACCCCCAAAAGAATTGAGTTGGACAATGGGACTCATTTCATAGACACCTGGGCCAGAGAACATGGTATCGAGTGGGTGTACCACATTCTTTACCATGCACCAGCTGCTGGGAAAGTTGAACAGTGCAATGGACTGCTTAAAACCACCCTGAAGGTACTAGGTGGGAGGACCTTCAAAAATTGGGAGCTGCATTTACCAAAGGCCAACTCGATGGTCAACACCCAAGGCTCCATCAATCGAGCTGGTCCTGCTCTGTCTGGGCCCTTGCATACTGTAGATGGAGGTAAAGTCCCTGTGGTACATATGAGAGGTATGTTAGGAAAGACTGTTTGGATTGGTCCCACCTCAGGTAAAAGCAAACCCATCTGTGGGATCATTTTTGCTCAAGGACCTGGTGGATAATGCAGAAAGATGGGGAAACCCACTGTGTACCTCAAGGGGACCTAATTCAGGGTGAGAACTATCTGCAATGTATAAATAAGTATATAAATTTGGGCATGATGTAGATGGTGTAGAATAAGGGGTGGATAATGTCATGGTTACAGGAGGAAGAGTACCAGTGTGGATGGAGCCAAACTCTGTATTCCACACCCATCTATATTTTTCCTGATGAATTGTTCATGGTGGGTCATTTGTAACAGCTGTGAGCTGGCTGCAGTGTTCTGTCTTCACCTGACAACTACACCCACCTGAGGGGGGGTCATCTCTGCCAAGGGGCCATCAAGGACTCCCCTAAATATCCTATGACTCAGAGGATTGCATCATTCCATTGTGAAACTCCCCGCCCCGGGGGAGGGACTGAACATTCCTGTCTGGACACTGAGGGTGTAGAATCTAGGGGTTTGGGGGCCTTGGACACAATCACCACCACTGGACATCCAGAGAAGGACCAGACCTTTCCACAGGACCAGTGCTGTCACCAAGACCATATCCATCACTCCAGAAGGACTGCAACCACCATTTAATCAGACTGCAGCCACTGCCCTGACCAACAGGGCATCAGGTTGTATTCTGCTGGTTTTAAGCCAGTTTTTCTACACTCATTGCATTTATTGTAATCTTTCTATTAAATTGTAACTCCAACTTGAAATCTCTCACAAGGTATTTTTGTGGGGGTTAATTCCTCCTGCTGGTTTACCTTCAAACCAGCATAGGTTCACATACAGGGAAGAGGAAAGTCAAAAGCTGAGCTTTTGCACATTAAAAAGGCATCATTTGAAATCCTTTTCCTCTCACCCTTTTTGGGCACTTCACTGACTCAGTCGAGAGATGAGAGTTCCAGTTCTGAAAAGATCCTCACAGCTCTCTTGTCCTCTAGGAGACCTCAAATAATACCACAAGGGTTGGAACCACAACAGCTGGCAGGACACAGCCCTGCCCAAACCACCAGCTGGTCGAAATGCAAATCACACATATACATATATATATATAATACATATATATATGCACACAGAGGGATGTATATAAAAAGATGGATTCATCGCTGTGAGCGATACAAACGAAATACATGATACAAATCAAATGAAAAAATAAATATACTCTGTGCACAGAAAAGTTTCTGTGCAAAAGGTGGCACCTTGCAGGTCAAGTACTTTTTTTTGAAGCTCTCTGTAAATAAGGCAAAAGCAATGTTTTCTGTATCACTTTTTCGCCCACCAAACAGCTGCCACATCCACTGCTCCCACAGCAGGAGAGAAAGCAGGAATCCCTCCTCCTGGCCAGACTCCCAGTACAGAGTGTAGGCTCTACATCAGCATCCTTTATGCTACAATAACTGTTACAGTTTGGTTTATTCAAAAAATGTAGAACTATTTAGAAAAAATACGGACATAAGCAACACTTCTACTTCTGTCCAGTGGTTCCCTGGAGTCTGACAACGTGGTCTCCTGCTGGGCACACTCTCACAGAATTCAGTTTTATGATTCCATAGAAACAGTTAACCGGCAAAGAGTTACATTGGATCTAGACCGTGCATACTAGAGCTGCAAAGAGGTCCAGTGTCAACAAGTCTCTTCAGTTTTTCTAGGAATGAGAAGCCAGGGGACTCCCTCCCTCTGGAAGCTTACCATATATGGGATTCACAGTGTGTCATTTTGATAACCCCCACGCCTCCACCCAGCCGCCGGTAGTTCATCCCGCCGTACAACCTGCGGAGACAACGTGCCAGGGTCACACACTGCATCACACACATCCTCCATGGGGACACCAACCCTTGGGAGCTGCCGTGGGAAACACTGAGCCAGCCCATGTGAGCACAATTAGACCATCATTAATGTCTGCTTAAGTGGGCCACGAAGATGGGTAGCACCCGTCTTACACACTTCAAAAGCAAACAGCTGTATTTGCTCATGCCTTTCTCTCTCAGAGCAGAAATTGCTGCTTGTTTTGACACCAAAGTTCTGTTACTCAAATAAATACTTCCTTCTCCCTGCCTGGTAATGTGCAAGATAGAAAAAAGCTTTGTAGCTAACCTTAGGCTACATTTTGGGTAACACAGGACTAGGCTTAGTCCTCACAATTCAACTAATTTAATTTGTATTTCTAAACCCCTAACATTCAGTTGATCCAACCAAGACATAACACATCCCAAGCACCATCTGTTTACTGAAATGGTGTCTACATTTCATATGGATATCGGATCCCTACAGACTCCAGCCGCATATGCCCCTCTGAGCCACTGGAGGCTGCTGGCAGAAATGGGAGAAGCAAGTTAGATTTGGGAATAAATATGCAAGCAAATGCTTTCGAGTATAGTTATGACTAGAAAGGCTATTTTTCCTCTTCCTTTTCTGCTCAGTACATATTCTGGATCACCAAATTCGTATTATTTGTCTCAGCTTGGACATTCTTTCAGTGGCTGAATCTTTCTGACTTAAAGGGGAATAACATCATATGCTTGAAGTGTTTCTATTCCTCCAAAAGGATTCAGAATCCACTGCCTCAGCTTGAAAGCAAGAAGTGAACAGGCCAAATTCCACATGGTGGCTGTGAGTTCCTTCTGCTAAGGACAAGTTCAGTTTTATTGGGAAGCAGGAGAGACTCAGCCCAAAATGATCAGAAGGGGCATATTGGGATGTTTTTCAAACTGTGATTCTTTCGTACACTTTCACGCAAGCCAACAAGCCAAAGTGTTATGCTGACTCTTAACACGCCTGAGTTCTCTGTTACGGTGTGTACCACACCCTTACTTTGCCTGGGACAGCTCCCAGCTGCATTTCACTATTTGATTGTCTCACAGACTCCAATTACCTCCACGTGTTAGCATCTGGATCAAACACCTCGATGGTCTTCAGGTACGTTGTGCCATCAAATCCCCCCACTGCCATCAGCTGTCCATTCACCACCGCCAAGCCAACCTGCAAAACAGCCATCAGACAGCAGCTACTTAGCTGGGATGTCCTGAAAAGAACGGTTAAAATGAAAATATTAATAAAAGGGTTTAATAACCATGTTTGGTGAAAGGCAGTCTTCAGGAAAGGGTTGGGGTTTTTCTCTTTAGGGCATGGCACAAATAAAATACCCTAAAAAATGAGACATGGAAAGTTAAATATGTTTCTCAGAAGAGATAATCTCTCAAAGAAAAGGCAGAAGGCTCCCCTTACTGCCAGCTACAAGAAGTAGAACCATTTGAATGATGATAAACGCATGAGAATCTAAACCTTTTTCATACAAAACTATGTTCTGGACTGATATTCTTCCCTGAATGTGACATGTATGCACTAGCCCACAACACTTGCTTCAAGTAGCGGAAGCACAGGTAAACCCCTGGTCCCAAACCTCTGAGGTTGGGGCTTGGACCATTTCTAAACACCTTGGCCTCCAGGTTTCTATTTAACCTTTCTGCAGAAGCACAAAATCACTGAAACGTCAAAAAAATGATCACTTCCAGTGCAAAACATGGAGTATAACAGAGAAAAGGGAAGGTATACAATGTAAAATGGTCCTTGTTTTGGCTTTGAGGAAGGCAGAAGACTCAGGAGGGCTGAAGATACAGATGCATCTGTTTAGCAGTTTCTACAGAAAGCAAATACAGAAGCAGCTGACAAAAAGTCAATGTCTAATCAGTAACTAAAGCAGACAGTGTTGGACAGCATATGTGTGCTGCTTGGAGAACAGAAATAAATACGTGTTCTCTGCTTCCAAAACCAGTAGTTGCTCAAACTGTGATTCATACTTGCCTCACCAGACACTGAAACACTAACACACAGATAGAACTAATCCTCTCTTTACTATATAATCCAACAATAAATATTCATATCATTTGCATCTGCCCAAACATGATGACTGCTGAAAACACTGTAGTAATCTGTTGTTCACAAGAAAGCACCACGATCAGCAGTTGATGGGAACATGCTGTCACTCACAGGATTCAGAGAGGAGAGGCAACAGCCTAAGTGAAAGCCCAGGAACCCTGTACCCACACACACCTCAAGGCAATGAGAGTCTGCTGGAAATATGTATCTAAACATGTGCTTACCCAGTTTCCCAGCTTTTTCCTCTGGGCAAGTGGGTGTTTTCACCTCCTAAATTCATCCAGAGATCCAGATACTAATTCTGACAGTGTTCTTTAATGGTATGTCATACCAAGTATGGCTACATCACCTAAAAGCTCCTCTGCTTCAAGCTTAGTTGACTGCATATAAGGGACCAAAAATATTTTAAAACACCCTCAAATTACTCCATTTTCCCATCCTAAACAGCTGTCTACGGCATGACTTGACTACCTGCTCATTTTCTAGTCTTGCTAGAGAGCTTTTTGTGAACTTTTTCGTTCGCAGAGAAGAGTTGAAGACGCAGAAAAAGCGGGACAGCCTCACAAGAACACTGACACTCCACCCTGTGCTCTCCCCAGAACAAGACTGACACTCCACCCTGTGCTCTCCCCACAAAGCTGACAATGACACCCTGCCCCGTGTTCTCCCCGCATGGTGACACATGGCACGGACAAGCCCACCAAGCCCCACTCACTCCGCTCCGCCGGGACGTCATGGCCACCACGGGAGACCACTGGTTGGTGCGTGGGTTGTACCTCTCGGCACTGCTGAGCTCTGTGGTGTCATCCCTGCCTCCCACAGCGTAGATCATGTCCTGGTACACGGCACAGCCCAGGTGCTTCCTCCTCGTGCCCATGGGGGCAATCGTGTGCCAGCGGTTCTCCTGGGGGTTGTAGCGTTCCACTGCAGAGGAAAGGGAGGTCGTTGGACTACAGGGCTGGCAGGCAGTGAGGGCAGCACTTTAGGACTCTATTTCCACACATCAAAAATGACATGAACCTGTTTGTTCTCTCTTTTCTTCCAAAGAGCTCTTGCTAGCGCATCTCCTGTCTCCAGCCCCACACAATCACACCCAATCTTCACTCAAGAGCCAGCTGGCAGTACTAGGAACTGACCTGCTACACTTTTACCTTTGGCATCTTCCTTCCTACAGCAGAAAAGGGTTGTTCTTGATGCCTTAACAATTTCTAATTTTTTCCTCTTCGTGTATCTGTAACTTAGTGTACTATGTGCTTCTTATAAAGTGTTAAAAACCTCTGTTCCCAGCTCCTTTATTCAAATCCCTCTGAATACGGATCCGAGGACACATTCATTGCCCTAGGGCCCAAAAATGTGTAAACAACTGTGAGATGGGGGGAGCAGGCCTGGGGTGGTTAACATCATCGCCTAAAGGTGTGATTGGAGAATTAGGGGCCAGTATGCTAATGGAACAGAACTTAAAAAAGGTGAAGGCCTCATGACCCGGCGTTCCATTTTGGGTGTAGCCCCACGAGGACTTGCCTGAAAGTACTTTGAAGGCCTTGGATAAATTTGTCCACTTTTTATACTCCTAATTTGTCTTGGCCTCTGTTTCAGGTAGCCTGCTTTTAGGCATCACTGCAAGAATTAAATTTTTTAAAAAGCTGTGCTTCCAACCACTATGCAAATGATCAAAGCCTTGTATTCAGGACACACTGCCAAATGGAGCACTGAGAAAGCAAAAATGTGACACACAACCAGGTAACAGGGACTCATAAACCTGGAGAGTGACTTACTGTATGGCAAAATAGTATTTAAAGAAGAAAAAAAAAAACCTCAAACTGATCACTAAATTATTCAGCTGCAATCTGGGGACATGAAGGGCTCCCAGGACCAGGACAAGCACAGACTGGGATTAAGGGACAGCAAAAGGCATACCAGTATTGAGAGGGGATGTTCCATCAGAGCCTCCCACAGCATAGAGGAAGCCTCCCAGCACAGCCACTGCCACTCCCAGGCGCCTGGTGCTCATGGAAGCCACGCGAGTCCACTTGTTTTCTTTGGGATCATACCTGGCAAAAGAACAAACACTGGAGCTTAGTGAAATGCTGACATCTTCACAAAGAGGCAGAAAGACTGACTGTATACTCTCCAAACAAAAATCTCTGTAAGATTTGTACAGTTCCTATCTCCTCTCCAGCTCATCTGCCTCAACTGCACCTTCTAAGAAACCCCCTTTCTCCCTGTGCCCCATTTTTTTTTCTTTTTGTAATTAAAAAGTACCTTTCCACAATGTTGAGACAAGAGACACCATCTTGGCCACCCACAGCATAGAGGTAACCTCCAAGAACTGCTACTCCAACACTGGTCCTGCAGGTGCTGGTGGGAGCCACATCACTGCTCCACTGGTTGGTCTTTGGATCATACCTGGAAAAACACACCAACAGCACAAATTACCTGCCTAGGTCTGCTTTGGACTCTGCCATGCTTGGGAGCTACTAAGGCTGTGAAACTTGCCTATCTTGAGCTTCAACTGCAACATGGCTCTTTTTAAGCTGGATAAAAGCCCTGAAGTGATATAATGCATCCAGGACATGTTATTCCAGGGATGTTCCAACTGCAGGTTGGGATGATTCAAGCCGAAGATCAAAGGTTCAGGATCCTGAGAGAGACTGGCTGGCGTGTGGTAACTCACAGCAAAGAGCAGCAGCCAGAGCTAAGCTCTGTTCCCTGCAGTTCACACAGGAACTCAGCCAGCACTGGGACCCACATTTGCAGGTAAAAGATGAAGGAAGCAGAGGGACTTGGGAATCCAGAGACAAAGAGATACAGTGCATAGCAAGGGAAATGCAGGACATGGGAGCTATAAGGCCAGGGTCATGATTTGGGAAGTTGGGAGTGTGCAAGGAGATAGGTGGGAAGGAGGAGAGGCTCAAGGTGGGAGGAGATATTTGTACAGCTCATTGGATTTGTTACAGGGCCAAGAGCTAGCATAGTAGGAGAGCTTGAGTCATGTGGCTTTCAGGCATGGGAATTGCCTGATGCAGCTCCCAGAAACAGGAAGCTTGGTAAAACTTGTTTGACTTTAATCTTCCACAGGCCTAAAACTGACCTATTTTCCTTCTTCTGTCAAAGTGCCAAGGTTCCTTAATTCTCTAGCTGCCACTTCACAATAAAATTCCAGGATCTTTCCCTCAGCATCTAAGAAATGCTCGCTGTAACCTCACCTTCCTCAACAACGCTAAAAACAATCCCGCAATTGTAAAGAAGGTTAACCAGGATCACCACACCTCCCAACAATTACACCCAGACCCATCTCCTAGAGATTCCTTCCTTATACCAAAGGCTTTGGCTTGTCCCATTAAGCTGGGGATAACGTGACACAAAGTGTTTTGCACCAGAGGTGTGCAAGGCAAGAGGAAATGAGAACACACTTAGCAAAATGAACTCATTCTGAAGAGGTTGCACCCAGGTTTAAACATTCAGAGGCAAAATTCTGCACAGGGGCCTAATGAAGACCTACCTTTCCACACTGTTAAGGTAAGAGGAGCCATCATGGCCTCCCACAGCATAGAGGAGGTCATCCAGGACGCTGACCCCGACGCCACAGCGCCTCTTGCTCATGGAAGCCACCATCCTCCACTCGTTGGTCTGGGGGTCGTAGCGCTCCACGCTGGAAATCGCATCCCCGCTGCACCAGCCTCCCACTGCAGCCAAGCACAAAACCCAGGGTCACAAAAACACCCCCCGAGCTCACAAACTGCCTGTGCTCCTGGCACAAATCACCCCTTCAGACTCTGCCAGCCTTAACCTATCTCGAAGTCACTCCTTCTGAGGTTTATAATTAGAAAACAGAATGTGATTTTTTTCCAGAGCATTAACTAAAGTTTGGAAATACTGTGGCATTCACAGCACCAAAGAAATCAGGCAAATAAGAAAGTGTAAGTTAACTCAAACCCCCAAATGTTAATGCACAGGTCACATCAGAAACAGGTTGTGAAGACTGGCTTTACGGGAACACCACCACCAGAAAATCCTGCCTGGATTCTTCTGGCCCAAGCCAGCAGGAAAAATACATAGAATCAGAATATCCTGAGTTGGAAAGATCAAAGTCCAACTCCTGGCCCAGCACAGGAAAGCCTCAAGAATCCTACCATGTGCCTGGGAGTGTTGTCCAAACGCTTCTTGAGCTTGGCCAGGCTTGGTGCTGTGACCACTGACCTGGGGAGTCAGTTCCAGTGCCAGACTGTGCTCTGGGTGAAAAACCTTTTCCTAACGTCCAAATTAAGCCTCTCCTGACCCAGCCTGAGGCCATTCCCTCGGTTCTGTTGCTGGTTACCAGAGAGACGAGATCAGTGCCAGCCCCTCCTCTTCCCCTCACGAGGAAGTTGTAAACTGCGATGAGCTCTCCTCCAGGCAGAACAGACCAAACCAAATGACCTCAGCCACTCCACTATGGCCCCTCTAGACCCTCCACCAGCTCCTGTTGACACCCTGCAGAGTTACACACCTGCAAAGAGCACCTCTCCGCAGCGGATGGGTTTGCGCGGCCTCGTTCGTGGTCCCTGCATCAGCGGCCGCTCTTGGGGCAGCAGCAGGTAGTTCTTGGCTTCATCCACCAGATCCCTGTGCAAGACAGGAAAATATTAACCCCCCAAAGCTCAGTGTTGGGAGAAGGAGCTGATCAGAACTGATGGGAAGAGCAACCAGCACAGGCCATGCACCTGAGGTATTCACAAGTCACACGAGAACAGCATGAACGGCTCCGGTTAAACGTGCACTGTCACCTAAATCCTCATTGGTTGTTTACAAGCCACTGACACAGTGACAGCAGCGAACCAGTACCAGTTTTTGGCCAGACTTAATAATATATATAGCCTGCTATAAAAAGACTGATAAAAAAGCTATGACAAGAGATCTGTCAGGCTTACTGTGCAGAAAAGAAAAACCCAGTCTGCCTCAAGCTAAAACTTAACAGTGAGTGGTTTTGCCTCGGAACAGAACAGGAGCTGGAAAGCACACAAATACATAGTATACACATGACCAATAGATGGAGATAGTACCCTTCTGATGAATATTTTCTCCATCAGCTCTGGCCAGCTCATACTGTCCATCCATTCATGACTTGCCACCTGGACTAATCCTAATATTCCAAACCCTTGAATAAAACAAAAGGAGAACGAAAAGATCCTCCTTCCCTCTACAAATGTGGAATTCCCCCGGTATGAATGCTTATGCAGAAGGAGAACAATTTAGCCTATGCCTTGAGCTTCTTTACAATATGCACAAGATACATCATGTGCTTTGTGGATGATACAGAACTCTGCAGAACCAGAAAGGTGAGACTTGTACCATAGAGGAGGAAATGACAACTTCTCTGCATTATCCCTGTGGGAAAGGGCAGACTCTAATCCCAGAGCCCAATTCAGTTATCAAAGTGCAGAGATTCTATGTAGAAAAACTACTTTAGATCCCACTGAGATCATCATGAAAGCCATGCAAGAGCTAAGCTGTAATAAAAGTCTGTGATTAGAGGGGGGGAAAAAAGGCAAAATAAAAATCAATACACTGAAAGGTCTTTTACCAACAGTTAAACTGCACTCTCAAAGTTTGCTATTTCACTGAAAACTTTAAAGAACAAAACCACATCTAGGGCACACTAGTGACTATTATGCAAATAGAAAACACTTTTTCTTGCTTCTCTTATCTTCCCAGTCATCAAAGATGAAATTGTGAGGCATCACCCATTTACCAGTGACACATGAGCACAGTTTCAAAGAACAACATAATTCAATTCCACAAAAGGCTGAGAAGATTTACCTGCACTCCTCATCACTCTTAATGAGTGGATCAGAACCCACTGTACCCACAAGGAACTTGGGACTCAGCAGCGGCAGACGAACGTGCTGAAGGACCTAAAACACAAACCAGAACACCAATGGTGAACCACAGGTACCCACAGAGATGCAAGAAGTCAAAACAACAGCATTTTAGTTAAATGCGGCTCATCTCACAGCACATCTGCCTTTTCAATATGCCAGTTTAGATACCCAGCAGAAAATAAATCTTTGAAAGGGGACAATCCACAGGTAAAAACAAGGTCACAGTTGGAAACCTTCAAAAAATGACAGATGTCAATACATCTGCCTGAACAATAATTTAGCTAGTGGTTTCATCAACCATTTAGCTCTCTGAAACCTGAGTGGTACTGCAGAGTAAATGAACAGTAAGAAACAACACGTCTTTCACAAAGGTTTAGAATTTGAAGGCCCAAGCACATATAGACAGAGGCAAACAGTTATAAAAGCATTAAAAGCTGCCTTGAGAAGAGCAGGTTTTTCCAGTTTGGTTTGTTTACTTAAAACCATTTTCAAAAAGCTTTCCAGTAAATAAAGTTGCATTTAATGTCTCTTTCCAAAGCAGAAACACGGAGGCAGGCAGACACTCACCTCTTTTGATCAGTCAGCCCGAGACTTCAGAGGCTTTGGGCTGACAGCTCTGTCAGAATGGGTTCTGCTCCGTGAAATGCCTTGGCTTAGATGAAGCATCACATTCCAGCAAAACCATTCTGACAAGCTCCACTGTAACATCATGAGGGCTGAGGCACAAATCAAGCAGCAGAGCTTAAAGAAGCACCACAGAGCAAGACAGGCATTTTCTTCTCCACTGTGGTTTTGATATGATTCTCAAAGCAGTGCAGGCAGGTTTATCTGGACAGACTGCTGGAGTGAGCTCGTTTGGCAAGTCCTGCCTGGGGACAACCTAACAAAGCCCCTAATGAAGGCTCTGGCAGTGCAGCTCCCAGCCTAGATGAAGGGACAGTGCAAGCCACCTAGCACAGGTGGGAGCCAGAGAGAATTTCAGTGGCTTTACACCACTCAGAACTGCTGTGGCACCACCCTATCATCCCTCATTTCTCTCCCCTGGAATGTCACGGTGCCCAGGATTACCTGTGGCAGCTGGGGTCTCCTCTCCTGAATGCTGTACTTCACCCAGGCCATCACGGCGTTGAACACTTGCTCTTCGCTGCGCACGTTTAACTCGTCGCTGGATATGATGTCTATGAGCTGGTTGGCAGGAAGCAGCATGAACTCCTCACTCTCCATCACCTGGGAAAGGCAGAGACAAGAAAGAAGAGTAAAGGCAAAGCACCAGAGCCATTCGCCACTCCAGCACTTCATGGACTGACCTGGTAAAAAGCCAAATGCCCATCAGTACCAACACCAACACATGTGAAGGGTTTGCTGCACAGAGCAGAATGCAACAACACCACGAGTCACCCCTAGATGGGGATGCAAGTGACAGGGAATTTTACACCCTTTAACACTTTTAAAGGGTTAATCCACAGAAGACATTGATCAAGATTCAAAATTCAGGAAGAACAAAGCCTTTCTTTAAAACCAGTCTCCTCATTCGCTGTGTCTAACACATAAAGCAGAGATAAAACAGTGATAAATATGTGACTAAAAAGCAGCACTGGAGCAGAGAGATTCACAAGGAAACCAAAACAGAGCACAAAAATAAGAGTGTCAAGCAAGTTACCAGAGGCACTGCAGAGAACATGGAAAGCCTGATTTGTAGCAGAACAGAAAATATTTCAGGAGACTCATCTGATCCTGCCTCTTTCATTTGCTCTAAATATACACATGGAGTATGCAGTAGTCAAGATGCACTAAAGAGGGAATCAGAGACTTCAGAGCCCCTAAGGACTGATCTCTTGTGAAAGTCAAGCCACTGACAAACACATTAATTCCTTCAGCATCCAAGATAGCAACCAAGTTTCTCAGGAGGCCTTGGCTGCTGCTGAAGGACTGCTCACACAGCATGAGTCAGTCAGGCTGCCCTGGGAGCTCACACACCACCATGGCTCCCGCACAGACTCCAGGTAGATGGAAAAAGGTGCAAGAATCAAAATTGAAACTGCAGAAATAGCCTGACTGAAAACTGCCAGCTTGCCTTCTCTACAAACATCCCCAGCCTGCCATTTCCAAAAGGTTCAGGGACAGAAAATGTTGGTTTGTCCTCATCAACTGCGACCACATTAGAATTCCGTGACTTATTTCAGGATTTGCTGCATAAATTAAAGAAAAACACTCTTTGACATGATCATCTCAACAGCAGTCAGCTGTGCAGTCCTTTTAATTACCTGGAGAAGTTATTTAAGGGCACTGAACAAATATGCAAGGACTGCCAAGTTACTGACAACAGAAAATGTTGTTCAAAACGAACACAGCAGACAATGGGATCAGTTCCCAGACTTGGTTCTTGGGACCCCTGGGCCTTCAGGGGCAGCAAGGGCTGCAACAAGGTTGGCCCACACACTCCTTCAGCCTTCAAGTAGGAACTGGGTTGGTCATTAAAGATCTTTATCAGCTTTTTTTCCGTAGTGTCCCTCCTTCTAGAAAGACAAGCTCATGTGTAAACTTTACTCTGACAGTTTGTAAATGGAGCTTTAGAGTCTGAAAACAGCAGCTGTGGAAACTCCTGAGTTAAAGATGCTCATCCAGTCTCCCATTTTGACCCTCAGGACATCCACTGGCATTGATGGCCTCACAAAATCCAAAGCACTGGAAGGACTTCTTTAAACTAAGTTATTACCACTATGCAACTCGTTAATTTACATGGTAAAACAAATCATTATTTAAAATGCTTTGGCTTATTTTGGCTTGATTATCAGGGCACTCATCATAATTACCTGACTAATATTAATGATCTATTTGACTGACTTGCTTAGTGGGCAAGAATTGGATAGATTTCATTTCCTCTGCAGCATTTCTGTACATCAGTGCTTTTACAAATAGACAGAATTAATGTCAAACTATACAATATGGAGTGCAATATTTGTCTGTTGATAAAAGTGCAAGTTGTCCACATATAAATACAATTTTTCCCTTCACACAAATGTCAAGAGACAAAAAAATAAAAATACAAAGGCTGTTTTTGTACAGTGGAGTTGTTAATAGAACCATTTCACATTACACGCACAAGATCCACTAGGGGTTTCAGGCAACAAATTAAATTGGGAGGAATGGAAAAATTGGAAAAACATTTTACCAAGAAGTTAATGATGTAATGCAGCAATACACATAAAAATTAATAGAAGTAGAGGTTAGCACAGCAGAGGACATGAAGCAATTCAAACTGCATTCAAAGTAACTGCATGGGTTGGCCTGGTGCCTAGTGCTTAATATTTCACATTGCCATCCAGGAAATTCCCAGCTCACATCCCTTTCTGCCAGCTTGAAGCAACGATGACCACACAGCCTCCACACAGGAAGGCCAATTTTTTATCAGCTCTCAACCTCCACAGTGATGATTAAATAGAAAAGTCCCAGGCTTCCACCAGAGATCACCAATCCACCCTCCAGATGGAAAATATTGCTAGAATGGAATACAATCCCAAGAAGCAGCACCACTGACATTGTCTGCAGAGAAACAGTGGGAGCAAAAGAAGTGATTATTAAGGATGAAGAGCTGCAAAACTCCTGGGGCACTGAAATGGACACCAAAAGCTGCCCAGTCCAAAGAAATTGTGCTCTAATCTAAACCTCTGCTTTCCAGAGGCTGTGATTAAGTTAAGTCAATTATAATTTGCATCATCTTCGAGGAAGAGTGTTCTCCTTTGCCTTCGTGTGCTTTAACAGGGATAAGGAAGACAGAAAGTTGTCTTCAAGGGACTGCAAAAGAAAAGCCCATAGCAAGCAGCTCTTAATAGCCAGCTGCATGTATTAATGCTAAAACATTTTAAAACAAAACTGTTAAGCTGTTAAAATGTTATTTAGAGGCTTGTAAGCATGCCCCACTCATGTAATAACAAGATTTAATAACCAGTAAAACGACCAAGCACTGAAAATAAACAACCATCTGGATAGCATCTTGCTCCCAAAAAAAAGCCCAGAAGAAAAGAAGTGCAGAGCAAGCACCGAGCACATGTAGTGGCCAGCTAAAATGTAGGGGTTTGAGAAACCACAAAGTTCTACAAAAAACAAACTCATCCTAAAAAGCAAATTCTATTTGGTTAGAAAAGATGCATTTAATTGCAGCTTTTAGAGTAAACTGATGTTGTGTCCACAGTCAGTACCAAGAATTGTCTTCATTGTGTCCAAGTCATGTTCTGTTGTGTGGCTTCTGCTCAGACTTTTCATAACTACTACCTGACTGAAATAAATACAATTCCAATCTACTTCTTGCATGTCAGAAGAAAAAAAAAAAGGAGACAAGCTGCCATCACTCACAGCACTTCCATACTGCTGCTTCTCTGGGAAAACTAAATTAGCACCAGGAGTTCCTGGAGTTCCTCTCTTTGGAAAGGATCTCCCTGTGAAGCTGGTGGGAAGAGGATATTTCTCTGCAGTAGGCTACCTGTTCCAAGGGAGAGCAGAGAGAACATTCTGCAAGAGGCAAGAGAAGACTCTCTCTAGCAGGGGACCAGAACTTCATGCTGAGCATGCTCCTACACAGCTCCTACACAGCAGCTGCTCCAAAATACAAATTCCTGCCCTTCCAACCAGGGCTCAGGAAAGACACTACTTAAAAAGCATTAAACTCCTTTCTGCATTTGGGTGTAATAGTTCAGTAAAGACCCACTTTTCTCTGACTATTGCTCACAGAATCCTTAATTATTATGCTGAACCTTCCCTGAACCAGCTGCTGGCATTTTTTTTTCACCAAAAATCATCTAGGCAGAATTAACAAAGGATGAGAGACTTGAGTTTATAAAGGTCAGCTACAATATTACACATCGGAATTACTTTCAGACAACTTTTGCTGAATAATAGATGCAAAACCCTAGTTCTGTTACAACAAGGGATTTGCAGACTCCCCTGAGGCAGCCTCATGCTCCCCCAAACACCCACTTCTCCAATCCCAGAGCTCAACACCAATTTCTTTAAGCTCTATTGATGTGTTCTCCTTACTTTTAACACCTGCCTCCCCTCCAACAATTCCAATGTAGAATCCAGAGTATTTCTGAAAGAGGAGTGGGCTGTCATACCATTGTGCAGGCACAACAGATTCAAGGGCAAATCCAACCACAACCACGACCTTGCCTCCCACATTGCACTCACCACACATCTCTCAGGGCAGAAATTCTGGGGATCATGTATTAACCACCAGCACAACATAGCCAGTACCTCTTTCCTCTTTCTTCCCCACTTAACATCCAGCACCCATCACTATCAGGGCACAGAGCAGGTGTAAAGGCAGGATTTGGAAAGGAGGACAAAATGAGAGCTGCTCAAAGCTCTCACAGGTCACGTTGACCAGACTTTACCCCACAACTCGAGCACACCAGCTCCTTACCTCCTGGAAGTTGTGCTGTGTGAATTTGTCAGCAATCCTCAGCAGTTCACGGCACGAGTGAGTGTCGGCAAAAGCCCGGATGCCCAGGCAATTGGAAGGGTCCAATTGTCTCTTGAGGAACTCGCAGCAGGCCTCCTGGATCTCGGCCAGCTGGAGAAGGCAAGCAGCTGGCAACAAGGTCTGGACATTCCCCTCTTCCACAGTGATCTGCGAGGTGTAGGCAAAGTCGATGAGCAGTTCCATGGCCCGTTCGTCGATGTCCCTGATCACGACCTCCGTCTGCCGCGACTCCGCCAGCTCCCCGGTGAACATGGCTCGGAAGTAGGGGCTGCAGGCCGACAGGATCACCCTGTGGGCGTAGATCTTCTTGGCCCCCACTACCAGCACCACATCGCAGAGCTCCCGGTGCTTCCGCAGCAGGTTGATGACCTCCAGGGTCTGCCGGGGGTGCTTGTCGGAGATGTAGGGCATGCGCGCGGGCTGCGGCACCCCCTCGGGCAGCTTGTTGGGATCTCCGAGGGTGCAGCGGCTGGTCACGTCCATTCCGGTCTCTCCTGGGCGAGTGCTGGTACACCTGCAGCGCAGGAGATAATAATACACGACCATGGTCAGGGAACCCACCGCCAGCCGCGCTCCGAAGCTCCGCAGCTTGCGCCGAGCACGAGCAGTGCCCGTGAGTCCATGCCGGGATGGGAAAACAAGCACGTGACCACATGAAAGAGGAATCCATCTCCAACCAAAGCTTGCTTAGAAGTAAACAAATGCCAACTTGCAGCAAGCTTCTATTTATTGCTATTTTTATACGCTTTCTATGACACACGGCTGCAATACCCAGCTACACATACATATTTATGAGCTGAACCTCACCATAGCCTCATGTGGTAAAGGCACATTATCCCCATTTCACAGAGTGACTCAAAGCACAGATTAGCTGACTTGCCCGCTGTCAAGCGCCGGAGGTTTCTTTGACAGAGCTAGAGATGGATTTCCACTGCAAGGAATTCCAGCTCCATGATTTAACCAAACTTCTCTGTTCTACCTATGTTTTTAACGGGGTTGCTCACCACTGTAATGTCTGAACACACTAAACTGTCACACAGACTTCAGAAGTTCAAGATGGGCCTGCACACTACCATAAGCATCTTTCAGGTTCACAGGATACCCATTTAATCATCACCTCTTCGTTATTTTTGAGTTATGGAGGCTCCTGACTCAATCCACCTTCCCTGGCACATGTCAAAAGAAGGTTAATCTTCCCCAGGAGTGGCAGACTAAGGACTGCAGAAGGCAAGCAAAACCAAATCAAGCCAAACAGGAAAAAGTTAAAACAATCCAAGTATCCACCACTATAGACCTTGCAAAAAAGGAAGAAAATAGTCAGGACGGTAACTTTAGAGATGAAGAATCACTTAAGAATACTTAAACAAAGTAACTGGCACAGAGAGGTAAAACATAGTATCTTTCCAGTTCCACATGCAATTAAAAAATCAGGAAATTGCTGCCTCTCCCCACATCAAAGGAAAACCATCACTCAGAGCAATTAAAGCATAGCAAGCAAAATATCAGAATATTCATAGTTTATGGTCGTTGGAGATCTACTGAAAGACCCAAAACATGCTGTCCACTACCAATTTGTCTGGTGCACTGGCACTTGTGAGCTGTCACTACCTCACTCTGTTCATATTAAGAGTTAAAAAGAAACCAAGCTTGGCTTTGCCAAGGCTCAATGTAATTTGCAGCAGGCTTGAACGAAAGAATTAAAAAAGAATAACTCACATCTTTTCCCCTCATTACTAAGTCAAATGCACTTTATAAGCACTGGGAAACCAGTCTCTTTGCAGCAGCTCAAGTTATTCACTTGCATCTTACCACGTTTTCCCATTCCCTCCACACCCTCTCCTTGATCATCATGTTCAGACATTTTAGACCATTACCTCTTCCTCCTATCTTAGTTACACAGATCCAGCTGGGGCTCCCCTCTGGGTTTTGCTGCTTGCTCCTGCGCAGTCTCTGCACCTTAAACACCTTGGGTTCTTGTCCCTACTCCATCCTTTTTACATTCGGTTCTGCTTTCCTGACACCTCTCACAAATCTTTCTGCTGTTACACTGCCTCTCACTCTCCTCCACCCACTCCTGTCCCTCACAACCCAAATTCACCTTTGGGGGGTTTGACGATCATTCTCAAAGCTCTGCCAAGTTCCTCCCGAACAATGCATAAACTAAGCTCCCCTCGCAGCAACACACACAAACCAAAGTTAATGGTACCTCTACAAAAACCCCAAGAAACCTTGGCTGAAGATTAATTTACCTAATTGGCTTATTTTCATACTCCTTAGCAGCCAAGGCCAGAAGGTAAGTAATTTAATCCCTCTACCAAAAGATGGGGAAAGGTGGTGACAAACATTCCCCCTGTAGAGTTTGGCTCTTGCTAAGCAAGTTAAGTGGATTTTATTGTGCATGAAAGGTTTTAAACTATGTCAAACCAACCCCTGGAAGTAAAACAAAGAACACAGTAAGAGCTCTTTTAACAGAGATGCTACTACAATTCTGGACAGTTTGTCTTGACTGGGATGCCAGTCAAAGCACAGAAGAAGCACTCTTCAAATAAAAACCTGTTTCACATAACTACAGATCACGAGACATGGCGCACATCCAGGACAGGCCATCCTTCCAGAAAGCACAACCCCTCCATCACACCTGTAGATTTTCCTCAAAGACATCTCCCACTAAAAACAGCCCTAAAGCAGATCTCAAAGTGCTTTTTAGACTGGCACAGATTCTAAGTACAGACAGATTAGATTAAAGCTATGCTGCCACAAGGAATACACAATATTCCTGCCAATCCCACCCTGACAACACAGAGCAATGGGAAGTACCATCTTATGCCATGGAATTACTTGGCCAGATTGAGGCAGTAGCCCTACTCCTCCCTAGGCAGGATACAATAGGATTTTTCTGCCCAAATGAGGCCCTGCTGAACACATCTTTTACTCACTGAAAAGGAGTCTGGTTAGCAAGAACTGGAATCATTCCTGCATTGTTCCCATCAGCATTTATCTGAGAGCCTGCATTGTACTCAGCCTCCTTCCTCCTGAAGAGAACGTGCTGGTTAATGATTAAAGAAGACTGAATGGCTGGAAAAAAGAGTAACAACCAAATGAGCGGTCCTGATTCACCCATAACTTATCTCTGGGTGATGCAGAAGCCAGTGATCAATTGGCTTAGGAATTTCCACACTGGATCAACCCAGATGCTTGATGTGAAGCTCGGTGGGCTGCTGCTACACACAGGCACAGAAGTGTGAATTTAAAGGACACATCTGATGGCTTGTGTCTCCACGAGGATAATAATTCCCCTGCATTATGTGTGCATTATGCATATATATGCATAGAGAATGAAATGATGAGTCAGTAGCTTAGAGGTGTGAAAGACAGAAGGCAGCACTTGATTCTCACATGGCAGGGGAGCTGCCTCCCCCCACACAGAGCTCAGAGCTGCTCCTGAATACCCGGGGTGATTAAGGAGGGCTGAGGATCCAGAGGAAATGTGTGTGTGCGGATAAAACGCTCACACCCGGCTATGCAGATATTCTGGGATTAGCTTCCATCAAAATGCAGGGCTGGGGAAATCAGCAAATACAATGGGATTAAGAAAGGGCTGACAAAGGATCAGTTTTTGTAGCACACTGCTGAGAAGTACAAACAGGAACACAGGCAGTCTGCAACACAAAGTCAGCTAAATAAACAGGCTGCTCTGCCTCTATTTCATTCCGCTATGGCAGTGCCCAAAACTTCATTCATTAACAGGGGCATCTATGAGACATCCATCCGTTGAGCAGCTCCTTCCAAAGTTCAAAAAAAAACCTAATAACACACCCCTAAGGAAAATTCTCTCCCACTGTGTCACAGGGCACTTTAACTTTCAACTTTACATTTTTTTGTTTTAGATAATGTATGTTTCAGCACAAGATTACAAACAGACTTTAACACAGTTCAGCAGAAAACAAAAGGCTGACCTAATGCTTATGAAACACAAATATCAGGCTAAAAACATCAACTGAAATTCGAAAATCACACAATGTTGGAGTGGATTTCAGTAGCAAGACATTTTAGTAGCAAATAAAAATAACAAACCAATTTGGTAGTGATTTCTGTCAATGCCTTGATTTGAAATTAAGAAATATTTTCTATACTCATTACAAAACTACAAGAGCAAGGACCATTGATTTGGCGCAGCCTTTGGCAACAGAAGTCACCACTACAACATGCCAACCAAGTACATGGAAATGCTTTATTGTGGCACTCAGTACTCTAGGAATTAAGTTAGCTAAAAGTCTAGTTATTAGGAAAAAAAACCACTGATTCATTTTCTTGCCTAGCAAGAAAGGTTTCAGTAAACTTTCTCAACTAAGTTGAGTTATGCAAACAAGCAAATAAACCTGACTGAAATATTATTTTAGGTTACACAAAAAGAAAACAGCAAGGATCTGGTGGTTTTGCCCCTATTCACATTGTATAGTTTGATTTTCACTGACCAAGCCCAGAAAACTCAAGTTTCACCTATGAGGATGCCCATACTCTGAAAGAGGAGAACGTTACTGGAGTCTTCCAAAATGTTTCTGAGCTTTTTGTAGTTTCTTTTTGGCAAGAGCTATGTCCAAGTGGCTGAATCGTTTCCTGAGGGCACAGTCAAGATCCCAAACCTCCTTCCTCCAGCAGGCTCTGGCCACTCAAGCCTGCTCTGACACACCGCTGCTGAAATCTGGGAAAAGGCTGCCAGGAAAAGCTGGGGGAGAAAGAGCTGGGAGAGCTTCCCCAGCTTGTCTGGGAGCTGCTCAAGCTCTCCTGCCTGAGCTGTGTTAATCTGCACCTGGCTGTGCACCCACTGAATTCTGAGCTGCTGAGCTGATTTCCCTGCTTCCTTCCTCACCCCTGCAGACCCACCTGAGGAGTGCAGTTCTCCTGACTGGCCCTGGCCATCAGATCTGCTCTGCCCTCCTTGTCTGGGTGCTGTGGGACCATGCCCTTCACTGAGAGGTCTCCGCTGCCTTGTTTTTCCCTTCAGCAAAACCACATTCTCTTGCTTCTCCCTGCGAGCAAGCAAGAACAGCCTGCCCCAACCATCCCTTCATTCCTAATGCAGGGTAAATCCTGTTTGCAGCAGCAATGCATTTTCCCTACTATAATCTTGACAGGAATAGCTGGAATTCCTTGTCTGTTCAAGCTGTACCTCCTCCCCTGTGAATGCTGTACACATTTGACACCATCTCACCGTGTTTATTAACCCACTACTGGCCAGGCCCCACTCCCCTCTTCGTGCAACCCTCACGTGGGGTGTTAAATTGACTTCACAGCCCTGAGTAAAAGGATAAAAGAAAGTGCTCTGCCATCTGCTTAGCTGGAGTTCACAGGAAGATCTGCGCCCAAAATCCAATCAGAAACCTTTTATCATTTTCTGCTAAGACAGGCAACAGAAGAACAAACAGAAATTTTAACAACCCACACAGAGGCCCTTAAAACAGGCAAGTGTATTCAAGAACTAAAGTCCACAGCTCTCAGCAGCGATGCGCTTGTTAGGCCAGGCTGCAGCAATAACAAAAAAACCTCTACTTCTTCAGCCCTGAGCTGCTGCCCACCATTAAAATTAAAACTGTCTGACTGGCAGACAGAACTTCCACAGCAGCAAATCTAAGGCCACAAACCCACAGACACATGGACTCCAGCACGTGAATTCTCTGCCTCAATGCGACATGCAGAAAAGAGCAGGCATGGAAATGAGTTCAGAACCTCAATTTCCCCGCCAGGAGCACAAAAAATAGGGAGAAAGCAAGAACACAAGCCAAGCTAGTCATTTTATGTCATTGTGCAAAAATATCTAGATAAATGGAGCACAACACAAAAACCTAAAAAGCTATTTAAATCTTTACCAACATAAACCCACAATCTCCACTGAAAAAGACCACGAAGAAAGAGAGCTCATCTGCTATTTAATCCATCTTGGAGGAAAAGGAATTCACTGTAAAAGTCACATACAGCTCTTCATTGTCCAAACCACATTTCCGATCTTGGCAAAAATGCTAAACAATACCCAGGCTCAGTGATGCCCTTATCATGCCCCAGGTTTACTCATTAGGAGCTGTAGCAGTGGCACAGGCCTTTTCTGCTGTGCTTGAGAAGTTCATTTAATTAAAACAACATTGTGCCATTCAATGGTTTAAGTGACTATTTACTTCTTGCCTCCTTACACAGAGCCCAGGCTAATGGTTTCTGTAGCTAAAAATGCTCTATATATTCATCTATGGTTAAAAGCCTTGCCTTCTCTTACATGAGTGTTTACAAAATTACCCAAAACAAAGTTTTTCTTCTTTCAACATCCCAAACAGCACAAACAGACCAAGCAAGCTGCATGAGTTCTCTTCAATTCATTTAGAGGTGAAGAACTTCAGGAAACTCTGCTTCCACACAGCCTGTATCTGTACAGAAATGTATCTGCTGTTAAATTTTTCCATGTGATTGCCATCAAACAGGGAAAATCAACAAGAACTAACAGGAAACCCTGTTTGCAAACCTGTCATCATGCTAAATTACAGTGACAACTTTTTCTCTATATGAGGGAGAATGTTTTTGACACAACCACAGCAAGAGCTCCCCTGATTTAAACTTCAGCTGCATCTCCAGCTCATTAGAACCGAGGCAGCTGGCATCCATAATTAGAAAAGCAAATCTCCTTTTCACCCAAGACCTCACCCCATCAAACTCCTTTCGTTAAGGGAAAAATAATGCCCCTTGGAAATCAAGTTTAAATTTATTCCCAGGTAGTTTATTTTACACAATTTGAATACTTAAGTAATTTAATACTGAAATTTTAAATATGACAGTAACTGGGGTAAGTAGAAAAGGGGATGGAGAATTACAGTAACTTGTCTTCCATACTCTTCCTGAAAGACATCTAGTCTTGTAAATATTGAAAACTAAATACATTTAAGAAAGGACTAAAGAGGAATGATTTATTTCCCAATTCCCCACAGCCAGGCTTTTTAAAAAAAAAAATCCAAAACCACACAACATTTTATGGTCCAGGCACATACAAAACCAACTCACGTGATTTATTCTGTTTGGGGGAGAAAAGAACAATTGTTTTCGTGTCTTACCTGCGCATTGGCTTTCCGTCCATGCACCGTGAAGAGAAACCTTCACCCTACACTTCAAAACCTGATCCAAAAGGAAAAAAAGAGAGAGAAAAAAAGGGTGATTTCTGAAGCAAGAGAACCTTCTTTCCCTTCTTCAGTCTCCCTCTGAGAGAACAGAGCTGACCACAACCACGTACTAATATGCCTTCAAGCTCTTATCCAGTTATAAATTCACAGCCCAGATTAACAACAGCTGGATTGCAGAGAATAAAGCACAAGAAAACATCACCAACATTAAAAATATTTTCACCACAGCTGCACAAAGATTCCTTACCAAATGGAACACACACACATTATGAAGTCAGCAAACTGCCTGCCTCCCTGAATCCTCGAAACTATTCCACCCAAGGAAAAAAAAATATCTGAAGTAACAGGGTGCTCACTCTCACTCCTTGCTCGGAGCCAGGAGGTATCTCTCCCTCACACATTTAGCAGAGATTTAAGGCAGGCTGGCACCTAATAAACAGCACAGCGCTGCTCACCAGCTACACTGCAGAGCCAGAATTTGATAGAAGATAAAACTTGTGTCTGGAAATTGAAGATAACTGTGCCCCAGAGGTAAGAGGGATGCTAATAATGCTACTATATCTGCAAAGATGAACGATGCTGCCTGATGCTCACTACACTTCCACTCCAAATATTCATTTTCTGAGAGCAATAACAGTTGCAAACTGCACAGGCCTTTCATATTCAACCACTAACTTCTAATTCTAATGTAAATTAACCCTTTTACAAGGGCATCGCTTGCCCTAATTTCATTTTCGGTGGCTATTCACTTAGGAGTACATTTAATTCAATTATTATTCAAAGCAATAAGCCTAACTTTTTGTCAAAAAAAAAAAAAGTCTTATAGAAAGAAGAGAAAGGTGTTCTGCTTCCACACTGATAGTCACAGGCTTCTACCCATCCAGAAACGGAGAGAGAAACGGGAAACCACTGAACTAGGGGAAAAGCAATGACAGAATGAGAATGAATTAAACCTTAAAACAAACACAAGTAGCATTTAAAAGAGAAAAAATTTAATTTAGGAAGAATAAGATCATTTTTGGAAGACTGAGACTGTCAGATTGGAGCCCTGCATCCAACAAATAAGCAAAATATTTTTGGCACAATTTAAATTAAACTGCGGAACGGTTATAGTTCTATTTGGCTACGTGAAGAAGAACCTTATTTTACACACAACACTCTCTAGGAGCATTATTCCAGACACACAAACGAAGCACTTCGCCAGTTAATGAAGAATAAGCTCAGACTTGCTGTCTGCCACACTTGCAAATTACTCAGGTTCACAGCTCCCTGCAAATAAAGAACGGCAATTCCTCCTGGTGAGGACACCGCATACCAATTGCGGCCCCAGCTCCGGCTGCCCGGGGAGCAGCGCATCCCTGCACATCGCGGCGCGGGGACCGCGGGCTGTCCCGCTGGAAGCGGCACCGCCACCGCCGCCCGAGCAGCCCCTCGGAGCGCCCCGCACATGCAGGGCAACGTGGACAAGGCTATTCTTAGCCCCCCGATTGCATCAGATTTAATCCCCTTAAACCCACATTGGAAGCCGGGGAGGGGGGGAAGCGCACGCACGCTCACACACGCGAAATAAAGACATCTAAGCCGCGGTGCTCCGCGCTGTCCGGGGGCAGCAACAGGCTGAGGGACGGCTCTGCCAGCACCGCGCGGCCCCGGAGCCCGCCGCACAACTCGGCTGTGCCGCCGGCAGCTCCTGCGGGACGGGCACCGCTCCCCGAGCGCC
>VZRL01005853.1:329327-354409 GCA_013397895.1 Origma solitaria | reverse complement strand
CGGCCCGGCCCGAGCCGCTGCCCCGCACCCGGGCCGCGCTCCCTCAGCCCGCAGCGTGTCCCGGCGCCTGGCCGTGTCGCAGCGAGGTGGCAGAGCCGCCGCAGGCACAAGGCCCCGTGGGTCCTGTCACAGAATCGTAGACTCGTCAAGGTTGGAAGAGACCTTTAAGGTGATACCGAGTCCAGGCGTGCACCCAGCCATGCCGCTGGAACCGCTAAAGCACATCCCCCAGCGCCAGGTCCAGACGCCTCTTAAAACACCTCCGGGGATGGTGACTCCAGCCCCTCCCTGGCAGCCTGTTCCAATGCCTGACTACCCTGATGGTGAATTTTGTTTTTTTTTTCAAATATCTAATTACAATCTCCCCTCGTCTCAGCTGGGCCATTTCCTCCCACTGCAGGCCCGGCGGAAGAGACCGACCGCACCTGGCTACAGCCTCCTCTCAGGTGGTTTAGAGAGCGATGAGGTCTCCCCTGAGCCTCCTCCAGGCTCAGCACCCTCAGCTCCCTCAGCCACTCCCCACGCTTTCTAGAGCCTTCATAAGCCTTGTTGCCCTTTGCTGGACACGCTCCTGTGCCTCAATGTCCTTTTTAAAGTGAGGCACCCAGAACTGAACGCAGCACTCAAGGTGCAGCCTCACCAATGCAGACTACCAAGGGATGATCACTTCCCTAGTTCTCCTATCCCTCCATGATTCCAGATTAATGGCACTTCTCCTTCACAGTGGGTAACACATTTCTCAATGTGCCTGAACTTGGCACGGGGTGTGACTCTTGGACTGTCCTGTGCATGAAGAGATCTCATTAATGTGTATGAATATCTGAAGGGGAGATGCCAAGATGATGGAGCAGGCTCTTCTCAGTGGTGCCAATCACTGGGATGAGATGCATGGGAAATTCCACCTGAATGTGAGGAAGAACTTCTTTACTGTGCAGTGATCAAGCACTGGAACAGATTGCTGAGAGAGGGTGTGGAGTCTCCCTCACTGGAGATATCCCAGACCCGTCTGGATACAGTGTGATGCCATGTTGTGGGATGGCCCTGCTGGAGCAGGGAGGTGGGACCAGATGACCCACAGTGCTCCCTTCCAACCTGACCCATCCTCTGTGTGATTCTGTGCAGAGCCAGGAGTTGGATTTGGATGATCCTTATGGATCCATTCCAACTCAGGATATTCTATGAACTTCTGGATTTCCTCTCAACATGGGCGACCATTTTGCCCACGTGTTCCTGTAACGTGGCAGTGCCCAGTGCCTGCCCATGACCCACTGGGTTCCTTAGTCCTTAGAAGCTCCAAGGCTGGTGTGATTGCAAGCATTGCACCTGGAAGACGAGCAGGAGTTTGGAAGTGGCTGGATAACAATGTCTACTGGAGCCTTTTCATTCATACAGCAGTGAATTCTCTCCAGGATGACAACCAGCTCACCAGCTCCTGTGATAAAGCACTCCTCTGCCTACACCCTCTTCCTCTTGCCTGACCCCTATGCCACCCTCCCAAAGGTGCTGCCAGGGCCCACTGGCATCCCAAAGGCCAGGGCTCTGTCTCCCCAGAGATGACAGAGCATGCCCATGCATCAGACATGTCTGTGAAACTCAGCAAAATTCCTGCCGGGAGCAGCTGACTTTTGGAATCTTCTTGCAAGATTTCAAAATCAATCTTCTTGATACGAACCTTGCAACACCTCTTGCAAGGTTCGTATCAATAAAATTGATTATTCCTTTGGCACGTGTCCTTTCGGTACCAAGGTAATCCAGGGAAGGGACAACCTGGAAGGCAGGGGTGTGAGCCAGGCTGCTGTCTGTGAGCTTCCAGAATGTGGGAGGTGTGAGAGAATTGGGGTGGAAGAGAGCAGGCAACTGTGGCTGGGGAGGACCCTCCAGGTGCCACATTCCAGGAGTTGTTCCTGGGGCATGAAAAAGCCACCCCTTGTCATGGAAAGCATGGCCTCTGATCTGCCCTACCCTCTGGGCCAGCTTTGGGACGGCCTTGCCCAGGTGGACATGTCCTGGCTGCTCTGCAGGGCCTGGCAAACCGTAAGCATGCTGGGCTTGGCTCGTAGTGCCCTCAGCATCTGAAGAAACGTGCAGAAAAACCAGAGATGGGCAAGCAATCGAGACCAGTCACACAGGAAGGGACAGGTTTGTGGGGTGCAGGTAAGCCCTGGCCCTGTCATTTCCAGGGATGGGGACAGCCAGCTTCACATGCCATGAGGAGAGACTGCCAGGCAAAGTGCACCTTCCTATGTTCCCAGCTATACAAGATGACGGTCATGGTGATGCTCAGGACCACCAGGCTTTTGTATCACCTTTACCTGCAAGAGCTCCAGCACCAGCACTACCAGAGGAAGGTGGCAGAAAGAGTTGGGAAGTCACCTTGAGGAGGGACATGGCTCACAGCAAGCTCAGGAATTCAGGAGAAGGGATAAAACTGGCACCAGCTCCTCTCCCAGCTGAACCAGGAAATTTAAAAATCTTTCAAATTCACAGACTGGCTGAGGTCAGAAGGCTCCTGGGAGTTCAGTTTGTCCAAGCCCATACTCACGTGGGGTTGTCTTGAACAACCCATGAATTTCTGCAGGTGGCTTTTAATATCTCCAAGAGAGACTCCACACCACCTCTGAACATGCTGTGCCAGTGCTCTGTTGCTCTCCCAGCAGATGTTTCCTGATGTTCAGAGGGAAACCCCTTCCTTTTCAGATTGTGCCCATGTGCAACCACTGGCTCTTTTCACCCTCCCTCCTGCTATTTATATACATTAATAAATCCCCCCTCAGCCTCCTCCACTTTGCACAATCCCACATCTCTTAATCTTTCCTCGCAGAAGAGATGTTCCAATCCCTTCGTCATCTTCATGACCCTTCAATGGACCAGTAGCTCCTGTACTGGAGAGCCCAGAACTGGACACAGCATTCAGGCGTGGCCTCACCTGAGCAGAGGGGATGGATCACCCTAACCCAACACTTCCCCTGTAGCAGTCCAGGATACCATCAGGTCTCTGCTCTCTGGTGCCTGGATAACCAGGACCCTCACAGCCTTCTCTGTGCATTCCAGGTGCTCCAGCATGTAGTGGTGCATGGGATTATTCCTGCCCAAATGCAGGACTTCACAATTCTCTTTGCTGAACATCGAAACATTTTTGTCAGCCCACTTCTCCGTCATGCAGATCTTCAGTGAAGTTGTCAGATGGGCTGGACCCAGTCCCACAAGTTACTGTCTTCAGCCAGATCTCCTAGCACTGATCACCACAGGCTGGGACCAGTCCTTCAGCAGTTTTCCATCTGCCTCTGGGTTTATCCAGCCCACACATCAACCCTATGAGCACATTACAGGAGACCCTATCAAATGCCTGACTCAAACCAGGGTATACAACATGCCATGCTCTTCCCACACCTCCCAAGCCAGTCATTTCTTCAGAGAGGGTTATCAGGTCGTTCAAGAATGACTTCCCCCTTGTGCATCCATGCTGACATCTAGTGTTTTGCCCCAAACTGATTTACCCCTTTGCTAAAAACAGTCTGCCCCTTGCCTGACACCCCAGTGGTGCTAATGTCATCCTGCCTGTAAGGTCTTTTGATGAAAGCCACTCGAGTGTCATCTCTTCAAGATACTGGGAAGGGCTGAGCTTGCCCCTTCTCTACTGTTCTGAGAGCAGAGGGGTTTCACAACACCCCAAGCCACACGTGCAGCAGGACTTGCTGAGAGCAAGTGTGAAAGACTGATGTCTTGAGGCATTTTGGGGCACCTGTGTGTGGGAGAAGGGGCAGGTCAGGCCTTGCCCTGGTGAGGCAATGCCCTGCTCTGCACATCCCCCATCCCTAGAGCCTGTTTCCCAGCCCTGCAGTGGCTGCCGATCCTGGAACACCAGAGGCAATGCTCCACACCTCCCCCCAGAGCCCCTAAGTAAGCTCCTGAGTGGCCAAATGACTGGAAAGTCCACCTGGGGCAAGGGCCCGGGAAGGCTAAGGAGTAGTTAAAGCTGAACTCGAGGTGAGCACAGCTCCTGACCCTACCTCCTCTTGGAGTTTCTATCAGATGAAACACCACTGGAACCCAGGAAGGGGTAGTTATAAATGTCCTTTCCTTTCTTTCATCTTCCTCTAATTTCATTTTCATGGAATTTTTGAATAACTTAAAATGGAATGGGCTTAAAGTTTGCAAAGATGAACAGGCCAAGTTAATGTTTTGGTGTTTCATGTTGACTGAATGCTGCTCTAAACCTTTTGCTAAAGTTCTTTGATTTTCCAAATTTGCCAGTGAAGTATTTTTAGTTGTTTTGACCTCTTGAGAGTACCTGGTTGGTATTTCTCCTGTGCATCTAACTCAGAGTACATGAACAACCATCAGCCCTCTTAAAAGCCTCATCGAGGGAGTTTTTTGGGCCTTACAGTGGGGGTGGACCAGCCAAAAGCCAGAGCTGCTCCCTCCTTCTTCGTCAAAGCATTAATCTGTGCCAGCAGCTTTGCTCCAGGTCTGGCTTTGACTCGCAGAACTAAGACAATGTCGGCCAAGTCTGCTTCCATTCTGGGACTGCAATCAGCACCATGCAGCACCAAACAGGAGACGACACCAGCATCCATTTATTCCGTCTTTATTCACCGGGGAGAGGAGGCCAGTATTTTATCTTGTCTTCTGCATAAGCCCTGAGAAGAAGCCTCACCAGTTCTGCAGGGCTTTGGTCCCTCTTACCTACGGCCGTACGTAGGATTAGCCAGTGCTAGCCCTTGGTTAAGGCAAAGCTGCTGTGTCTGGAGGAGAGTTGGCAGACAAGGAGGGGATAAAAGGCTGCCTCGTCACAGAGCAAGGAGAGCCTGCCCCAGCAGCAGTCACTGGGGGGAGGTGTTTCCTTTCTTGTTCTCTGTTAAAGACCAAAGCTTGTCTCGGCTCACACAGGGCTGGAGAGCAATGGAGCATGGTCCATTAAACTCCTAACCACAGAGCAAAACCAATGCTCTGGAAAGACTGCAAATCATCAGAGGGAGCAAGGCTAAGGGTCATCGCTCCAAGCTGTGTGGGATGCCTGTGAAATTTTAGTTTTGGTCGGGCAAGTCAGTCTTAGCAGCATTAGCCAAAGGATTTTCCCTGGCTACCATCCCACTAAACTCCCTTCACAGGCTCCCACCAAGCCCCTGCCCCACCCAAACTGCCCCACCTTTCAGGGGCCTCTCCAGGCATCCCTAAACCTGCAGTACAACCCCTCCAGGACCCTCTGGACATGGCTGTTGTAGCTCTACCAGTTCAGGGGAGACTAACTCTCACCCTTGGGCGAGGAAGGGCACTGCCTGGGCAGCCCTGGGGACAACATACTGCAGGGACAGCATCCTGCACCAGGACACAGTGAAAGGGACACAGCCCAGGCAAGGGCATGCTCTGAAAACAGGGAGCAGAGGACTGCTGGGCACCCAGTTTCACACTACCCTGCTGGGATTTGTGGATGTTCCTCATGGGGATATGAGGAAGCCCAGGAACCACCACACACTGCTGAGCCCTTCAGACTGGCAGCTCAGCAGCTGCCTTTTATCATCCACTGCCCCTTTTTTTCAGAAGAGGCTGGTTCTCCCTTAATCATACCTCATAAACCCCAGAATCCTCCATACAAGAGCAAAACTGATCCAAGTGAGGAATGAGACACATCTCTGACCTTCAAGCCAACCTCCAGGCAGGTCAGCCCAGGGTCAACTAGCAGTGCTACCAGACACGGCCACCAAGCTCCAGAGGGGCTGAAGGTATCCACATGCTGCCCCCACACAAGCCAGGCAGTGAGACTGCTAAAAAGGCCATGTTTATACGGCCAAATACCCAGCACCACCTTCTGAATCCTCGCTGGAGGGCGTGACAGCAGCCCCACACGTGTTGTGGGAAGGGGTGTCAGGCACAGAATGGGGTGCTGTTGAAAGGCTGAGACTTGGAGGTGCAGAGAGTCGGGGGAGATGTTCCACATCGTTCTCCCAGCTGCCAGAGGCATTGCGCAGCACCTGCCAGCCAAAACCAGGCTGCTCGGACCTGAACAGCAATGGCAGGAGGAGGCAACCCCAGCCCAGGTGCAACACTCAGGCCACTCAAGCTGCCACTGCCCTTCCCTGGGATGGACACCACAGTGATCCTAAAACAGCTGCTGAATGCTCTTCCTTCCTTACCGCTTTTGAGGTGAAGATTCTGACACCAACATCTCTCAGGACCCCCTTCCCAGTCCCTCCCAGCAACACTGAGCCTGGCAAATACCTTACGGCAAGTAATTTTACGTTATTCTGCATTTACACAAAAATAGAGCAATTCTATATTTATAGAGATTTATAGCCAGTTCCGTGCTGGAGGAGTTATTGAGCGAGGCCGGGAGCTGAGGGTGGTCCGGGCTCCCAAGCCACTGGCTGCTTCTCATTCGGCAATTCGAACATACAAAATTAAAGGCATTCATCTCCGTCTGGTTTCTTAAATAGATAAGGGGGGAATGAGTGGACAGTATGTACAGAGGGGCCGTGGCAGGGCCCGGCAGCCTGGCCGCGGCCTCGCGCCTCTGCCCGGGTCAGTGGGGCCGGCTGCTGGACTCTGAGGGCTGCCGCTGGCGCGGGGGAGTGTAGCCATTCAGGTACCCGTTGCTCTGGCGTTTGCTGAGTCCTCCATTAAGAATGTCCTGGATGTGCTGCACTATCAGGTTTATGGCCACTGTGAGCAAAAGGGGGAGAGACGGCGTTAGGATCGCTGCAAATCAACCAGAGCCAAGCAGAGCTGGTGCCCCCGGTGCCCCTCCCACTGCTATCCCTTCCTGTCCCAACCTTGCAGGAGCAGCTGCCCCCCTGGGACCTCATCCCTCTACCCCTCAAGCCATGGAATCATGGTCAGGCTGATTCCAGCCTGGCTGTCCCAGCTGCACGCTCCCCTTTGTGTGGGATGAACCAGGAGCTAGCCTAGAGGCAATTCACATAGATGGGCTCTCAGGCCTGGTCAGAGGAACACAAACTCCCAGTCACTAATACTCCAGGCAGGAGCAAAGGGAACAGGCTCATCTCAGCACTCTCTCGGGTGGCAGTGGCCTCAGTCCCCTCTGTGGCAGGTCCTGCTACCTCTAACCTAACTCCACTGCAACAGCAACAGTCCAAAGCTGGCTGCCAGGGCACAACAGGAGGGTCTGGGTCCTTACCTTCATTATCTGCTCCTCTGGGAATGATCACGTCAGCGTATTTCTTGGTCTGGGAGGAGAGAGAGCACTGTGTTACATGGAAAGTGGACAGACACCAGGCTGGGGCGTTGTCCCTGCTCCCTGGGGCAGGTCCTTGCCCTCTCCTTGAAAAAACCAAACCCACTGGGAGGTATGTCATTGCTGATAAGACATTTTGGATGCTCTTGTGTCCGGCTCTGTGTTTCGAGGGCCATGCTTTGTGCCCTGACTCCATTTTTATGAGCTCATACAGAAGCCAGTAAGAGGCACCCTAACAAAACCTGCAATTAAGAAGCCTCATAATCACAAGACTCCAGCAGCTGATGCTCTTGGGAACATCCTTCCCCCTAAATCCATCCTGACTTGCAACAAAAGCATGAGTTGGCGTGCCTGGGCAGAGCCACAAGATCTGCCTGCGAAGGGGGGAGAACACCCTACCACATCACTTGCAAAGAAGATGTGATTCAGGACACCAGTCCTGACCTAGTTTCACCTGCAGGTGCCAGTCTCAGTTTCCTCCCCCATTTGTGTCAGTTTTACAGCTGACAGCCAAGCTCCACCAAGCCAGCTGGGTGATGGGTGTCACCTGACACCTCCAAGTGCTTCCAGACATATCAAAAATCACCAGGACATGCTGGACCGTTTCAGTGCTGGACCATTTGGCCCAGAGATGGTTTAGGAGTCAAGTAACAGCAACAGTGAGTGCTGAGCCTGCAGTTGCTCTGCAGCTGAGCCAACCACCAGGTTGGAAGTGGGAGCAAACCATTGCAAAGTTGTGGATAGAAGCAAGGCAGTTTTCTGCCCTCCTTTTTTTCACACTTTATTCTCCTACAGACTGTTCATCAGAAGAGCCCGATGCAGCATCTGCTGCTTTGAAAATCTGTGGATTTATCTTGCCTGGGGACTTGCATGGAGAGGAGCCTTGCAAGCTGGACCTGCCTCTCAGGAAAAGCATTTCTGGGCTTTGTAATTGGTCCCCAGAGCCACAGCTGAGTGAGACTGAGAAAACCAAGCTGCACAAGAGCCAGGAAAAGATCTTGTAGCAGAGAAAGAATCAGTCCCTCTTAAGGTAAAGGGCAGAGCTGGCCAGATAAGCACAGAGATGTTCCCAAGGTGGGATGTTTAATTCCTGCCTGTGGTGGTGGCCAGCAGTTCCCAGGTTACAGGACTCTGTTTGCTCACTTCCTCCAGAACAAAAAAACAAATTCCTCATATAACTACCCCATCTGCTTGAAAAGCCTTGAGAACCAAGGCACAGGCTCCTCTCCATGAGAGCCAGAAAAGGTGTACAATGGCTATTCCTGCAAATGTGCTATTTTCCCTGCCAATCTGCAAGACTGCAGTGGATTCCCACGCGCACAGTCCCTGCCTGCTGGGGAGCCTTGCCTCTGTTATCAGCTGCCAAAGGAGCTTCCTTTCTCTAGGCAGGCCTTGTCACCCTGGCCACTCACCAGCCAGGAAATGCAACCTTGCAAGGCCACATCCCACTGCACAGAGAGAAGGAAGAAGCTTCCCTGCTCTCCCAAACATGAAGCCAGCAGCATTGCAGGGTGAAAAGGGCAGGCAGGACAGCCCAAAAGAGGAGGCAGCCACAGCAAACACTGCCTGAGGGCAGCGACCTTCCATTCCCTGGCTAAATACAGCCAAGGATCTTCCCTCCCAGGCTGAGCTGCCCAGTGGTTTGTCAGCCCCTGCACAGGGAGGGAATTCTCTGGCCATGCTGCCTTCCCGAAGGGAAGGGTGATCTCACCAGGAAGGCAGTGGCTGTATAAATAATCCCCATCACACCCTGCCCTGGCCAGCACTGGCACCCCTGCCTTGGCCAGACTGCAGGGAGGGAGCAAGGCATGGAAGACTGATCTGAGTTCTGGGCACAAAACGCTCCTGTCTGAGGAGCTGGGCAGGGTATGAGGCACTTTCAGGAGCCTCATGTGGGTATCACTCCCCTGACTTACCGGCAAGCAGAACTCCTCAAAGGCAGGCTTGACAAAGGTGATATACTGAGATAGGATCTGCTCCAGGTCCCTGCCTCGCTCACTGATGTCTCGGAGCACTGAGGGGAAGATAAAAAGCACAGTCAGGAGCTGAGGCACAGATCTCTCCACTCCCTTTCCCTTCAGTACAGCCTTTGGCCAGTCCCCTGGATATTTTACCTGAGATCTCTGTTCCTGGAAGCTGCTGCCCATGTGTCTGAGCACATCTCAGCCCAGCTACACGCTTTTAACCTGCTTCCAGCTTCTCCTGGGAGCCAAGGGCTGGCTGACCTGACCAAGGGCTTTGCTTGGCCTCCAGCCCTTCTCAGCTCTGCATGCAAATTCCAACTTTAATCAGTGCCGGCCCAGTCCTGAGCGTTCCCAGCCTCAGCCTTTGCCTCCCTCCTGTCACTCTGTCCTGCCTGACTGGGCATTCCCTCACTCATCCCAGTGCAGAGGTGCGTGCACAAGGAATAGAAAAGCAGGAGGGTTCGCCCACACACACATTAAGGCACAGTTTAACTCAGGTCTGCAGCAGTGAGGAGAGTAAAACTCACCCACCTGCCCAGCTCTGCCAGGTTCCTCGTGCTGTCCCCAGGCAAGCACGTGAACCAGAGGCTGAGGGGGTGCTTGGGGCAGCTCAGCTCAGGAGGCAGCCAGAAGGCAGGAGAGCAAACTGGCCTCTTACTTCTTCTGCCACTCAGGCCTTTCACCCTGTTTGCATGAGCTATTTGGGCCAGTGCCATCTCCAGTCTGAAGCCACTTCAGCATGGACAAGTGCCCCAGTTCAGCAGGAATTCAATCCCATGGGGAAGAGCCAAAAAAGCCCTGTGGCCGAGGAGACGGCTCTTGGCTGTCCGCAAGGGGCTGCTGGCTTTTCCCCAGCATGTGAGTGCCTGGCACTGGGCTTGGAATGAGCCTTCCCCCGTGTGCCAGGCAGAGCCAAGGCACGGCACTGCCAGCCTGCATGACCTGCTCGGCAGCCACTGCCTGTGTGCTCTCAGGGCCAGGACACTGCTGGTCTGGCACTGTCCGCATGGCTCTGCTTGCCCTCGGCGAGCAGCTTTACAGCGTGGCCTTTCACAGCCCTGCAGGGGGGAAGTGATGGGGGAAAAGGGCTGTCAGCAGGATGGGTGCCAGCTACCCACCTTCTCCAGCTCAAACAACACAGAAGAAGAGGCAGGGAAAATAAAACACTTGTTTCCTAGGTCTCACACCCTATCTGTTGACCCCTCCGGGCTGCAGGAGGCCTGTGGGTTGTGCAGGGGCTGGTCCTGACAGGGCAAAGCTCTCCTGCCTGCTCCCAGGGCACACCACAGCAGGGCAACCGCCCCACACACAAACATGAGTCAAACACCCCATCTTGTACCGGGCCCCAAAGCAACAGATCCCATAGCCCAGCCTAAGACCACACACCCTATCCAGAGGGATCGCTTGCAGGGCAGGCAAATATCCCAAGGACAGATCAGCACCCCTTTGAAGCCAGTGGGCAGACATGACTCAAACCGGACCCAAAATATGCACGTGACACCAGAGCTGGTCGCTGTTTTAGGGAAACTGGCCAAGGACAGGGCAGTGAGGGACCTTAGCCAGAATCAGGTCCCTGATCCCCATGGATCCCTGTTTGAGGTACCTGGCAGACCTTGCCCCTTGCACTCTGCCAGCAGCATTTCTGGGGAGAGGTGCTGAGATGGGGCCAGTGTGAGTTGCATGTACAGAACCCCAGCACTACTGATTAACTGAGCTGACAGCTGCACTTCCAGGAACCTCATCTCCTACTGCTGCCCAGCTGAAAACCCAATTGCTGCAACCCTTCAGGACTTCTGGGACAGAAAGATGACTCAGGACCACGGCACAATGCAAGATCCCAACTTTCACTATGAGCTGCCTCCAGCTACATTCCAGGGACATGACTATACCTTTGGCACCTCACACACACAGGCTATCCTTTCCCAGAAATGACAGGGAGACACACAGTAAACAGATTTGATGCTGCAGTGGTCCTACCAGCTGCTGATGGCAGGGAAATGGCCAGATTCCTACCAGGAAAATGATGAATTGCAGTAACTAGGAGACATCAGCACCTCAATCAGCAAAGCTGCCCCTTCACAAGCGATTGATGGTGGGTGGGAGAAGTACAAATCTTACAAGAAGCACCCACTAAGTCCACACAACACACCACCTTCTCCTGTCCTGAATGACCACCAGAACAGATAGAGCCCAAAGACAGGGACTAAATTAACTTAGTGGACTCCTGGGGATGTGTTACAGGGGTGGTCCATAAAATAAGGGATTGATACATGTGTGTTACACCAAAGGATGGGAAGAGGGGTGGTGGGCAATGAGAATGCATTGGATAGTGTGGGACCCGAGCATGATATAAGTGATTTGGAATAAGGGGTGGGGAATGTGCTGGGCTTGGCTGCGATGGAGTTAATTTTCTTCACAGTGGCTGGTATGGGGCTGTGTTTTGCATTTGTGCTAAAAGCAGTGTTGATAACACAGGGATGTTTTTGTTATTGCTGAGCAGTGCTTACACAGATCCAAGGCCTTTGCTGCTCCTCACCCCACCCCACCAGTGGGGGAGGGACACAGCTGGGACAGCTGACCCCAGCTGACCCAAGGGATGTTCCATACCATACACATGATAAAAAGCAGGGGGAAGGAGGAGGAAGGGGAGACATTCGAAGTGACAGCATTTGTCTTCCCACATAACCGTTACACAGGATGGAGCCCTGCTTTCCTGGGGATGGCTGAACACCTGCCTGCCTACAAGGAGTGGTGATGAATACCTCATTTTGCCTGGCTTGTGGCTTTTGCTTTACTTATTAAACTGTTTTTGTCTCAACCCACAAGTTTTCTCACTCTTACCCTTCTGATTCTCTCCCACCAGGGGAGGTTGAGCAAGGGGCTGTGTGAGGGTGGGTGAATTGCTAGCTGGGGTCACACCACAACAATGTGCCACCCCGTGGCTGGGTGTGGCCCTGAGCTCCTGCACAGCACAGTTGAAGGGATTAGGGCTCACATTTTGGGATCTTGCAAGTGCATATCTGTGACCTGCTAATCCATCTCCCTGCAATGACTGTGCTGTCACCTCCCTGGATGAGTCATGCAGGAACAGTGGGCAGGGTCAAGAGGGATTCGTAAAAAGGAGATGTTAATCAGTGCTGATGACATCCCAGCAGCTGAGGAGGCTCTGTACGTGTCTGACAGCAGGAGGGCAGGCAAGACCAGCTCCACTGCAGAGTGGAACAGTCCCATGCACACAACAGTCCCAGACTGACACACTGAGACGCGCTCCCCTCGTCACAGCACAGAGCTCTGGAAGGAACTGCTCCTCTAAATCATCTCCTGCATCCCCAGGCATCCTGTGGACCCTGGCAGAGCCAAGGCAGGGTTAGGGATAGTTCAGACAGAAGTGAATTATGCCCCAAGAGTCCCAAAATGTTTTTTCAGTCACCCAGGAGATGCTACATCAGTGACCCCACTCCTAAAGGCTGCTTTGAAAAGAAGGGCACCTCAAGTCACACAGGCCCTGCAGAGCTGGCATCCCTCCCACATCAGCTGGCAACCCACAGCCAAGCCAGCAGGACATGGGGAGTCCTGCAGAGGGATGCTGTGGTTTCTAGCGCTCTTTGCCCCCAAACCCCCCAGTGCCAGATACCACATAAAGGCTCCACGCTGGGTTGCACAGACGTACAACCAGACTTCCTGTATATACCACCCTCATGCCCAAATGCCATCCTCACAGCACACCCCCAGCCCAGGCCCTGAGTGGCTCCATCAGGCACTGCCTTCTGACTGAACCGTCCAGATGCTCTGCCTTGCCCACTGCACCCTTCCCTGCTGGCATCTGCTGACTGGCAGCAGCTGCTGCTCAGCTGCTGGCACTGGGCTGGTGCCACGGGGCCATGCGAGGACACGGCACGCTCAGTAGTCACACTGCTGCCTACATCAAAGGAGGAATCCCAGCCGAGGCAGCAAAAATCCCACTGAATCCCAAGAGACACGCAGCAAGGTGCTCTCCCACTGCCACAAGCTGCCCTTGTGACACTCTGCACTGCGGAGGAAAAGCTCCCCGGCTTTTTGCAGCTTTGTGCCAAGTCCGGCTCTGCTCTGGTCACTGTCACCTGCCTCTGTGACCAGCTGCCCCGATCAGTTAAGGGTATTTCTGTCCCTGCCTCACCTCTGCGGGACAGCCGGGTGTCTGCGTCCGTGTCCACGAAGAGTTTCATGCGGAAGAGATCCCGCACCTCCTGGCTGTAGAAGGCCAGAATGCCTTCGAAGAGCACCACGTCGGCAGGGTACACGGTCACCGTCTCCTCTTTCCTGGCAGGGGGAGGGACAGTCAAAATGTGCTGGGGAAGGGTGGGGAACAAAAGAGAGGTGAGGGGAAACAGCAGTGCTCCTAAGCACTGCTCCAACCCTGGGACACCACTGCTGCACCAGGGGGGCGACCGAGGAGAGGGCAGACCTACCCCACCGCCGTGAAGGGAATCCAAGGCATACGTACGCTTCCTGGAAGGATAAACAGCAAAGCAGGAAGCACACTAGCCCTTCTCCCCCCACCTTGGCCAGCTGCTGCTCACAAGTGTTACGTGCCAAGCCAGAAAGCCCAGGAAAGCCTATGCATGGGAATCTACACGGTCAACTCTGCTTCCCTGGGAACCAGGCAACACTTCCCTGACAGCACAGCGCTTTGGTGGGAAACGGAGCAGAGTCACACCATCCACGACCAACACGGGCATGCAAAAACAAGCTGAACACATGCAAGGAGGGGTGTTACAGGAGTAAGAACTGTTGTCCTCCTCCTTTCCTGGCAGTGCCAGGGTGTTTGCGCCTGGAGTACTTGTTAAAGCTGCAAACACCGAGTTTATGGGAAGAGGAGGCATGGATGGGGGAAGAGAAGGGGGGGTCATAATACCCCTGCACTGACCCCTGGATGTTGCAGAATGTCACTGCACAGCTACACAGCTTTCCACACCCTTAGCCTATGCCTCTATCTGCCCGTGATGCCCTAACCCAGGGGCTGGAGGAGTTAGGATGGAAACTTTGTGCTGGCAGGTTAGGCACCCAAGCAGGGGGCGGGAGTTTGGGGAGGGCGAGGGCAGGGCTGCGTGCGGCGCCATGGGGCGTTAACAGAGGCACGGCAAGGCAGGAGCGGCTGTTAGACCTGGAGTGGGAGACAAAGTCATAGACAGGAATCTGGACCGTCTTCCCTTCTGTGATCTCTTTGAGCGTTTTCACGATCAGCTCGTTGTCAAAGGCATCTGAGGAGAGACGAAACGTTACCCGAGGCAGCTTTGCAACCTCTCCCACCCACCAGATGCTGAGCTTTGCCCAAGTCAGAGTCATTGGCACCTCGGGCTGGGGACAGACAGATGCACAGACTTGAGAGGAAAGCCCTGCACCCCCCCAGGGTCAAGGCAAGGCCCAGCTCTCCCGGAGCCACGGGGCTCCATGGCTCTGCACCAGCCTGGGATGTGGCCTGCAGAGATCAATACCGTCCTTGTATGGCAGTGCTGACAGGCCGGTGCAGGAAAGCATCTCCTCCAGGGCTCCAGCCCTTGGAGAGACTGGAGCAGTGTTCCAGCACGAGCTGCCGGACAGACACTGCTCTGTTTGCTCAGCGCTCACTGCCTCTGGCCATTGTCCTCATGGGGACGAAGGGACAGCAGCTCTGGAATTTCCCCACCAAGCTCGGAGATGGTTCAAAGAGCCCCTGTTGTAGTAACAGGGCAGGGCCCCTCGGTGGAAGGGCTTGCAGAGCAGCTGCACAGCTGGCTCCCTCCTTGAAGGAGGAACACAGAGCTGCTGGCTCCAGGGACTCTGCCAGGCCACATCTCTCTGGGCCTGACTCAGCTGCACCAAAAACCAATCTGTTCCTTTGCAGCCTGCTCTAGTGAAGGGCACAGGAACAAAATGACCTTTAAGGTCCCTTCTAACCCAAACTATTTGATGATTCTATGATTCTGTGAAAATGGTGTTTAAAGTGGGGTATGTTTTTGCAGGAAGAGAAGGGTTTTAGAGTAGGTTATGAACCCTCAGACTCCTTTTCTCATTCCAGACACTCCACCCCATTTCTTTCCGAAGAGACACAGAGCAGGGGACACAGGTGGAACCCACCCACCCTGCTAGGGATGAATCCAGCTCCTCAAGAGCTTAACTAAGCCACCAACTCCTGTCACATGCAGATTCAGAGCCCCAGTGTCCATGCATGCTCTTTGCTGCTGGAGCTGGGGGTCCCACTCCAGCCCTCACCCCACAGTGCATGGCAGAGCCCCAGTGCTGTTCTCCATTCACCTGGGTGGTCAAAATTGAACTGGCCTTTGAGTGCTTTGGATTTCTGCTCTGAGGTGAGGACCCGGTAGAAGCTGTCTTGGCTCACAATCACCACCTGCTTCTGGCGATAGTCCACCTCGTTCTGGCCCAGCAGCTGGACAATCTTGGAGCACACTGACGACTGAGAAAGGAACAGAAAAGGAAGCACATCAGCAGCAAGTTATGTCTAAGTGGCACAGGGAGGATGTCCCCAGGTAACATCCACTCCTTCTTGTTGGACCTCCAGCCAAGAGTCTGTGGTTCTCCCAAAGGCACAGACCAAAGCCACTGAGGGAAAACTGCTCCAGAGGCATCACCATGGTACCCTTTAGTGTGACAGCAGCACTAAGTTTGCTGCCTGCCACCCTCTCCTCCGCCCCTATGGCCTGCCCACAGTTCCTATTCTGGGCACAAGTGGCAGCAGGGAAACAGTCAGCTCCTGCCTGGGTTCAGCCACATGCCCAGGGGCCCCAGGCACAGCAGCCTGCCAGGCAGCTCCCCACAGAGCAAAGCTGCGTGGGGCACCAGGGCTGAGCCTCCTCCCTGAGAAAGCAGCAGCAGTTCCCCCAACCCTGGTGCCGCCCAGAAACCCCACCACAGCATGAGAGAGTCCTCAGAGGCAGAGCAAACAAAGCCCAGGATGAGAAGACGTGAGGAAGAGAGCCTTGGGACTTAATCAGGGATCTCTGCCACAGCTGCCAGGGCTGGGAGGAGCAAGCATATCCTGGTGCCTGTTGGCACAGCAAGGCTCAGGGCACTGCGGAGTCAGCGGCTGAGGAGCCACGTGGCCCTGGCTGCTGAGCGCTGCTGGCACAGGGACCGGGCACCTCGCACTCCACATGGAGCAGGCTGGGAGAGGGAGGCTGGCACTGACTGCTGGCACCAGGGCAGGCACTGGCTGTGTGGCCACCATTGCGACATGACCCAGAGCACAACATGGGGGACAAATCCCAAAGCCTGCTCCAGTCCCTTCTCCTTAGTCATGGAAGATCTTGGCTGCTGTGCAATGCACTGATGGTAACTATCATTGTCTGGCAGCGAGCACTGTCCTGGCCAAGGAGAGCCAAGGTCAGGCTACCTGGGCAGCGCTCTGCTCCTGCCCCAAGGCATCCACTGCTCAGAGCAAAAGAGGTGTACTTGGTGCCAAAGTGAGCTGGTTCCCCTGACAAGAATCACACTGGCTGCAGATGCCCAGCCGAGCTGCTCCTGGCCCCAGTCGCCACAAATGCTGAGCCTTCTGCCTTGCGAAGAGCAGTGTGCTTGCCCCAACCTGCCTACCCCATCCTGCCAGTGGCTCTTTCCATGCTCCCACCTCCCGGATGGCTCAACCATCTGCTCCATAGCTGGCTGGCAATCTCCAGCTGCAGAGCTGAAGACAGTGCTGGTGAGAGAGAACAGGGAGGGGAACGCGTGCCTGGCAGAGGAGGTCACCCCGGCAGGCAGAGGACAAGGCTGTTTGCCTGAGAAGCTGGAAGAATTGACAGCATTCCTGTCTCCAGAGACCGTCTCTTCCCTCCAGGCCAGGCTGACCTGACTTGGCTGTGACTACTGGGCTGTGAGTCAGCCACAGCCTGGCTGGAGAGGCTCACACACAGCTCTGCTGTGGAGAGAGCCGGTTCCAGCTGACCCCCAGCAGTCCAGGCTTCCCTGAGCACAAGTTTGGGTTTCAGATCAGGGATGGGGTCTCCTGAGCATCCCACCTTCTTCTCCTGCCTCTCCCAGCTGGCAAGTTGCTCTTCCTGAGCCACGCTGGCAGCCCTGCCCTGCAGCAAGCTGCTCCCACCCAGAACAAAGCCCTGCAAGTCTGTGCCAGTCAGTCGCCCTTCAGCACACACAGACAAAGCCAGAGCCCGCTCTCCGTTTCCTCTGTTTTCCCACTCCCCACATCCCTCTCTGGCCTGCGTCAGCCCTACTGCTTATCCAGCTGTGTCCTATAGGTTTTGCAAAACCAGGGTGTGTATGGGGCCTCTCTTCCACTTTTCCTGCCCGCTCTCTACCCCAGTCACCGCCACTTTCCCGTGCAGCAATGGGACACAGCGCAGCAGGGCTCAGCCTTGGCCACAGCTGCCGAGGACACCAAACTTCCCACCCTTTGGCCATTAGGAATAAACCACCATTCAGCAGAGCCATACAGGGAGATCCACAGATTCCATGTGGATCTGCACCAGAAACTGCCTTCCCCAGTCCAGGGGAGGGAGCAGGGCTCCTTTCCTTTGGATCAGTGAAAGCAACACATGGATTTGCATTCACTCTCTCCTCTTGGACCTCCGCATGTGGATGGGCAACAAAATCATTTCAGAGCATCAGACAAATGGTGCCAGTCTTCTGCCTTATGCACACTGATCTCTGGTCTTTGTGTTCTGGAAGGTGAGGAGTCCCCACAAGCTCTGAAAATCACCCTCTAGCTCCATGCCCCACAACTTGAGACATCTGAGGATGAGAAAAGCCCAAGGAGAAAGTCTCCCTTGGCAGATGGAGACAGGAACACGTCCTCCCTCCAGGTTTTCAGACGAGGAACAGATTGTATCCCAGCTGCATTTGCCATCCAGGGCTCTGAGGTGGTTGGTGCCTCTTGGAAAAAGCAACATAGCAGACACTGTGGGCCCTTCCCTTTTCCCTGGTGGGCTCTGGAGAGCCGGCAGAAGTGGTGGAGAAAGAACCACAAGGACATCCCACTTTCAGGACCAAGCTCAGTTTCAGCTTACCATACTGCCTGGGAAGAGGCACACATGTCACCTTGAACCTATAGGTGTGGGCCAGGCACTGCTCACATATCATACCTGCACTAAGTGCAGCAGGACATAGGGACAGTGGGAGACAGGGTATTTTCCTCCATCCCAGTGCTGTGCTCAGCTTGCCTTGGTAGGGCAGCAAACCTCAGTGAGATCCAAATGAAGATGTTTCCCTTTCTCACTATCATTTGTGATAGGAACAACAATGTCTCATGAGGGGCAGTCCCTGATGCCAGTCCGAACAACTCCTACAGCTGGACAGGCAGTTTTTCCCCTTGGTTGATAAACAACCACTGTTAAGGAGGAAGAAAAACCAGAAATAGAGAGCTTAGAAACTCCCCTACACAATGGGAACAGAAACTCCTAGCCTCAGGAAGTGCCCCCCAAATAAACTTCATATCCCCAAACCAGCACAGCATACATGTGTGACCATGAAAAATCCACCAAAAACTGGAAATTACCACAGCCAGGCTTTGGGGGAGATCCAGAGACACTCAGTAAGAGCAAGAACAGAGCACAACTCCAAAATACTGTGCCAGTGTGCAACCAAGTCTGGATGCAGGGGACACATGCTGACAACATGCACTTAGCACCCACTTGGAGGGGCAGCCTGGGCTCAGATTCCTTCCCTTGCCAATTCCTAACAGCTTCTCCCAGGGAAGAAGACAATTGTTTCTCCTCCGTGAAGCCCAGGAGTGCAGAGGGTGACTTGAGAAAGGTGACACAATCCCAGTACGCAAGCTCGAGGATTTGAGCCCCATCACTAGCTATGCCTTACATGACACAGCTCACCTGCAGGAAGATGAGAGCTATGCCAGAGCTCCTTGTCTCTGCTCAGCCCCTTCCCCATATCCACCTCATCCATGCACACCTTGCCACAAGCCAACACCGACGGTGATTCAGCCACAGCGAACTCCCAGCAACACGATGCTTTCTCAAGCAAAAGCCTTCCCCTCCTCCAGAAGTTGGTTAAAACTAACTATAGCCAGGACACAGCAGCCTCTGAGCTTCCATGGTTGCCAAGCAGACCTTTCCCATGGTAGCCACACGGCACCGACACAGGACTTTCCAAGCACGCAGGCAGGGAGGGACCCTGGCTCCTGCCATTGGTCATGACTTCCCACACACTGCAGCAAGGGGAACTCTGCTCCAGCTCAGAGCAAACCCCCGAAGCTGCACTCCCCCAGGCTTTGTGCTTGAGCTGCTCCCTGGGAAAGCTGTGCAAACCAACCCACACCTCACACAGATCCTGGGGAGGGAGGCATCAGCACAGCACCGTGCAAGCAAGAGCTCAGAGAGGTTATTCCTGAACAGAAGCAGCTGCAGCTCCCCTTGCAGGACTCCTCTGAGCCAAGCACACAAATAAGCACTGTGCAAGGAAGAACTACAGCTTTATTTGGCTAGGAAGGGAAGATGCAGAGGGCACCTGGGGAAGAAATCCAACATATTTTCCCAGAAGGAGAGAGGTGGTACACAGGGGAAGAAACTGAACAGACGGGTGTTTGGAGGCCTACTCCAGACATTTATTTGGAATATATTAATTACATTTAATTCATATTCACTCATGGCCTATAGCCAGCTGCTCAGATATTCTTCAGGAGTTGACTAATTCCCCAACATTATTATGCAGATTATCCCACAATCCCTCTTGGGTAGCTCTGATCAGCCAGTGAATTATGACTTCCGATGGGTATTAAGGAGAAAGCTGATGGACAGTGCTACAGTCAACCACCATGAATCACCAGGAGAAGGGACCAGGCAGGATGCAGCTGACGCCTCCAGCCCCAGGTTTGCTATGGCAATGCTTCTGCCCCTGAAGGGGGGAAGGCCTGTCCTGGGCTAGCAGGAACGCCTAAGCCTGGTGCAGGTGGATATGCTAAAACCCACATGCTGAGAGCAGTCTGTCCATCCCTAGGGGCACTGGGGAGGGATGTTCAAGTTCCCATTCCATCTGCAGGGATGACCTCCCATCTTTCCAGGGACTCTAGATGAGACACCCAGCAAAACTGACTTACCCAGAACAAAGCAAGCCCTAAAGAAACAGTGAAGCTGCCAGATCACTCAGGAGAAGGAAAACAGTTGTGCCAAAATGAGAAGCATGTCCTGGGCTCCAGTGTGGAAGAAGGAGAGGCACAGCCTCCTGCCACCTCTGCAGGCTGCTCACCCTGAGCCAAGCTACTGCTCATGAGGAGAGTCCTCCCCAACAGAGCAATGCCCTTGGCCCACAACACAGCCAGGAGCGAGGACAGACTGCAGCAGCCACATCCCACCAGGGAGAGGAGCCCAGAGGTTATCTCCAGGGACACTACTGCCATAACACCCTTCCTGTAGGATCTGGATGTGAGCAGGCTTGGCAGGAGCTAGTGATGGCTTTGCATCCACAGCAGCCTGATTGGAGTGTCCTCATCACACCTTTGTGGATGAAACAGTCTCCAGTTTTGTGGTCTGACACAATTTTCCCTCAGATTAAATATAAGGAACCACTGTAATTATTTGTTTAATTTCTCTGCTGTCCTCTATAGCATGCTGCCCTTTTCTCCACCTTATCTCCTGCAGCCCATGAGCTGCAGATGTTGGTCTCTTCTTAAAGGTTATGGCAATTATAGAGTACCAGGAAGAGCTTGAACTGGGATGACACAGAATAGACTCCAAATTGGGAAGGGTCTCAAGAGTATCTATCAAATGCCTGCCTGCGACTGCAGAGAGCCAGTTCATTACCCACACCATCCTTTCCAGTCCTAATGGAGCACATACATAAGGCAACTCCAGGACTGGAAACTTACTATTCTCGTACCAAAATCCTGGGCCTCCACCCAGAGCATTCTCAGGCAAGTTCACCATCCCTGCCTTTCCCTTTGAGAGCCACAGGCCAGGCAGTGCAGGAGCGGGATAGCCAGGTCTCTATTCACTCACCCTGGGACACTGTGCATGTGATCAGCAATCCCGGGCTGGAGCATCAACAGGCACACAGAGGCTCTAAACACAGATTACGTGCAGGGAGGAAAACAAGCCCTCTAACACAATCCCTCCCAATCCTCTGGTTTTAGGCACAGGGTATTTTTCTCGAGCCCCTGCGGCAAACTCCATAGCCCAGAGCTGGCTGAGCCCACGGGACTATGGTAAGCAGGCTCCATAACAAGCACATATTCCATCAGTAACAGGAAAGGGCTGAGCCATCAAAACGTCCTGTGGATCAGCCTGATTGGGGCTGGCACACAACAACGTTCTACTAGAAAGTTTGACGAGTCTCTAGCACACGTTGACACCAGTGTTTAACAAGTCAGACCTTGTGATGCAGGGCTCCTGCCAGCCACGAACGAACGTCACCAGGAAATGGTGCTGAACCGGCACAGGGCTGTTGCCATTCCTGTTAGTCCCTCTCCTGTGGGGGAGTCATTCCCAGATCTCCCCTGGGCTTCCTTGCCAGCCTTCCAGGTGGTGACATCGTGGCAGTGACCCCCAGGCTGCTGTACTGGACCTCAGCCCTTGCTGGGGTAGAAGACTGAGCTCTGTCACAAAAGAAGTTTCAGGCAAAGATGGAACTGCTTCATGCAGCTCAGGCCACTCCTTCCCCGGGGGCCAACACTGGCTGTCCCACCCCAGCTAGGCAATTCCAGCCTTCTGGCTGGCTCACTCTTCCAGCCTTGGCCAACCCTGCCAGTGTCAAAGTGCCTAGTGGAGCAAGTGAAGAGCACACCTGGCTGAACACAGGCTGCAATCTTGGTGCTCTGCAGGCTGGAAACTCTGAGGCTGCATGTTCAAACAGACGTTGGGAACTTGATGTGCTAAGTCAAGACCCAAATGATGCAACTACAGGGCTGCCGTGGCACCCAGATTCAGCCCTCGCTATAATTTGAGGTTTGATTATAATTTGGTTGAGCAGCCAACCAAAGCAATCAGCCCTTCAAAATTCTGTCTTTTCTTACAAGATCCTGTTGGAAGGCGGCAATCAGCACCTCGCTTCATGTGGGGACAACAATTAATGCTTCAGCCTGAGCTCAAAGAGTTCTCCCCACCCCTGCAACCACCCCAGCACCAGATGCTGCCAGGAGCAAGCTGCTCCAGCACTGCTGGCAGAGCTGCAAGGTCCCAGCAGCTAAACTGAAGTGAGGATACGGAAAGAGCTTAAGGAGGGATCCCAACACTTCTCAGCTCATCTCAGCAGTCAGTTTGCTGACCTTTCCTCCAGCCTGCAGTCTGGCTTCCTGCCTTGAACACTGCAGAGTCCTTGGTAGTCAGGAATCTCTTGGAGGAGCAAGGGAAGAAGCTGTTCGCACAAAGGCCATGGGTGTAAGAGGGAAACAAGAACTCTAGCAGAGCACTTGAGAGCAGATAGGATGAAAGAAAATGAGACAACCAGCCTTGGGAATCCCTCTGAGGAAATAAAGCATTTGCAGTCCTCTTCAGGTTTGACACAGGATGGGGATCTTAATGCCAAGTCATCTCCACCCAAGGAAACCGCAGCAAGCTTTGTCCAGGCTACACAGCGCTTGGATTTTGGCTTTTGTGAAGAGCCTGTCCCAACTGAGCTGACTCAAAACAGCCACTGTGCAGCTGGCACTGCCCTTGCAGAGGCTGCAGCATCCCAGACTGCCCAGGACTTCTGCAGCTCCCCAGTTTTGCTCCCAACACTGTCCAGATTTCTTTCCAGAGCCAAAAACCAGGAAAGCGCTCAGGGTTCTACCCCCTTTTTGAGCAGCCAAAGTTGCTCAAGCCTCTTTTGCTCACTAGGGAAGAGCACTCAGCCTTTGAACTTGAGTTCTCACAGATTTGCCTTGAAGGAACACCAGCCAAACCACCCCCAGCTCCTTGGGAAGGCCGGGTGCTTCCAACACCAGCTTCCCCAGGGTACCACACAACACAAGTTGTGGCAAGCTACAAAAGATGATCCTGTCCTTCCAGAGCCTGACCATGCTGGTACACCAAGAGGGATGGAAGGGACTGTGGATCATATTATCCCCATGTCAGACCCAAAAGCAGCAGTGGGAGGAGCTGGGGGGCCTTGGAAGGCAAATTCTCTCCGTTATCTTTGGGCTGGTGCGCTGCCAAAGGGGTGTGTTGTTGCAACAACCCTCAATTGGTGTCAAGGCAAGTCGGATGAATTTGTCGCTTTCCGAGTGGGAAAGGTGCCTGCTTCACTTTCCTGCTAGCACTCAGTTTTCACCCAGAGCCAGCACACCAGCACAGCAGCCCCTGGGCTGGATTTTGGCTGCAGGCAAGCCCTTAGCTAAGCAAACCACATCAGCCCCACTGCTGCTTTCCCGGAGCGTGCTGCGGCACCCAGCACAGGGCACTGTCACCACCTAGGTGGAGGGCAGCCCCCCGCACCCCTGCCTTGCAGCCGCACCAAATGTGAATCTGAGCGGCTGCGGGCACAAGTCCCAGGTCCTTTTTTCCTGTTGCTTGGGGTTGTTTGCCAGCATATTTCTTGCAGTCTTTTCCCACCAAGTTTGTAGTGATCTGCTGGACTCCCTTCAACGGACAGCACTGCACAGAGGTTTTTTAGCAGCCAGCAGACACTGGAGGGGGGGAAATCAAAGCTGAGAGACAGGAAAAGCCAGTTAGTACATCTCTCTTGCTAGAAAGGACCATTTCTCTATTTTTTTCCTAAGGCAGCCTGCTGCTCTTAAGCATTTTCACTTTGAAGTTGAGAACCACTGTGGCGTATTTTACTGTAATCACTGCTTTTACCTTGTAGGCCTGAGACACAGTGTTCAAAGACATAACAGTTCAGCAGCGCCAGACACGATGTTATTGGGACAACTACCGAGAGGCAGACCCACGCATCAGAGAACAGACAAACCCAGCGTGTTTGAGTCACCAGGAGCTGTACTGCAGGAACAATCCAGCTTTGGTTCCCACTGGAGGAGACTGCATCCTCTCTCACCATCCCTCCCCTGCTATAGCTGGATTTTTCCCCCTTGCAGCAGCAACAGCAGTCCAAGAATCAATACAGTACTAAGAAACACATGCTTAAAACATTGGGCTGAAGTACAGCTATTGGGTTATGCCATCCTTCAAGAGAAAAAGGGATCCCCCTGCAAACATGGATCAAAACAGAGATCTAAGGCTCATCCTTCTCCTGCGCCAGCCCATATTCAGTTTCCTTAGTAAGAAATATTTCACAGGTATAGCTACTTCCAAATCTATTCATCCTCTCCAAAACGCCTCTTAAAAACACAGGTAGAATGTGCTGCCCCGCATAGGAGCGCTGATGAGCTGTGGAGCTGGTTTTACTGCTCTTAAATAAAAAAAGGGGGGGCGGAAAGCAATTTTCTTTTCCTATTAAGAAAGAAAGTGACCTAACGAGGTTAAACAGACAGACACACTGTATGAAACAACTAAAATAAAATGCTGAAAAGCCGTAATGCTGCCCAGCGCTGCAGTTTGGGTGTAGCAGCCTGCCAGGAATACCCGCATTGCCCCGGCGGGCGGCTGCCCCGTCCCCGCAGCCCTCGCCCCGCTCCGCTCCCACCTGCCGCTGCCAAGGGCCAGCCCCTCCCGGCACAGCAGCCAGGAGGTCGTTCTGCCGCTGTGAGTCAGCATTTGCTGCAGAATTCCCGTTCCTGCCACCCCAAAGTTGAGCATAGAAGGGCATCCCCCTCCACGACCAACACAATTGGGGGAAAAAAAAAAAAAGAAATTGCATGGCCCCCGAAGCGCCTTGCGAGGCCGGCAGTCCCCGGGGTCGGTGCAGGTGAAGGTGGGCAGGGGAAGCGCTGACAACAGCCACGGGAAAGATTCTGTAGGGAGGATGCTGCCTCTACCCCGGCCGAGCTGGGGCCACGCTTACTCCGCGCAGCCCCCCGCTCTATCCGCTGTCTCCCGACTGGACCCCGCTTCCCGGCAACACAGATGGACACAAGGTCCCGGCCAGAGACAAGAAGCGAGTAAACCCCACAC
>VZRL01005853.1:149294-329262 GCA_013397895.1 Origma solitaria | reverse complement strand
GCTCGGACCCGCCGCGCTGCCATGTGGCCGCCGCGCCCGGCGTGGAGGGGCCGCACCACGGAGCTTCCCCGGCCCCGGCGGGGCTCCCCACCGGCTCCCGCACCTTGCCGCTGGCCGTGCCGCCGCTGACCCCGATAAGGAAGGGCTCCCCGCCGCTGGGCTGCCCCTGCTCCTCCAGCCGCTGCTCGCTGTCCCCCGCCATCCTCCCCTGCTCGCCGCCGCGCCTCCTCCGCCTTCGCTCGCCGTGCGGGGCTGGATTTATCTGATGAGTCAAGGGCCTTCCTCCCCGCCTGGTTCACATCCCCGGCGCTGCGGCTCCCTGCCAGGTGCTGCCGCAGCTGCACATGCTCCGGCCCAGCCCGCCGGCGGGCGGCACTGCGGCCACATGGGCCCGCACCGCGCCGCCGCCCTCCCTCCTGCCCGCCTGTCCGCGGACAAAGGCGCTGCGGCCGCGCTGTGCGCCGGACCCCGCTCTGTCCCCGCACCGGCTGCCTGCGCCTCTCTGACCACTCCACTTCATTACAGAGAGCGCTGGGACCACACCACTGCTGGGACCACCACACGGTGGTCCCCGGTAGAACCTCTATTATTTGTCTCCCATGCTGGCCAAGGAGGCCAAGGGCATCCTGGCTTGGATCAGCAATAGCGTGGCCAGCAGGGCCAGGGCAGTGACCGTTCCCCTGTACTGGACACTCGTGAGGCCACACCTCGAAAACTGGACTCAGTTTTGGGCCCCTCATGACAAGAATGACTGAGAGGCTGGACCGTGTGCAGACAAGGGAAATGGAGCTGGGAAAAGGTCTGGAGTGCAACACTGCAGGGCTCAACCTGGAGAAAAGGAGGCTCAGAGGGAGCTTTATTACTCACCACACCTGAAAGGAGGTTGTGGCCAGGAGGGGGTCAGCCTTTTTCCCCCATGTAACAAGAGATAGGACAAGAGGAAATACCCTCAACTGATTCCAAAGTTTGGGTGGGTAGATTGGATACTAGGAAAAATTTCTTCATCCAAAGGGTGGTCAGGCATTGGAACAGACTGTGCAAGGAAATGGTGGAATCACCATTCCTGGAAACGCTCAAGAACCATGCAGATGTGGCACTTGGGGACACTGTTTCATGGTGATCAGTGCTGCATTAATGGTTGGTCTTGGTGATTGNCAAGAGATAGGACAAGAGGAAATACCCTCAACTGATTCCAAAGTTTGGGTGGGTAGATTGGATACTAGGAAAAATTTCTTCATCCAAAGGGTGGTCAGGCATTGGAACAGACTGTGCAAGGAAATGGTGGAATCACCATTCCTGGAAACGCTCAAGAACCATGCAGATGTGGCACTTGGGGACACTGTTTCATGGTGATCAGTGCTGCATTAATGGTTGGTCTTGGTGATTGTAGAGGTCTTTCCCAACCTTAATGATTCTGTGATTCTCCCACCCCACCTGGGCCCTGGTCCTGTGAGCACTCATAAATTATTATTAACAACCCAAACCAAGGAATAAAAATTATGCTTATGTCTTTGGCAAATGGGACCTGCCCATGAAGAGCCATGAGCACTCTAAAGGCCAGGATTCAAAGTCAAAATGACCTCAACAAAATGGAAAAAGGATTGGTAATATGTAGGGTGCAAGTCCACGCAGGCAAATGTGATAATGATCTGTGGCGATGTGAGATAGGATCCTGCTGGCTAGCCAGGCCTTTTACAGATAAAGATCTGGAGTAGAGTGGATCAAAGAGTCAATCCGTGGTGTTGCTGCAAAAAAGGCAAACATCCCATTGGGCCATGTAAACATTCACAGGTATGTTTTGAGAAAGGTGGGGCCTGGTGGAGAGACTCCAGTGGGGATCGGGAACAGCCCAGGGTCTAGCTTTGTAGAGGGACTGCAGGAACCATCCGTGTTTAGTCTGGGGAAGATCTCTGCTGGGCTGTAAGGCTGTGGGGACATGATAACCATTTCCAAATACATAAAAGGCTGCCACAAACAGAAAGCAAATACATTTCTCTTACCCTTAGGGATTCAAACAAAATGTTGCCAGCTCAACACTGTAACAAGGACAATTCAGGGACATTTTCTAGGGGTGAAAACGGTTACATTCTAGAAAAGGTTGTTTAGGAAGAGTAAGGACTCTCCACTTTTAAATCTGGGGATCAAAAAAAAAAAAGGCAGTAGGCATGCTCCTGTCTGGAAAGTGTTTAGTTGAGCTGATCCTGTTTTGGGGCAGGAGGCAGACCAAGCAATGCCCCAAGGTTCCTCCCAGCCCTGTTCAGAGAATAAGAACTTTCACTTGGGTTTTTAACTTCCCATTTCAATACAGTGAAACAGGTGTGGAGATGTTTGCCAGACAGGTTCCATGTCCCAGCCCTCATCACAGGATGTGAGAGAGGACCTCCTGGGAAGTCGTGGCCCCTCTCTGCCCACCACTCCCAATGCCTCTCCAACAGTGCCATGGGAGCATGGCAACTGCCTGCGGCCGCTGCCAGGGAAGGAAGTGCTATATGTGGATGAGAACTTCCTGCAGGGGTGAATTCCCGTGGATTCCCATGGCCCCATGCCAGTTTCCAAGCACTGACCATGGGCACAGCTCCTGCACACCCCACTGGGAGCCAGGAGCTATTAACAGCCCTTCTTTTTTACTCCAACACTGACACAGCTGTATCTGAACAGCAAAACCCCCTCAGGACAGGGAGACCTCTGGGTTATTTGGTTCTCCTCATGCCTGCCCTCACTGTTGCCCTGCTTTAGGACAGTCCACACCCTCTGCTGCAGCTGTTTCAAGCTGTGCTGCCCGTCCTGAGCTTCTCCATGGGATGCCCTTTATAGCATTTCACCTCCATGTCCCCTCATTGCTGGACATGTGGCAGGAGCAGACACACCCCCAGGGGGAAGGATAAGTAAATGACTCTTGATGGGCCCTGGAGGGGTATGAGCTAAGGATATCCAAGGCTTATTTATACAGAACACAAAGAGAATTTGCACAGGTCAGGTTAATGGCTCTTTCAAAATCAGGCCAGGGCTGTGAACTAGAAGTGAATCAAATCCAAGTCCCTGTTAGTTTTAGATGGCACCTTTCCTCTAAACTGAGAATTTGACATACCCTTTTACTGCCTGCTGGTCACTAACACACTGTGCAAAGCAACTGAATCTTTTGTTCCGTCTAAACTTGGGAGACTTCAGCATGTGAAATCTACTGGGATTACGTGTCTCTCTAATCTGGTTTCAAGGTTGCCTCCATAAATATTACCACTTCTATATCTAGAATGTTTGTAGACTACACCAGCCCCTAACTCATGTAACCAGAGCTACATATTATGCAAATGCCTTCCTTTTTCTCATATCCCAGGCTGGTAGATCAAATCAGACTGCACCCAGCTCTCATCTGTCCTTTACACATTGATCAAAGCACAGAGTGCTGTTTTGAAAAGGAAATGCCATTGAGGGTAATATGCCGTGTGTTGTCTGAAAAAAGGATCTGCTGATAAGGATCCTGGTGTGATTCAAAATGACAGGATGAAATTACAAAGAGCCTGTTGTCACCTCTACCTCCAGTTCAAAGCATGGACACTAGAGAGGAAAGCGGTTCCTGTCACTGACATCTCCTCCTTGCCTGGATCTGCCAAAAGACCACGTGCAGTATCAATAACTGATACCATGTGAATCACTTCCCACAGCAGTATAAGAGAAACTGTTTCCAAATACTGCTTTGATAGATGCTGATCCATCTCACAGCCAGGAAAGTCAGGGAGCTCTAAAGAACGGGAGAGAGGGTGGAGAACAGCGTACAGCACAGGGAAGTGCATCAGGTGGCACAAAAGAATACAAAATCACAGAATGGACTGGGTTGGAAGGAGTCTCAAAGCTCATCTCATTCCAACCCCCTGCCATGGGCAGGGACACCTTCCACTATCCCAGGTTGCTCCAAGCCCCATCCCACCTGGTCTTGACACTTCCAGAGATGGGGCATCCACAGGTTCTCTGGGTAACTTGTGCCACTGCCTCACCGTCCTCACAGGGAAGAATTTTCTCTGTATATCACAAGTGCTGCCACATCACCAGCTGTCAGTATCTTCCTGCTGCTCACCCCAAACTGAAACAACCATCCTCAGTTTCATCCCTGTCTCCCCGATGGCTCTGAGTCCCCTGTTGCTGATGTCCAGTTCTCAGTTCTGCCCTGATGTTGCAGGACGTTCCCCGTGCCCAGACACGGTGCTGGGACTTTCCTCCAGTGCATAGCTGCACCTCTTGGTGACATCTGACTCAGCCAGCTGCACACATGTGGCTCTCTGGTTTCTTCGTGCGGCTGTCCCTGGGATCAGAGAGTTTGTTTGCTGTCTGACCTCATGCCCTCACTTGCTCCTGGGCAATGTCTTCTCCGAACTACAGTTCCTCACCCTCTTTCTGAACGGAGTGTGTAATTTAAGGGCGACAAGACTTTCCCTGTTTTTCACTCAGCTCTGCCGATATAATCCCACAGTGCATCGCCGTCACTGACAGCAAACTCCTCCATTACGTAAGGACAGGCGCAAACCTGCCCTTCCCTGCCTGCCCTGTTTCCTTTTCTGTATTTCTGCTTTCTAGGTCTCCTTACCCCATTACAACCCGTGGATTTGGTCTAGTTCTGCTGCTACAGGTGTAGCCACTGGAGGCTCAATAAAAGTCAATTAGTCTCTCTGCCAAACCCTTGCTATTATTGCACTGTCCTCGTTAATGCACTTCTTAGTCTCATCCCCTTCGTGAATATTTTACACACACGAGCAATGGGAGACTTAATTCCCCGTGAATCACAGAATGCTGTACTCCACTGCTGGCTGTACAGGGAGCACGTGGGACAGCAACAGCCCCTGATAAAGGGCAGGCAACAATATTCCTAAATATTTGATTCCAGAAAATGCCTCCTAGTGGGATGCACTAACAGGATATTCATAGAATCATAGAATGGTTTGGGTTGAAAGGGACATTAAAGATCATCTTGTTCCACCCCCCTGCCATGGGCAGGGACACCTTCCACTAGACAGCTGCTCTAAAACCCGTCCAAGATGGTCTTGAACACTTCCATTCACGCCACTGGCAAATTAACCCAGGACAGAGTTTTAGAAACCAGGAAGGCTTCTCCAAGCCAACCTTTTGGTGAGGGGTATGTTGAGCGAAGCAAACACCTTGTGCATCTCCCCTGGCAAGCGGATTCAGGCACCACATCCCAGCAAGGTGCAGGGAGAGCAGATACTTTATATATACACCAGACTTTATAGCGTCAAACGACACCAGGGGAGGCTTAGGTAGGACATGAGGATGAATTTCTTCACAGAAGGGGTGATTAGACATTGGAACGGGCTGTCCACGGAGGTGATGGAGTCACCGTCCCTGGACATGTCACTAAGCGGTCCGGTTGATATCGTAGTGTTGAATCACAGGTTGCACTCGGGATGATCGCGGAAGTCTTTTCCAAGCTAACTGGTTCTGTGAACCCCTCCGCGAGCCCTGCATCTGAGTGACCCCAAGCCACCACGCCCAGAGGTGCGGGACCCCGGGCGCTGGGGCAACAGCGCGGTCCAGCCGCCGCCGCGCCGCCATGACAGAGACCCTCCCTCAGCCCTGCTGAGGGGGCGGGACCCGCCGCACGATTGACAGCTGCCTCGCCCAATCAGAGCAGAGCCCGCCGCCACGATGAGCAACCGTCTCGCCCAATCAGAGCAGAGCCCGCCGCGCCTTCCCCGCCCCTCGCCCTTCCCGCGGCTTCTCTCGCAGCCGGCGGCGCCAGCCGGAAGCGCAGGTGGTCGCTTCCGGGCGTCGCTAGGCAACGCGGGAGGGCAGCTTCCGGGTGGAAGATCCACTTCCGGGGTCGCGGCGGTGTTACCGGGTCGGGGGCGGTGACAGCACCGCCATGAGCACCATGTTCGCCGACACCCTCCTCATCGTGTTCATCTCCGTCTGCACAGCGCTGCTGGCCGAGGGTGAGTCGGGGAGGGCGCGGCTGTGTCCGCGGAGCGGCCGGCAGCTCCCCCGAGCACTGGGAGGGAGCGTGTGAAGGGGCGGCACTGGGGGCTCTGGGGAGGGGGCGAAGGGCAGGGTAGGGGGGCTGTGAAGCAGGGTTTGGTGACTCGGGGTCACCTGAACCTCCTCACGGGCACCCCAGAGGACAGCGGTGAATCAGCCCTGAAAAGCGCTGAACTCTGGTGGAAAGCGGTGGGAATTGGGGTTGTTCCCTCCAGAAGGAGGGAGGGAGGCTGCTGGAGGATGAAACAAGACACGGTGGTTTTCCCCATAGTTGTTGTGGGAAGGATGTGAAGAAATCGCCTGACCCTGCAGTGATGGTGGTTTAGGCTACTTGAAAAGGTTTTTTCATATTTAAGTGGCTGAAATTGGTGCAGCTTTTTAAGGCTAGTCACAAGTCAGAGGTCCTCTTCCCAGCATTGTGCTGTATCCCCAAATCGCCTTTGTCCCCAGATCTTCATCCCACAGCTGCAAAACACCATCTCTGTGCATCCAAGGGCAGGGAGAATCCCCAATGGAATGTGGCCTCCTAGCAGCCCTGGTGCGTGGCTTTTGGGGTTAGGGGGTGTGCACATCCTCTGCCTTTCACAGCATGAGGCTGTGCTGACCTCAGAAGTGTTTATGGGGTTCTCTTCTCTGCAGCTGGTGGTTCCAGGGATTTGGCGGCGCAGTCCTGTTGTCAAGCCAAGGCCAAAAAAAAAGCCCAAAGGGACCAGAAGTTTTGTGTAGGGGCTGACATTGAACTGCTCACAAAATGGGTTCTGCACTTGTGGCCTAAGTGGTTTTTCTCATGTTTAAGTGCAAGGATTTAGGCTGGAGAACCTCTTGAGGTCCCCTCTAGCCTAATGTTTTAATTTGCCTTTGCAAAGTGTGGTGCTACTAACAGAGAGGTCCTGTAGGACCAAGAATTATTCCTCAGGCCTTAATTAGGTGCTGTGGAAATGTAGAGCACAAAGATGTTTATTGCCTTTGATTTTAAGATGAACAATGGCTGGTAAATAATGGCATAAAGGAACTGAAGCTGGTTGCTTCTGAGGATGTCTATTTTATACATAGTTCATACAAGTAAAAACAAAAAGTCTTTTTAAAATTTCATATATATATAATTTATTTTATAGGTCTGTTTTACATGGAATTTGAGAAGAGGATTTGAAGGGCAGGGATGGTGCAGCTTGGTGGTGCTTTGTGCTCCCTTGGCTGTGATTTTGTAGACATAAAGTTCAATTTTTGCACATGCATTTCTTCACTCATATCACCGTTATTGCAGGGGGTCTTTACTTACCTCGTTACTGGCTGAGTGTTTGTTTCAGGTATAACTTGGGTGCTGGTTTATCGGACAGACAAATACAAGAGATTAAAGGCTGAAGTGGAAAAGCAGAGCAAGAAATGTAAGTACTCATCAGGGCCTTATTTCTATCCTTAATTCTGGTCTTTTGCTGGAGACAGCTCAGCCAACGATGCTTTGCTTTGTCTAAATTGCCCCACCTGTCAATGGAGGACAGGCGAGAGTAAGAGATTGGTATTGGCTTCTTTTTTTCTGAACATGAGTAGTCAGTGTCTGAAATAATGCCTGAAATATGTTCAGAGATGCAATTTCTGCCTTTCAGGGGTGAACAGGAGAATTTGAGGTCTGTGGAAAGAAAGTACTTGGGTTGAATAATGAATACCATGAGAGGAAAGCATTTTATGTAAAGATTAAAAATTATAATTAATGGTGGGGGATGAGTAAAGACAGCCATCATAGAAAGGTCTGAGCAATCAGCTGATGCAAAACCAAATTATCTTAATGTAAACTGGAAGCAAATATAATGGATTAGGAAATAAGTCCCAGGTTCATTCCATAGAGAGGTGGTCTGAGGGGCCTGGGAGGGGTTGAACAAAGGATAAGGGAGCTGAGGGTGAGCAGTCAGAAGATCTGCATCAAATATTAAGAGAAATGGTAAACAGGAGGGAGCATGGAGTGTTTAAATGGACCTATCTGTATCAGAAGCCAAGTTGAAGAGCGGAAATTCTGACCTTTCAAACTCAGCTGTGTACACCCTACCCAAGTTACAGCAGTAAGAGACAGCACAAGGCAACGGGGGCCAAAATAGAGCTGGTTTTACCTTATAAACATTTCATCATGATGGCAGTGCTCTTTACTGCATGAGAGAACAGTATCATCACATATTGCTCTTACCAGTACAGCTTATTGCAGCCTTCCCCTGGGTAATATAAATTGAGGAATTGAAGTGTAGTCATGTTTGTGTCACAGCTCCGACATTAGGGGCTTTTGTCACCACAGCAGTAGCAGATGGGTATTGCATCTTTGCCTGCCTCGCTTGAATCCCAGTTGTCCAATGCGTGGGATAGAATTAGCCCCAGAAGAGCAAGTTAGAGGAGGAGTTGAAACCCAGCTGAAAACTTAGTGTCCTCTCGTGTTTGTGCTGTTAAATTCCAAAAGCAGTTAGCAGGGCTTAATCTCTAGGGCTTAATGATTGCTGTAAGAGTTTTATGCTGTTTGCTTTTATGGCTCTCCTGGTATCTAGGCTATCAGTTGTGAAGGCTATCATCTGTGAAGGGAATGATGTGAAGTTCATGCATCTCAATTAGTTTCTGATCTCCTTGTTTGATTCCCCACCCCCAACCAAAAAAAAAAAAAAAAAAAAGGTAAAGCTGAATAGGGAGTCAGTAAAAATTCAGCTTTGCTTTTTTTCCTTCCCCTCTTGAGCTGAGGACAGCTGGCTGACCTGAGGGCTTGCAACTTGCCAAGTAGACCACTTGAGCCACACCTTTCAGCTGTTATCTAACACATCTGAAACAGGAAAAAACACATTTGAGATCTTTAAGCTCTCCCCTGAGAGTCCTAGGATCCTTAGGATTTGCAAAAACAAAGGGGCTGAGTAGTGTGCTTGAGCAGACATTGTTACTCCTTAGTTTCATCTCTTCCTGTGCTCCTAGTGAGAGGCTCAGCGTTGTCTGAGGCTGCTGCAGAGATTGTTCTGGGTAAATGTAGGGGTAGCTTTGCAAGGCTGAAGGCTGTCCCTGGAATTCCTGATGTGTTGTCATGAATGCTCCCATGGACAGGCTTTGGGACTGCCCAACAGTCATAAGGGAATTGGGGCTGGAGGTTCTTTGGGGTGGGCATAAGGCTTAATAGTACTGTCTAGAGTTTAGAGCTGGGGCTATTGGGGTTATGTGGAGCAGGGTAGGGATGGACTGATCAAGTTTCCCCAGCTGGATTTGGCTGGGGTCAGGAAGGTCATTCTGTGTGCGCTGGGTGCATTGTGTGATCTGGCACAGAGAGTCTTGTTCTTTGGAAAAAGCAATTGTGTTTCACTCCATTGCCATGGAGGGATGATGTTTAGGTGACTTGTCTGGGCTGGTGTGATTTTTCCGAGCAGTTGTGACTGACTCACAGGCATTTCATAAAGCAGCACTACAAATCCTGGTGTGGCTTGGAAGGCTGGCTGTCGTCATTTTGTCTGTGCTTTCACATCAGGGCTGGAAGGTCTGTGCTGAGCTGGTCGTTCATGAGGAAGGGGAGCCATAGCACTCAGGTGTCTGTGAGCCAAAGACCAAGACTCTCTGTTGGTGGAGTAGATATGGTACATAGAATTTAAAGTAAGAAAGGGCTGCTGTCTGTGGTTAGACCATGGTTGTGCTTCATCATCCTTGCTTGTTGTAGCGCTCTTGTTCTAGGTCTTGAATGAAAATGTCTCTTGCTTCCTGGAAAAGCCCTTCTTGCTGTCCCAGAACCTCATTTGCAGCTGAGCAGCACATTTGCTGCATTCCCAGTTCCCTCTGCTGGCTCTGTTAGCTGGGTTTGCTGCAGTGCTGGTTGGTTGCAGGTGCTTGGTGCGTGTCTGATTTAGGGTTTTAGTACCTTTGAACTTAGGCTCCTGATTTAAAATACTGGAAATACTTCAGTACTAATTAATTGAAGAATGGAGAGGCTGTGGCTGGCTGCTTGGGCAGCATTTCCCCTGAGAATGCCTGCCTGTGAAGAAGGGATGTAGGAGAACACAGGCTTTCCTGTATTCTGCTTCCCACTGCAGATAATTGGGAGCAGAGCCTGCCACAAAGCTCTTTTCATTCCACTTGCTGAATCAAAAGTACTGTCTAATACTAATGACAAATCAGCAAGGGTCAGTTGAGCCAAAATTCTCCCCAGACTGCTCAGTCCACAATGTAATGGGCTCTTGACAGAGTTCAAAATAAACCTTTTAAATATGGTTTTGTCATACCCAGAATTCAAATTTTTTTATTATAGTTTTTAAGTGATTGGTGTAATCAGCCTAGGTAGTTGATAAGTTATTGATTCTGAATATGTTTTTAGTCATACTTAGCTGCTTTTTGTGCCCCTGTTCTGCAAAGGAATAAAATGTTTTGTTTGATGTGTGGAAAAGGAGTGGTGGTATTCCTGTGCAGAAATGATGGAATATATTTTCATTTTGCAGTGGAAAAGAAGAAGGAAACGATAACTGAATCAGCAGGCCGACAACAGAAAAAGAAGATAGGTAAGACTGGTGCCTCAAGAATGGTGGAAAGCTGAGAAACTTATGGAAGTGGTTATCCTTTCCTTCCTTTCAAGGCTATTTATTCATTTGTCTTACTCTCCCAAGGCAGGAGATACTCAGCCTCCTGGTGGTTTTGATCAAGTGGGTAGATCACTGAGAGGAGCAGCACCTCTTGCTGAGCTCCCTGACTTTCTCTCCCATTTTAGCCTTCATATCCATGGCTGTTACCAACTTCAGCTGTCAAAGCTCTTTGCTGCAGTGCACTGGCAGCTTGCAATAGCTATAGGACTCTAATTGTGATTTTTGGATATTTTCTTTTCTCATTTGAACACATCAGAGCTGAAGGTGCTCATGTTAACTCTAACTGTGCTTAGATTAATTTCAAGTTTGATAACTTAGTTTTGTTCAGTTTTAGGCAGTGATTTATTTTTCCATTCTCTTTCATTGTCTGTAAGCTGAATTCTTTCTTGGTTAGGGTAACTCTCTAAGTACCGAACTAAGCAAGAACAAGGTAAGAGATGTTTAAGGGACGTGAGCTTTAGGAAGTTCTGCTATCTGCAGGACTCGCAACGTGCAGCAAAGCTCAGATAAGTTATTACAGAGATTGTGTCAGGAACACTTCTGAGAGCTCCTGGGAGTTGGTTTCCTCATTCCTCTGTAACACCAGGTAGCTGGATTAGTCATTTGATCTGTACAAAGCTTGGGAATTATAAACACATCTTCAAACAGTTCTTCCTAGGTAGAAAACCTGTTGTCGTTAGATTCCTGAAGGGACAGGAGCCAAAATGCTTCCTCTTGTGCATTTCAGTTCTTAATCTTGACTAATCCCTGCGTGGGATGAACACTGCTTGGTGGATAAGGCAACTTTGAAAGTGACCATTTGTAACAACTGAAGATAACATTAAATAAAGAAAATGACAATGATTTTTTCGTAGGGCACCATCCAAGCTGTATTCCTAGCAGACAATATTTTACTTGTGCTTGGACTAAACCAATAAACAGTAGAATCTGAAGACTTCAGATGCTCCACCAATTTTTATACACTGAAATAATCTTGTTTTGCAGATGAAAAACAAAGCACAAAGGGACAAAGATCAGAACTTAGGAAACGACCACTGATTTTGTTTGCTGTGGTGCTCGCTGGCCAAGCCTAAGATTCTGACACTGGTTTTTTTGTTGGTGGGGTTTTTTTACAAGCATAACTTCAGTATTTCATTTGTGTTCAGGCAAAGATTAATTCTTGGTGTTTCTGAAAAGTCAGGCCCTAAATATCATGCTGGACTTCCAGAAAATGACTCACAGCTGCTAAATGGTTTTGAAATCTCTGATCTCAATAACTTACTGGATGTCAAATCATTCTGCAAGATGGGGCATTGTTGTCACAGCAAATCTACTTGTACTGGAGTTCTTCCAAATTCTACCATTTTAGTTAACAAAAAGTAAATATTGAGCTGAGGCTTTATGGATAAGTAACAGCTGTGATACAGACCTGCCTCAGTTGCCATCTGTTCTGTGCACAGAATAAGACAGGAGGTGTGTGGATGATATTACTTGGTTTCGTAAGGGATGAATCATGCATGTGCACAAGGAGGTAGGGGGCAAAGTTCCATGGGAAGGCTTAATTTAGTGTTTCCTACTTACAAAACTTTAAGTGTAAAATGAACCAATTGTCATGTTGTGTCTAAATCACCTTTGACACTGCTGGAAAAGGACATCTTTAGCATTGGTGTAGCCTTCTGTCATTTCAGTTTAAAGAGATAATTTGTTACCTTAAACTTTGCTACTACTTTCTGTGTCCCTGTGCTCCTGGAAAAAAGACAGTGATGTTCCCAGGAGTCCACATGAGTGCTGGATGGACAGCAAAAGTAAAACAAAGCAAAACCCCCCAGTCCTGGCAAATCTGTATCCCTTTATTCTCATGGTCTGTGTTCCAATGAGCAGAATGAGATGATTTTGGACTCCAGGGAGCTGCTTGTTGACCCAGTCCTTTTTCTCTGTGCCCCAGCTGTATAGTAAAGTACCTAACAGGCTGCTTATGTATGAGCTGGACAGGAATAGACCATTTATATAAGGTGGAAGATCACTCAGAACATGTTCATTTTGAATTTGTAGAAATAGGTGAGAGATAGGTCAGGTATATTGGGCAATCAGAGCTGTGTTCTTTCCCCTATGTAACCTTTAGCCCACCTAAATAGATGGTTAGTTATGCAGCAGAGGGGAAAAAACAAGTATTTGTGCCAAATGTGATTCCTGAAGAGCTGGCCTGTGGCTGCTGAAATGTCCCAGGACAAAACTTTCCACCTGGATCAGGAAGCAGGTGTCTGGAAGGTTCCTGCCAGAGGGGATGGTTTGTAGTTAGGAGCAAATGGAAATAGCAAAGGGGGTTCTAAGAAATTGGGGAGGGGTGTTGCTATTGCATTTCATAACACTGACTGTGAGTCCCTGTGCTTAGTAGGGCTCGGGAGAGAATTGTGGAGCTTTTGTCCTGAAACTTCAGTGGGGATCCCCAGAAACTCCCATGCTGTATAGCCCTTGGCAGTCCTTATGCATCCTTCCCTCTTCACTCGCACTGTTCTTTGGATATTCCTTCATTATCCACATCCTTACTTCAGCTGGCTGTTGCTTCCCAGCCCTGGCTGCCCCTCTGGATCCTCAGTCTGAGAGGAGTGCAAGGGATGATGGGGACATGGGACAGGAAAGGTGACAGATAGTGGATAATGCTGAAGGCCACAGCCCTCCAATGAGGGACATGGAAAATGCCCTCTTGAAAATCTGAGTGTCTTTGAAGTCTGTGGTGATTTAAGGACAGACTAAATTTCCAATGAAAGCATTTTCTGCAAAGCACGGTAATACACACATTACTGAATTTCATGTAGAAAATCTCTTTCCTCTGGAGAATCTCCTAGGTGTGAGAAGGGTCCAAAATTCATTACTAAGACCAGCAGGATGTTGGTTTTGCTGAGGTGCAGCTCCCAGCTCTATGTGTGGTTTTCCCTTTTGAGACCTCCAAAAGGAAATCCTTACTTAATCAATGTATTTATGATGGTGTGCAGCAAATGGAGACTGCTCTCTTTGGGAACTGTGGTAGAGGGGCACAGTCTCTGTTTCCTGGCAGCAGTGCTCATGCTCCTGTGTGAGCTGGTTGAGTTAGCAAATCTGACATTGGATGTATTTCTTTCAAAAGTGCTGAGCGTGTGATTCCAGCCGCCTCCTCTCTTTGTGCCTGACTTGCTGCATGTTGCTGTGGTGGAGCAGCAGTTGGCTGTGTACAGTTTTTCACTTTCTACTGTCTGGCAAAGAGGGCTGGAGTTGATTTTGGAAGTGTTATTAGTTTGGAGAGCCAAAGAGGTTAAGTTTTCCTGGAAATGAAAACACTCTGGTTTCTAGGTTGACATAACTGATTATAACTGTTGTTTTTGTCTTTCCAGAGAGACAAGAAGAGAAACTGAAGAATAACAACAGGGACTTGTCAATGGTATGAAAATTGAAAGCCAGTTCCCAACTGCTGAAGATTTCAGTCAGTTTTCCGACAGAAGGACTTTGTTCAATTGGCAGACATAGCTGCTTTTCCTCTGGAAAGGTCCTTCTGGATTTTCTTTAATAGCTACAGATTTTAGTATGAGCCATAGAGTTCTCCAGCAGTTGCTACCTCATCTCATGCCAAACCTTACCTATTTTCATCTTTATAAGTCTCCATGGTGTTTTTCAAAGTAGAATTAATTTTTCTGACTTCCTGTAATTTCAATCATTGTAATGATCCTGGCTGGTGATCCCCTTGGAACTCCCCTGATGGGTTTTATAGGCTTAAGGGAAAAACAAAACCAGCCTGTGTAAGATGACAGGACAATGCTTGAGCACTTACTGGTTTTGTCCCCCAGAAGCAGGTCTTCACATCAGTGGCAAACACTGTGGCTGCCTTTGTACCCAGCTGGTGACCAAACTTCCCTTCAGGACTTTTCCAGTCACTTTTACAACCCCTGTGTCTCCTGGGTCATCCTTTCACCCTGTTGATTTCAGTGATCTGTACAAAGCCTGTTATTGAGGGTGTGACCTCATAATATCTCAGCGTGGGCCTGTTGTTTTCACGATCTCTGACTTTTTTTGCTTGTAGGTTCGGATGAAATCCATGTTTGCCATTGGCTTCTGCTTCACTGCCTTGATGGGAATGTTTAACTCCATGTAAGTATCAACTTCCTGGATTTTTTTCTTAAATTTTTTATGGTGAATATATTTTCCACCTTCCCTTCATCACCTGAAGTGTTGAGTGACATTGTCCAGCCAAGAACCATAAATAAATAAATGGATCCATATTTCATATGAAGATGTGATGGTTTGGTCACCACATGCACATTCTGCTCAAGAGGGAGCACTGGGTGCTGAACATAACCAAATTGAACAAATTGCATTCAGTCTACACACAGCTTTAATATCCTTTCTGCATGGGAACATCCTGATTAGGGCAAGTTTGCTAGATGTCAGGCAAACAGCTTCAGTCTCCAGCTGCTTTGGCTTTGCTGTAATGGTGTGACCAAAGAATGCTCTTGCAAACAAAACTGGGTCAGCTCCCTTGCTCTTAGAAATGAGCAGAGTTTGTTGTTGCCCTACTTGAGGTAATCAGAGTCCAGATATAAAGAGGTCCAGGCATGGGCTCCAAGCTTAATTTGCTTTAAAAGTGACTTGGGATAGGTGTGGTTTAAAAAAACCAAGCAGACAAGAAACGCCAAGCTGGTTTGCGTGGTTATGGACAGCTTTGTTTCAGATATGCAAATCTGAAAGGCTGTGCTTGGCTTATTAAACTTGATTCACTTGAAATATGAACTGTTGGCTGCTAAATCTGAAGATGACATGAATATTGTTAGGATAACCTTTAGGAGGCTGCTTGATATCTGGGCAATATATTTGCCCTGCAAACGCAAATTTACATTCTTGGGCACCAAAGCCTGTGGCCTCTGTGCTGGCAGTCCCCAGGATACAGTCAGTTGTTATTTTACTGGAGATCTGTGGGTGGATGAATTGCAAACATGGGGTAACATAATAACAGACGTGCCACTGTGCGGATCCTTTATTTACTCAGCTTAGTCAGATTTAGGCATGGAGCATTCTGAGCAGAGCAGAGCAACCCAGCACTGAAGGACTTTAAAATTTGGGTACAGTCTTGAGTCACTGATGTGTCATTTCACTGCAGCCCTGAGCAGGGCTGGAGGTGCACTGTGAGCAACAAGGTGTCTGAGGGGGCATTTGTAGTGCTGCCCTCGAGGCTTGCAAGTGCTTGCCCTGCTCTTTGGATGCAATGCAAACACCACAAAACGCCCCTGGAGCAAACTGAAAAACAAACTAAAAATGCTTTACCCCACTGTGCCCGTTTTCCTAGAGTGGGAAGAGGCTGTTGTTCTGATGTCACAGAGCTGTAAGTGTGTTAAGAGCTTTGGAACGGAGTTGATTTGGGTTAAATTCTACATGGGTCCTCCTTCCATAGATATTAACTTAAGGAGAAGAAACCAATAAACTTCTACCAAGTTCACTTGATTTGTTCCTCTTTTGAGGATTTCTGCCCACAGAGAAAATGCTGCTGAACAGAGAATCAATGTGAACCTTTGGGCATATATTTCCTTTAACTGCCTCTTTCTTTAGAGGGAATCTGACCAGCAGGAGTTATCCAGAGAGCTCACTGATTGTTTGAGCTTTCTTGCCAATAGCTGAGGTGATTGAATTAAAATCTAAAGATTTGGCTGTCTGGCCTTTGGGGCTACATAATCAAATCTTTGCTCCTGGTCTCAGTCTGAAGTAGGCAGTGAATCTGAGTCAAATGGCACCTTTAGTGGGTGGTACCTGCCCTGTCTGAAGCTGGCAGAGTGGCTGGTGCTGGTTCTCATGTACGATCAGTATCCTGACATGGTGTAAAGAGCAGCTGCTTGTTGCTCCCTTGAGGATTCAGGAGGTTCCTAGGCTCCCTCTGGGAACCTGCTACTGCCTGGGGTATCCATGGAGGCGCTGTGGGTGTGGTAGGAAAAGGAGAAAAAGGGTGGCTGACACCTGCAATGGCTGTAGCCTCATTTGCTGCTTTTCCTGTTCTTGGATGAGTTCATGGCTCTGGGGAAAAAAGGAGCAGGAATTGTGTGGAAGCAGCACGATGTGCCACTCTTTGGATGAGTACTTTGCAGATTCTGCTACTCTGGCTGAGCACCTCACCATTCCCAAGTGTCACCTTAGCCCAGCTGGAAATCACTGGGATGACCTGCTCTCATTCCTGGAGTGTCAGTAGTAATGGGGCAGTAGGTTGGACCGTGCTGGAAGGATATAGAAGTGTCAGGAAGGCTGGTTTAAACGCAAAGAGCAGAGTGCTGTGCCCAAGACAAACAGCTGAGTGACTGCTGTGGCTCAAAAGGTTCATTATGGCAGTGAGATCTGCAGCAGCAGTGGCCTCCAAGCCACCAGAGATTTCTCCCAAGAGAGGAATTACCTTCTGCGTGTCTCAATTTTCTCTTACCAGGAACTTTTTAATGCAATCACTTCTCTGCCTTACTCTAAGAGTTGTGCCTTCCAGTACCTCTTCATAACTGTGAAAACCCACTGGAATTAAAAGCAGGTACCTCAGGGTGCCACTGCTGAAGTACTTGTCATTCTCACAGCAGGAATAACGCAGAATTTAAAGTCGCTGGGGGATGTTCCAGGGAGATAAACATCCGTTCCGAGCTCTTTTGCCAAAGTGCCTGTGAGATGTAAACAAAGTTGGCGTGTGTTTGAGCCGTGGCTGTGTGAATGCATCTCTACAGGAAAGAAGGCTCATTTAGGATCTCTTGAAACAAGAAACACCTGTTCGAAAATCAGCACATGCAGAGAAAATAACATCCAAATATGCACATGCTGATGAGGCATCATATACATCTACATCAAAAGATTGAGTCGGCTGTCTGGCTTGGGAGAAATCTTTGCAAACTGGCCAAAATTCACACTTTGCCTGATGCCCTGGAATGTGGACCTGGAGGGATTCCAGGAGCGGGACATGCCGCTTGGAATATGCAGTATCATCCTGCTTCTGCACTGCCTTCATCTCCAGAGCTAATGCAGAGAAACTGGGGGTATTAAGTGCTCTCTTGATGGGTCTCTTGTGCATCCTGAGGAGCACAGCTGCTCCAGGGAAGGAAAAGGTGGCTTTGATTTATGCTCTGCTTAAGAAATGCTGTTTTGCTTAAAGCAAAGGGTCTCTCTTGTTGCAGTAACTGCAATAGAGCAGGGTGGCAGTCATCCATCTTTTATGGAAGTGCTGACTCTGCTCTGAGAAGTGATCTGTGAAATCTGATTTTGAAATAAAATGCAAAACACCAAAATTTTATGACCAACAGTTTTTCCAGTTGATCACTTAAATCACTAGGAAGCACTTTGACTATGGCAAAACTGTTCCAAAGGGAATCCTACCCTGTGGGTGGTTGGGTGTGGAGGGCTTTGAGAGAGAGAGATGTCTTTATCCTCCTTGGTGTAAGTGTATGGAGAGGGGCTGGAGAAGGCAGCAAGGCTTTTTAGCCTTCCATGTGGTCTTACCTGCTCTAGTGGCCTGTTGAAGATGCGCTCTTGTTCTTTCTATATCCAGAGGCTGTTTTGCTGTCTCCAGTTGTGATCCAGTGCTCTCTTTTCCAGATTTGATGGCAGAGTGGTGGCAAAACTTCCGTTTATCCCCCTCTCATACATCCAAGGTCTCTCCCACCGCAACCTCCTGGGTGAGGATTACACAGACTGCTCCTTCATCTTCCTCTACATTCTCTGCACCATGTCAATCAGACAGGTGAGCACACTTTCCCTGGAGCAGGGAAAGCACATCTCCGTCCAGGAAGAGGAGTATTGCACGTATAATCTTAGATCTGTTTGTGGTTTCTGTGTTTGCTTTCATTCCTGTGCCTCATCTTCAAAGCAATTCTAGGCTGGGATCATTAAAACAGCCGCTGTCCTGAACTGGCCTGGAAGACTTGGCTGGAGACTTGCACCAGGGCTCTAGGACAGAGTTGGCAGAAATGGACCCCTGACTTGTGTGATAACTTCATGGATTGCCATACCAAGAGATTGTCTCCATCAGAAGCTAATCTAAATCCTACTTAGTAATTACAACTTTTGCAGCAATATATGCATCTTTACAAATAGCAGCATCTTTAGGGGAAAATTCCTAGGTGGCTTGCTGTTCTATAAAGTGTCATCAGTCCATAAAGTTGCTAGAAAAGTGAGGAAAGAGTTAAACCTGCTTTTTTGGGTTTGTCCTTCCTGTTTTTGCTGGCTGCCTGGTTTTTTTTCAGATTTTTTTAAGTCTTAAGAACTTTACCTTTGGTGTCAAGTTTCTCCAAGTGTTAGGGACATGAAACAGAGGGGTTCTGATGTGGTAAGCCAAGAGTAGGCTCCACAGAGCTCTTCAGCAAAGCTCCAGAGTCCCATCTTTAGGAAGAGGATGGGGATATCAGTGAGGATAAGGGTTCTGTTCACTGGCAGCTCTAGTGGCAGAATGGCTGGTGAAGACAAGAGGGCAGCAAGAAATCTACTTTATTTTCCAGTTTTCCCAGAGGGTTCTGGGGATAATAGACTCTAGGATCTGGATGAATGCTGGTGCAATGAGCTGCAAATTACCTTCTCTTCTGTATTTCTATTTCCCTTTTTTTTTATTCACTGCCTGAATTCTTGCTGCTTTTCTCCTTGACCCACTTGTTGCTTTTCCTTGGGGGGTGCCAAGGAAACTTAGACTAAGGGACTTAGACTTAAAGCAGATCAGCAAAGGGAAGTGCTGTGCTATGCCAGAAGTTGGGGTGAGCTTGATGGAGCAGCTCCATAGCAGAGTCCTTTTAGTCACAAAGTGCATGCTACTGGATGGAAGTCTCCATACCCTTTGTGTTGGGTGCTCATGCTGAAATGGATCCCAGTCTGGTTCTGTGCAAAAGCAGATAATGAACTGTAGAATCATTTATTCTGGAAGGATCACCTGGAGGTTCATCTGGCTACCCTTCACTCCAAGCAGGCCTAGCTTCAGCGTAACACAGGCCAGGCAGGAGCTTCCTCACTCTGTTTGCAACAAGACAAACTTTCACTTCCCAATAACCAGAGCAGTGTTTGCTGCTTTGAAAGAAGTGACACATATTTAGCTCTTAGGATCACCTTCCAGAATTCCTGGGATGTCGTGGTTTGATGCTGTTTCTTCGGGCAATCTTGTCTGGTGGTGCTCTGTGTTACCTCGTATATGGAAAATCTTTTCTCTTCAGTGTTGCAGATTATGATATGAAACTAAATAGCACTGCCAGCAAGATTTTTCTACACCCACCAGGTTGACTGGGGAACTGTCTTGATGAAAAATCCCCCAAAATTACATTTTTTGTCCAAAAATGTAATTCCTGTGGTTTGTTCTAATGCTGGGCATTTTCTGGTGTTTTATATAGTGAAACTGGTGGGCGGCATGAACTGAGGGGCAGAAATGCCAAGCTCCTTGCAGTGGGTTGGGCTTTCCTTAAAAATTCTGGGAAAAAAATTGCCCTTGTGCTTGAGAGTTTCTGCTCATGTCCCTGTGGAGGAGGGGAGTGAGTTTATTGCTTTGGAGAAGGGTGTGAGACTGCAGTGCTGCCTTATCTACGTGCTTATGGTTAACAATTCGTGCACTTCTACAGCTGTGGGCAGCTCAGCTTCTTGCTCCTTGCTACCTGGAGGGAAGGGCAGGGACATGTTAGTTTGCACAAGAGGTCACAACTGAAGCTGTGATTGCTGCTGGCATCCTGCTCTTGGCTTTATTGCTATTTGAAAGAACCAAGGTGATAACAGCATTGGGAAGAGGACTTGGAAGCTGTGACAGGCCAGGGGGAGAGGGCAAAAAAGTAATTAAGGGCTTAAAATGATGCCAAAGACTTGCACTTCGTGCTTTCAGTGACCTTGGAGGTGAAGACTTTATGATCCTTTGTATTTCACTGTGTGGAGAAGGGGAAATCTTGCCAGGTTGGCTTCAAAACAGGTGCTGGCCCAAGGGAGGAGAACTGCTGTGGGAGTTGGTGTCTGGCTTGATGCTGTTGACACAAGAGGAGGAGTGGAGAAGTACCAAAAATCAGGGAACAGGTTGTGAACAAACGAAGGAGACTGAAGTCCCTCAGCGTTTCCTTAAATCATGGAGCTGCCTGTGAAACAATCAAACACAGGGAAGAGAGATGTTCCTGTAGAGCTCAGAGGTAGGACAGGAACTCGTGTGTGTGAAAAAACAGCAACCTGGTGGGAAATGCAGGGGAGTCTGCGGGGCTGGGAGACTGCCTGGGCGGTGATTAAACTGACATTAGTGGGACAGGCAGGAGCAGCATCAGGGACTCTCTTCATGTGGGGGTGATAAACTCTTCAAATACTGACTGGGAAGCTTTGCTGCCTGTGACCTGGCCAGCATCTCCCAAAATAGTCACCTCACAGTGAGTAACTTCCTTTGCGCTGTTCCCAGCTCTCCCTGGCACGTAAATCCTGTCCCCCAGTTCCTCCTGCCTTCCTGTTTGGAGAGAGGAGGGTTGCTGGGAGAGGCCTTCCAAGGGTCCTTGAGCTGTTGGGTTTCAGCTGGGAAAGTCTGCTGCTGGGCTGGGCGGGAGGTGCAATGTCAGGGTTACATCCTCTGTCCCTGCTCCTGGTTCTGAGCTCCCAGCCTTCACCTGTGCTGTTTGGGAAGAGGGATACACTGCTGTTCCTCGGGCGTTTGCTGCGCTTCACTTCCTTTTCACACGCATCTGAACTGTAGATTAGGCTGCTTCTCACTGAAATGTGTTCCCAGTGGGAGGGGGAGTCAGCAATTATCCCTACTGCCAGGACTGTATTTTCCCACAGAGCCTTGTCTCAGGGCTTGGACCTGCTTGCTGCCTTGTCTGTGGTCCCTTCTGGCTTTGAAGACAAAAGCAGGAGCAGCTCCTGTCCCTCCTGCAGTCATTTGAGGAAAGATCAGATGAGCTCAGATGAGGGATTTTGGTCCTTAAGTCTTACTCTTCCTTCCCTGCTCCTGAAGGAGATGATCGTGCTTGTGTTGAAAGTAGACTGCTGATTTCCTTGTCCAACGTGGCCCACAGCAGATGGGACAAGGTTTCTGCTGGACCCTGCCTCATCCCTGGTGTTTCCAGCTGTGTAGATTTCAGGATTGCTGTCCAGGAAAACTTGCTTTGGAGCTACTGTGTGATGCTTTCTGCCTTCCAGAGCAGGGGGGTACTGCATGGAAGGGTGATGCTGGACAGTGGCTGTAGTCTGGAATTCAGACAGACAGACTGACATCTCCCTTCCTCTTCAAGCAGTTTGAATAAACTTCAGCACCACAGTTCTCCTTTCTCTCCATGCTAAAAGGAACAGGAAGGAGGCAATGCTCACCTCCTTGGTTGCATGGATCCCTGCTAGGATCTGTGCTCTGCCGGTGAGGCGGCAGAAAGCCGCCAGGACACTGGTCCTGCGGGCTGCTGGCTCTGCAGCACCCTCTGGTGTTGCTGCTCTGTTCCTTGACTGCTCGTTACCTCCTTTCTGACTGTGTCTTGATCAAAGAAGCACTAAGAGGAGCCACAGAGGAAGGAATTAATGCTCTCATATATATTCAGTTGCTGAACATCAACCGGTGGCTGGCTTATGTATGCCACGGACTAAACCTGATGTAATCCTTCTGTGTGGGTTGAAACCTTCCTTTTCATAATCTCCAGCTGGAATGAATCTTGATTTTATTTTATTTTAGCTACTGTGGAATTGCAAAACTATCTGCCTTTTTTTTTTCTTCCCTTTTTTTCCTTTTTTTTAATTTTATTTTTAGTTTATTCTCGCTCTGTGATAAAAAAGTTCAAGAACTCTGTGACCTTGCAGTCTGACCTATTCTGACAGTTATTTTGGAGAGGACACTCAGGTTTGAAGAGAATCCTCCTTCCTCCTTTTGTTGTCTCAATAGCCACCACTCAAGGTGGGACATGAGGAGGATACAGTTGTTTTCTTCTTTCCCCTACATCAGATGTCCCTGTTTTGTCAGCACTGCAGGAGTAGCATTTTGAGCTGGAGTTCTTACGGTGAGGAATGTAATTGAAAGAACTGAAAGAACGGATGGCTCTTTGTAGTTGCACTGTTGTGAAATTTAAAAGAAATTTCAGAAAAATCAAGAAAAACACTCAAATTTAAATATTCTGCTATGAGTTTTTAGCTTATGCCTGGCTCTGCTAATTAATTCTTTCCCTGTTTGTTGTTTTCCACTGAAACACCCTGCTCGGATGTAGATGAGGTCATCCCAATAGTCAGGTTTTGGGGTTTGCTCCATATGTCCTGTTATCCTGCATGTCTCCAGCGCCCCATTGTTCTATGTGCAGCACTGGCATTCATGTTAATTCTGGGACTAAGCTCCTGACTTGCACTTGGCACTCACTCTGGTTGCCATGCTGCTGTCCCAAATTCCAGCTGCATTAGGAGAGAGCCCTCCTCGCCAGCCTGCAGACCCTCCAGCTCCCATGGCCACCATCAGTGCTTTCTGGAATCTGGGAAAACCGAGGGCCACGTGGCTCTGCCTGTGAGCCGTGTTGAGAACCTGCACTGCAGTTAAATTTCAAAGATATTGTATGTAATTAGTGTGTGTAAAGACTGCTGACTGCGGGATGTGTAGGTGGAAATGGGAAAGAATCGTCATCCAAAATGTGGATTTGGTGTTCAGAGGCTTTTGTTGAGGTGGGGAGGAGTGGCCCAGCTGTGTTGTGGATGGTTGTCTGGCTCCATGCTGAGCTGCTTTGAATGTATAGGTATGGAGGTCCAATATGTAGTAGCCAGATGGATTAGACTCTGTGGGTGAGAACCTGAATCTGTTGAAACCACTGGGGAGGTTTCACTTGTGCTACTGGAGAGGGTCCAGCAGAGGCCACAATGAGGATTTGGGGTCTGGAGAATTTGTCTGATGAGGAGAGACTGCAGGAGCTGGTCCTGTTTAGTCCAAAGAGAAGACTGAGAGGGATCTCACTGATATAAATGTCTCAAGGGTGGGGTTCAAGAGGATAGTGCCAGACCTTTAGCGGTGCCCAGCAACAGGATGAGGAGCAATAGCTCTGAAGTAAAACACAAGGAGTTCCACTTCAACGTGAGGAAGAAGTTCTTGGCACTGAGGGTGGCAGAGCACTGGAACAGCTGCCTAGGGAGGGTGTGGAGTGTCCCTCTCTGGAGACATTCCAAACCCACCTGGAGGTGTCCCTGTGTCGTCTGCTCCAGGTGACCCTGCCTTGGCAGGCAGATTGGACTAGATGATTTCCAGAGCTCCCTTCCAACCCTAACACTTCTGTGATTCTGTGAGCAGAGGTGGGATTTCTTTCTCTTCGTCTCCCTTGCCATGGTCTGATGCTACCCTGCTCTTTGTTCTCGTTCTTGCAGAACATCCAGAAGATGCTCGGCCTCGCTCCTTCCCGGGCTGCCACCAAGCAGGCAGGAGGCTTCCTTGGCCCCCCACCCCAGGCAGGGAAGTTCTCCTGAAGCACAGCCCTCACGGAAAGCCTGACCAGTGCAACAAGACCGCCTCGGGGAAGTAACAAGACGGGATTCTGCACCAGGCATCACCTGTCCAAAACCAGGCTATGCAGTATTGAAATCATCATCCATCTGGAGTGTTCCACCAGCAGTTGTTCGTTCATCCAATCAAGAAACTTCTCTCGGAAGATAACGCGACCTTTGTTTCTGAGAAATAAACGGCATGGGCATGTTAATTAATGCTAACAATGTCTCTTAATTGGGTGGCGGAGGCTTCGGCGAGCCGCGGGATCGGCTGCCCGGCAGCTGGCACGCCCCGGGCTGGGCCGGGCCCGCGGCCCTGGCGGTGAAAAGGCGTCCGTGCGAGAGGCGGCGCCTCTCGGCCGCGGCGCCTGACGGGATCCGCCGATGTTGACACAGTCCCGGCTGCCGAGCCTCCTGCTCCTCCTCCCCCGGCTGCGCGCAGTCGCTCCCGGCCTCGCCATGAGCTCCGCCACCGGCACCGGCACCGTGCAGCAGCCGCTCAACTACCGCGCGGGCGCCCGCGTCCTGCCCGTCGATGGCGGGCAGCTGGAGGACGTGTTCGAGCCGGCCACAGGTACCGGGGAACGCTGTGCAGGGGCAGGGAGAGCCTCTGTGCCTGCAGGGTGCCCTGGGCTTCTCCCCCAGCTCACCTGGGTGCGCCTGTGCGGGTGTCCTGCACGCCCCGCTGCTCCTGAGCCACCCTGCTACAGTGGCTGCGCTCTGCCTACAGCGTTTGCCCATCGTCACTCTTTACTGCAGAAATCAGCTCTCGGTCAGACACAAAATGCCTGATTTTGGCAAAAACCCGCGAGTTAAGTATCTCTCAAATTATGTGATTTTAGTTATCGGTACGGAGGGTTCAGCGGAATCGCTTCAGGAGTGTTTAACCACGCTGAGGAATGTGTAAGAAAAATCCTGAAGAGGGTGGTAGAAGTGTAACAGATTCCACTGAGAAACACAGGACTTTTGTAACAACTGGAGCTAATTAGTAACTAGAACACGACTGTGGAGAATGTCAGCTCTTTTAATTCAGACCAGCTGAATTGCAGCACCCCTTCTATGGCTGATTACAAATCACTGGATTTCAGTGGGAGCCATGGGGGAAGTTCTGTGCCCGGTATAGGTGGCTTGACTGAAGTATGTGGGGATTGGCGCAAGACAAATCGTGCTCTGGGCCCCTTTTCTGAGGTTTCCATCTCATTTATTCTCTGTTTAAAACGTGCCTAGGTCGTGTGCTGTGCAAGGTGCCCTGCTCTGGGGAGAAGGAAGTTGATTTGGCTGTGCAGAGTGCAAAGGCTGCCTTTAAAATATGGAGTCAGATGTCAGGCATGGAGCGATGCCGGGTGATGCTGGAGGCTGCCAGAATTATTCGGGTATGTTGGGGGGGAGAGGGGTGGGTCTGTCTCTGAGGTTCCTTGTGGGTTATTGTGGCTGTTGGGGGCTTCAACAGGACTTCAGAGCTCCAGGAGTTGCTCAGGAGTTAAAGCCACCTTTGGCCAGAAGAGACAGGAGGCTGCCTCAGGCAGGGCTTTGCTCTTATCACTGGAGTCAGTGCCCCTGTGTGCAGCTTTGGTCTTTTAACTGGATTCAGGGCCAGTGTGTGCCTTCTTAGCTTAATTCTGTTAGAAGACATAAAACTGAAGCCATCCAGTCGACGTCTTGCAGGGCTTGTGCTTCTTTTAACAACTCCAAAGATTAAATTTCACTGCACACAGTTACAAAGCTGAAATTGCATAACTGGCATTGTTGAACTTTTGGCTTGTCGAGAGCTGTTGTTACATGACTGGAATGTGTCTTGGCAATAAGAGAAAGCAGCAATGCTGGTTTTTATCTATCAGATGATACACATGGGGGAGGATACACATAAGTGAGCTTTAACACAGACTCCTTTTGGAGATAACAGGTTCTTGGGCATCAGAGTTAATCTCTGTCAAGGCACAGATCTGTAAGAACCCAGACCTTCTTTCCCCGGTGTGTGTAAGTCATGAGAAATCTTTATGCCAAACTTCTGCTTTTGCCGGATTTGCAGAGCAGGGTAATATTTCTGCCTGGGAGCTGGTCTGTTAAAGGATTCTTCCCAACTGCATTGCTTTGTTCCTCTTCAGTGTCCTATGGTTCCATCCTGATCTTGCTGTTTGCTCTTCCCAGTTTAGTTCTGCAAATTCCAGTCATTGTTTGCCAACCGGCTTCTAAGTTCATGTTTGTTCATCTTTTAGATAAACAGGGATGTTAAACAAGACAGTGGACCAGCAGTGAACCCCAGCACCTTTCTCTTTGACATTCCCCTGTGCTCGGTCACCATGGGGGAATTGATAAACAGCAGTTGGGAATATGGAGATGACCATTTTTCATGGCATAGTCTTGTTTGGGACTTGCGTGCTTGGGAAGCGGCTGTCTCCTTGTGGAGTTCTGCTACAGGCTTCTCTAATATGTTGTGTCTGTCCTGTGCCTCTCACAGGAGCAGAGAGAGGAAATTGCCACCATGGAGACCATCAACAATGGGAAGTCCATCTTTGAAGCCAGAGTGGACATCGATGTATCGTGGCAGTGCCTGGAGTATTATGCAGGGCTGGCAGGGTCTCTGGCTGGTGAGGATGTTGCTGGAGTTTGCTCTTTGCTCTCTATCTCACATTCCCTGGTAATTCCAACAGCACAAGGCCATCCTTGCTGCTGATTTCTCAAAGAGATGAACCATTCCTTTTCCTGAAGACCTTGGAAGGATTTCGAGAGGTCTTTGCCCAGTGCTGCTGTGCACTTTGCCCAGTGCACTCACAAACAATCTGTGAGCTTGCTGGGGTAAAACTGTGACTCTGCTCACAGGCAAAGCCAGATCTGACCTCTGTGAGCTCTGATCCGACAGGAAGGGGCTTTGCTCTTTTTACCTTCTGGCTGTTTCTTTGCAGGTGAACATGTCCAGCTTCCCGGGGGATGCTTTGGGTACACTCGGAGAGAGCCACTTGGGGTGTGTGTTGGGATTGGAGCCTGGAATTACCCTTTCCAGATTGCCTGCTGGAAGTCTGGCCCAGCCTTGGCTTGCGGTAATGGAGACTTTCTGCCCACACAAGTGTCTCTTCAAAGCAAAACGATCCTGTAGGGGAGAGTGATTTGAGGGATGAAGTCTAGGATTACTTTGAAGTGTTGAAGCATTAGCAGAACATTCAGGCTGATACTCTTGCAGGGAGGGAAGGGAAATGGAAGGAGGAGCGTGTCACATGTGAAGAGGTTAGGAGTGCATCAAGAAAAATGCTGATAGCTTAGCTTTGTACCAGGTGGGGAAGGTCACTGGAAATGTCTGCAGGGCAAGACCAGCAGCCCCATCTCCCCCGGGCCTTCCCATCAGGAAGTGCAGCCTTTTGCTAGTTGCAGTGATCAGCTGAAAGTGTATCCTCCTGTCTGGGGGGAAACCTCTGGGCTCCATTGAGACAAATTCATTGTGTGGGGTGGGGGTTGTTTTTGTTTTTTCCTTGAAGCAGTTTGGGTGTTAACCCCACCGTGCCTGTGTCTGGGTTCCCTTAGGCAATGCGATGGTCTTCAAGCCTTCACCCTTCACCCCCATTTCTGTGGTGAGGTTGGCAGAGATCTTCACAGAGGCCGGAGTGCCCAAGGGACTCTTCAACGTGGTGCAGGGTGGGGCAGCCACAGGCCAGTACCTCTGCCAGCACCCAGACGTGGCCAAAATCTCTTTCACCGGCAGTGTGCCAACTGGCATGAAGGTAAAGGCACCTTGAAACAAGGGGTCTGTATATGATATCTCCTGGAGCTTTTCTGCATGAGGCTCATAAAGGCGGGGTGCGAGTCAGCATTTTTGGGGCTGAGCAAGGAGCTTGCAGCACGTCCAGGGTCATGCTGGGGATCCAGTTAACCTGCTGGGCATGGGCTTGGGAGGGAAACCCCTTGGTCAGCTTCACTTGCTTAGCCCTTGGTTGCAGTGAAGTCTCTGAGATGCTCATGTGCGTGTTGATGTCCAGAGGAGAGTACACAAAACAGCAGCGCTTGCAAAACGTGTTTCTGGCTACAATAAAGCACTAAAGCTGCATGCAACCTACTGTTTTTAAGGAAGAGGTCAGTTTCTGTGAGTTTTGCACCCTCAGTTTATTATTCAAAAATTAGAAGTCTCTAGAAAGACTTTTGGAAGTAAATTCTGATTTGAAGGAGGGGAAATGTCCCTTGAATGCTCCCTACATGTGTGTACCTGTGGGGTGCAGTGACAGGTGCAGCTACAGCTGCCTGCAGCATACACTGAGCTCGAGACTTCCTGCAAACACCTCCCCAGGTTTTTTTTGTTTTATCTATTAAAAAAACAAACCCCAAACCTTCTGAGGCTGTCCTCATTCTGAACTAAGCACATATAGGAAACCCAGCTTGCCCTTCATGCTGCTTCTCTTGTTGGTGAATTGTTCTGCAGGAGCTCTCTCTTTGGGTCTCTCTTGCCTCCCTCCACCAGCCTTCCCTTTGCCCAGTGGGTCACTTATCTCTCCTGTCCTTGTTTCCCTCAGATCATGGAGATGGCAGCTAAAGGGATCAAGCCAGTCACCCTGGAGCTGGGGGGCAAATCCCCCCTTATCATCTTTTCGGACGCGGATATGGAAAATGCTGTGAAGGGAGCCCTCATGGCCAACTTCCTTACTCAGGGCGAGGTGTGTGTCTGTGGGGCACGAGTGCTCCTTCCCAGGGAGGCAGGATGGTTTCAGGATTGGGCAGTGGGACCAGCCTGTGACCTCGTGTAGTGAGGGATGCCCTGAAGCTCCCATCTTGCTGCAATTTCCCTGTGCAGTGTCAGAAGGGATGCCCTTGCAGGAGCCAGGGCAGGGTGTCCCAGCAGAGTGTGCCTTAGCTAATGCTCTGTCCATCCCAGGCACAGAGCCTCCCTGACACCCAGTGTCCAGCTCAGCACAGCTGCCCCTGTGCCCTGGGCTCCAGTCTGGCACTCACAGGTCAGGAGAAGCTGTGCTGCTGTCCCTAGGAATAGCAGCAGGTCCCAGCCTGGTGTGCTGAGTCACAGCGCTATGGGGTTCAGTCCTTCCCACATTTGGGATATCCATGTGTGCCACAGATTTTGCGTAATCCTGTTGGCAAATTTGCTCTGTGGGGTCATTTCTGGGAGCTCAGAAGTCAACTCAAGGACTCTGCTGCTGGTGACCTGATGTGTTTTTGCCACCTGGTGGCATCAGAACCACTGTGTCCAGCAAGGACTGTTCAGTGCAGTCACAGCCCCAGGGTAATATTGTGTTCTGTGTCCCTAAGGACAATTTAGCTTTGTAGCAGCTGTGGAGGGGCTTTTTCCTAGAGCCTCTGGAGCAGGACCTGAGCAGGGAAGGAATGTGGAGTGTTGTGTTTCCTATTCTGAGCTGCCTGTCCTGTATGCCAGGTGTGCTGCAACGGCACCCGGGTGTTTGTGGAGAGGAAGATCCTGGATACCTTCACAAAGGAGGTGGTGAAACGCACCCAGAAAATCAAAATTGGAGACCCACTTCTGGAAGACACACGGATGGGAGCCCTCATCAACCGGCCCCACCTGGATCGTGTGCAGGGCTTTATCAAGCAGGCAAAGGAGCAGGTGAGATTGTGGTGCTGCCTTGTGACCACCCTGAAGTCTCTCTCTTGCCAGACAAACACACTGCCAGCTGCTTTCCTGCCCTGTGCCTTCCCAGTTAAGCTGTTTTTTTCAGTTGTTTTTGAATTACTCAGTGGGTGTTTTGGACCACTAGATACATAACCCTATGGGATCTGATGGGCTGCATCCCAGGGTCCTGAGGGAATAGGCTGATGTAGTTGCCGAGCCATTCTCCATGTTATTTGAAAAGTCATGGCAGTCAGGTGAAGTCCCAAGTGACTGGAAAAGGAAAAACACTGCACCCATTTTCAAAAAGGGTGGACAGGAGGGCCCTGAGAATTACAGACCTGTCAGCCTCACCTCTGTGACTGTGGGAAGATCATGGAATAGATCCTCCTAGAAGTTGTTAAGTCGTGTGGAGGACAGGGAGGTGATTTGAGCTGAGTACAAGGTGCTGCATCTGGGCCAGAGCAACCCCTGGCATCAGTCCAGGCTGGGGGATAAACAGATGGAGCAGCCCTGCCAGGAAGGACTTGGGTGTGCTGGTGGATGAGAGGCTGGACATGCCCTGTCCATGGGCACTGGCACTCAGAAACCCCCATGTCCTAGGCTGCATCCAAAGCCCTGTGGGCAGCAGGGGAGGGGGGATTCTGCCTGTCTAACCTCACTCTGGTGAGACCCCAATTCGAGCTCTGGAGTCCTTAGCACAGAAAAAATGCACCTTACTATGAGAAAAGGCTGAGAGTTGGGATTGTTCAGCTGGGAGAGGAGAAGGCTCTGGGGACACCTGATTGCAGAATTTCAGTACATGAAAGGGGTTCATAACCAACTTTAGCAGAGCCTGTTGGGATAGGGCAAGGGCCAGCCAGAGCTGTGGCAGCTGGGCAGGATGCTCCTGAATGTGCCTGCATCCCTTCCTCTTGGTTCTTTTCCAGGGGGCAGTGGTGCTGTGTGGTGGGGACCTGTATGTGCCAGATGACCCGAAGCTGAAGAACGGCTACTACATGCGACCCTGTGTGTTAGGTATGATCCACCTCGGTCATGGCACCATGGATGTTGTGGAGTTTCTTCTAGGGAAAGCTGAGTCCAGCATAACCTGGCTCTGTGTGCGTCCCCAGCATGGACTGGCACTTGGATGGGGGTACTAGAAATAGCTGAGGCTCCCAAAAGCTGCATCTGGGGAAATCTGTGCAGTTGGTGCTTTAGAGATGCAGGGTGTGCCTGGCTGCTCTCAGGGAGGCTGTGCAGGGCTGTCTCCAAGGCTGTGTGGGCTGCTGAACGCACAGGCTGTGCTGCTGCTCTTCCTCCTGAAGCACTTGTGCTCTGCCACGCTTCCAGGGAACTGCAAGGATGACATGACATGTGTGAAGGAAGAGATCTTTGGGCCTGTCATGGCCATCCTGCCATTTGACACAGAGGAGGAGGTTCTGGAGAGAGCCAACGCCACCAAATTCGGTCTGGCAGGTGGTGTCTTCACCAGGTATGACTGGGCAGTGTTCTGAAATCATTCTAGGGAGGGGAAATACTGCAGGGATTTGCTGCTCCTCTTGCAGTGCCTTGGCATGGGCATGAATATTCTGTCCCAGAAAAGCTGGAGCAAGGGATTGCCAAAAGGGAAATTCATAAATGAGTGCACATCTGATTCTTCCTGAAGTGTTGGGTGGGTCCAGCTGTCCTTTGGTCTCCTCCCAGCCTGGCTTGGCCTGCTGCCTGCCTTCTTGCATCTCCAGGATGCACCAGGAGCCTGCTGTTGGCTACCTGCCCCACTCTGCATTGCTGGTGTCCTTGTCCTGCCCTTGCAATTCAAATGCAGTTGCAATGTCCTTGGGAATAGGTGCTGCCTCTTACAGAGTAGGGTAGGTTGGACTCCAAGAACCAGTATGGCCTCCTGGCCTTTCTCCAGTGGCATGTCACTTGCCAGGGAAGGAGGGGATCCAGCTGAATTGCCTTTTTCCTGCAGGGATATCCAGAAGGCTCACAGGGTAGTGGCTGCCCTCAAGGCTGGGATGTGCTTCATCAACAACTACAATGCCAGCCCTGTGGAGCTACCTTTCGGAGGATACAAGTTCTCAGGTGAGCTCTGTGTGACCTCCCCTGGTACATGCCAGCTGCAGGGGCTGTGAGTGGCACCTGGCACTGCCTGGAGCTGTGTTCTCACTCTGGCTCTTCCCTGCAGGATTTGGCAGGGAGAACGGCAGGGTAGCCATCGAGTACTACTCACAGCTGAAGACTGTCTGCGTGGAGATGGGTGATGTGGAGTGTGCCTTTTAGTGGCTCTGGGGCCTGCTCAGGGGAGCATCAGGCAGCTCTTGCCTGTCAGCCAGAGATGTGGATCATGTACACAGCAATGAAGTACCCTACAACTGTCAGTGCCCGAGGGAAGCAGAGCTGGAGCGTTTGGCCACCCTGCTCCTGCAGGGGGGAATGTACACACAGGGCTCAGCTCTGTCCTGCCTGGTGGGCACTGGGAAGCTCAGAGCAGGAGGCACCAATCTGACTTTTGTCAGCAGCTCCTGCAGCCACAGAGTGTTACCAGAGGCCTGTTGGTGGCCAAGGCCAGGCCCAGGCTTCCCGTGCTGTGTGCCTTGATTCCCATTGCCTTCCACCCTCCATCAGCTTCACTTCTGGCTTCTTAACAGGTAGGACCCTACTCAACGCACATATAAGCTCATGGACACATTGATATTCTGTAGCTATAGACCCTGTCTATTCTGTGACTATGTAAAAGCCTTAAGTGTAGCATTGTTTATTCCCTCTAGACCCCTGGTAATCTCAAGTTTTGCTTTTTTCTATCTGTACCTTACTTACAAGTGAGACAAAACATTGTGCGGAGAGTTGGCTGATGTTGCCTGGGCCAAGCACGGCCCTGAGAATCACCCCCACACAAGAGCTCCAGCACAGAATAGTGAAAGCTATCTCACTTCCTTCCTATAAACTTACTGTTCTTTATACACATGATGAAGCAACAACTTTAAATGTTTGCCTATGTCTTTTTTTTAGCAACCAAATAAACACTAATTCTGGAATTTCTCATCAGTGTGACATGAATTGAGTGGTCCAGAAATGGGGCTACTGCTGTATGGGTTAAATGAGTTGCAAGGTGGTTTTTCAGTCATTAAAATCATAAAAGCTAGAAAGAACATCTCTGCCTGAGGGACAGATTTCTGTAGTCCTACAAAACCAGAGTTGTCCTAGCATTCTGCAGAGCTTAAGAAAACCCTCTGTAACTTCAGAATGAAAATACAGAATTGACAACTTCCTTTTATTGAATAAGAAAAGGGAAAAAGCACAGGAAGCCAAGTGTTCTAAAAGAAAACAATACAAAACTCCCTTTAGCTTCTCAGGCAGCCCTCCCGCTGGCAGACCCAGCCCAGGTGCTGGCAGGCTGAATACACGCCTGTGCCCACCAGCCCAAGGAGTGCCACGGAGCCAAGGGCCCCTCTCCTTCGGTTTTTGGGATCTGGAAAAAAAGGCAAGATTTCTCAGTTCGCTGGAAGTTTAGTCCATCCTGGAAATTGAAGAGGGAGCAGGAACTTAAGGTAAATCCCCAGGGCAAAAGAGCAGGCACCTGCTCAGGCCTCTTAGGGTAGGTATCCCTATAGGATGAGTGCTCTTCCCAGCAGCAGGAAGAGTGTGCTGCAGTGTTAGCAGCCTGTGGACCTGCACCCTTTCCTCCAGATCTGACTGGAAGCAAAGCGTCCCAAGGTCACTGTATGAGACCTGAGTTTCCAAGCACCCTCTGTGTGCTGCGGGGTGCAGACCTACCTCCTGTGTAGTAGCCATAGGCATAAAGGAGTCTCCCAACGATCCAGGCAATGCCAAGGCCTGTGGCAACCCGCTGGAGAGAAAGGAGAAGCATTAAAGGCTTTGGAGAGCAAAAGTCATGCAGGCAAGCAGGTGCTGCATCTCATTTCACTGTCCAGTCAGTGTGCCAGAGCAAGGGCCAGGATCTTGGATGCAGCTGCTGCTCCAAGCCCTGCTCCACTGCCTCCAGAAGGTGTTCCAAACTTCCACCTTGACTCTCAATTTAGAGCTTGCTTCAATGTGCCTCCCGTTTGCCAGATGTGTCTATGCTGCTTCCTTCCCTCTTGGAAAAGGAGTCTGTCTTTAGGAAGGACCTGTTTTGTCTTTTGATGGCAAAGACATACCTACTGGATTTGGCCTCTCCCACACACCTGCCTCCTCCTGAGTTGCCTGCATCTTTCAGTTAAAAATAATCCAGGCTTTTGTTGATGTCCTTTGGCAGGCCTTGGGAAAACTGGGCTGGAGGGATCCTTCCCACTCAGTTACTGGAGGCTGCAAATGCTTTGCTTTGTCTCACAAGGCACCTTTAGGGGAAAGGAAAGGCCTCTAATAGCTGAAACAGCAGTAATGAGTTTATTACTTGTGATTTTCCTGCAGAAAACCTTCTACAACTAAATTTTGAGAAGAGGCACTGGGGCTATCTTGGCCCCCTGCTCAAGTCAGGGAGGCAGAGCAGAGTTTGCATCACTTACCGGGTGGTAGAGTCCACCAGTGCCTAAAAAGAACAGGAAGGCAGGGTAGACTTCCAATCTGAAAATAAAAGTGAGGAGGTTGTATTTGTGCTCAGGTTGCTTACAAAGAGGAAACCGCAGAAGGGCAGAGGCTGCAAACATCTCCTGCCAAGGGCATTTTGGGCTGATTATGAGTCTCTGTGCTCAATGCTGTGGCTGAGGAAAGAAGGCATCTGAGCATGCACTGAGTTTTAGGGCCTTCCCCCCAGCCTGCACCTCTCTCCCAAGTCCCCCACTCTGTCCATTTTATTCTCTAAGCCACTCTAAACATTCCCCAGGAGTTGTGCCTCCCAGCACCTCTCTGATGGGCTGTTGCAGCCTGTCCACAGGAGCTGGGTGGACTCTGGCCTCTCCCCAGGGAGACCTGGGCAGCACAACAGAAACAAAATTCCTCATGTCTTAAGATCTACCCCTGGAAGCAAGTTGCTGGGAACTGGGGAAGAGGAGACTGCTTCACAGCACCATTCCATGGTTTAAGGCGTGGGAAGGGGCCAGCATGGCCTTCCTGCTAAGCACTGCAGGACTGTCTGTTGTCCCCCAGGCACTGAGTCTGGATCAAAGCAGTGGCAGCAGCACCTCTGGGGCTGCGGGCCCTGTGCCTCAGCGCTGTGTGTTCCAAGTTCACAAGTGTCACTCACGTGTTCTGGTGTGCACGCTGGATGCAGTTGAATATCTGCCCGTGTTCAGGGTGTGTGCTGTACATGGTCGGATACTGCCAAAAAACAAACCAGCAGCAAAGCATCAGCAACTGTGCCCTGCAGCTCCTCTCCCCAGGAGCCAAGGGCTGCCTGGGTGCTTTCAAGATCGACCTGCAGTGGCAGGTTAGAGCCTGTCCCTGCCCTGGGGCCCACAACAGTAGTGTTCAAGGTTATTGCCTTCCTGGAGCTGCTGCCTGGCTGCAGAGGCTTCCCCAGGCCTCAAATCCAGCCCTTTGTGCACCACACGCACTGCGTACATTTGCTCCAATAGCAATGGGATCACTCCAAGAGGCAGCTGGAGCTGTTCTTGTGCCCAGCTCTGCTTGTCACTTCCGTGAGTAGAGTGGTGAAAGAGCAAAGGGGCAGTGGCTTGTGCTGGAGCTAAGTGGCACAGCCTCTGCATGCCATGGCCCTGACTCACAACTGTCCCCACCCAGCCCAGAGTCCTGCCTGGCTTAAAGGCTCCCCAATGGATGCTGCGGGAAGGTCACTTGAAAGACTTCTTGTGACAGGGCTCCCCCTGAGTTTGAGAAATCCTCTTGTCACTCTTGTGCCACTATGCCCCCTCTCCCCTAGTGCTTCATCAAGCCTTATTTGCAGGAAAAAAGGGCTGGGCAGTTTGTTGCCCATCAGTGTTGCCAAGCTCAAAGCCATGTGCTTTCAGCTTGGTGCCAAGTGCCTGATGTCCCAAATCCCAAGCTCTGTTTTCTGCAGAGCCATGGCAGCTCCACCCCTTCTGCAAATGTGTGGTGAGGCAGGAATGTCAGCAAGTCACCCCAAACTGAGCAAGGTGTCACCTGGCTTGTCAGCAGACTGGCTCCAACCTTGCCATCCCCTCAGCCTGAGCACTCACCTCCACATTGTACTTCTTGCGGGCCTTGCCCACCTTTATGGCGAGGTGCATGACCAGGACGAAGCTGGCGGCCCCGGTCAGCATGACGTAGCCATATTCCTTAGAGAGAACAGCCATCGTGGTGCTGCCAGAGAAAGGGAGCCCATGAATATTTTGGGGAAGTGGTGACACACGATTTGTGTGCATGGATGAGTTGCTGAGCTTGGACCCCAGAGCTCCCAGCGTGGGGACCAGCTGAAGGGAGAAGTGGTAGCTGAGGTAATTTGTACCTCTTGGAGCCTGCACAAACCAGGAGTTCTCTGCATAGTTCCTGTCAAGCAAGCCTGTCAAAGTCACCTCAGCAATGGTGAGAAGTGGTGTCTGGAGAACCCTAGTCCAGCCTGGCCAGAAACTCATGGCCCCTTCCAACCCAAGAGCTAGGGGCCACCAAATGAAGTCAGTTTATTTCCAGCCTGTTCCCTAAGAGAGGTGTTTCTTCATGTAGTGGGAACCAGACCCGTGGAACTCCTTGCCAAAGGATATTGTGAATGCGGGCAGTTCTCATAAATTCAACAGGAGACTGGGTAAGCACCAGGAATAAGAGGTAATTTGGGAATTCTAATAGAACTTGGCTCAGAAATCCCCAGAAATGGAAGAGCTGGGCTACATGAATGATTTAATTTGTACTGCTAATTTGTACTTATATAAAATACTAAAAAACCCCACCACCATGGCAAGGATAACTGACCCTTTTGGGTAAAGAGGTACCGGCCAGATGAGCGATGCTCAGCCCTGCAGCTCCCAGGAACCCTGGATGAGTCACAAACTGGTTAACGGCCCCAACAACACACAGCTACTGGCATTGCCAACACGTGCACAAGCAAGTCTGCGGCCAGGGGACACCAGGGCCTGCGTGGCTTTTGTTTAATGTTTCTGTGCTCCCTCATGCAGGCCTGAGACAGAAGCATGGAGCAGAAGGCGTATCCTGCAGTTGCTGCCCCACATTTCCTGCTCCCATTCACCAGACCTGCCCCCATCAGCCTGCCCTGCTCCACACGGGACACTCTGGCTCTCTCCCAGCTGCCAGGGAGCACAAGGGCCCTTCCCCACAACCATCTTGCACAACCCTAAACCTCAGATGCCCGTCTGGGTAACCCAAGAGGGCCCTGCGTGACATAGCAGAGACCTCCCTCCAGCACCGAGATAATTCTCCCAGTCAAACCCCATTTGGTGCCTGTCTCCAGATGGTGCCTCCACGATGTAGTGAGGTTTTGGTGTCTCCTGCACTGACCCATCAGCACAATCTGTCAGTGTGGGGAAAAACAGGTCACCTCATGGAACTAGTGCAAAGTCTTCCTACTGCAGCAACACCAGCACCCCTCACAAGGGATCTTTGGGGACTAGAGGGTTTTATTTCTCATTTACAAAGGATTATCATCAATGGAGCAAGGTGAAGACAACAGCTGGCTTTGTCCACAGGAAGTGTGGTAAACAATTATCAGTAAGAATATTAAAACCCTGAAGTAATGAAGAAAAGCCAGCTGCATGCACCTGTAATTGAGGTTAGCACCTGACAGGTGACACTCTGAACACAGAACATGGTCCCACCTAATAGAGCAGGTTGGTGGTCACATTTCCCCCTTCAAATTATAACGTTGCTGGAGAACCAGGCACTTTGTCTTCCAGCACAAAGTTATAATCTGGGGATTTATCTTGGGAGCAAAGAGCACGGCAAAACATTAAGCTGGGTGTGTCATAAAACTGCTACTCTTACACTACTGATATAAAACTGTACCTCAAGCCTTGCTTTTATAATTTGGAGCCATATAAAGCACTCCAAAGTCACCAGGACTCTCACGGTCGTTTCCGGACTGTGGCGCCAGGAGGGTTTCAGCAACCTTTGCCCGCAGCTGCAAGGGCTTTGCTGTCAGGGACCGTCACGGTGCGCAAGACTCAATTTCTGCCTTTCGCATGCGATGTTTCCGGCTGCAGCCACACACACGAGATTTTGGAGCATGACACTGCACAGAGCGGCAGTGGAAAAAGGGTTCTGCCTAACTCTGCCACAACACTGCAGCTACTGTGAGTCAGCAAAGCGCATTAAGGCTCCTTGAACAGACCCGCGCGTGGATTCTGACTGGATTACCCGATGTTAGCTCAGCCTTTCGAGCCAGCAGAGCCTCTTGCCATCCCACGGCCCTGTTAGCTCCCGGGGCTGAGCCCTCCCCAGCCAGGCGGGGCCAGGCTGCCTGAGCTGCCCGTGTCGGGGGCAGTCAGAGCCCCGCGCCCTGCTCGTCCCGCAGCCCCCTTTCCCCGGAGCCTCCCCCGGCTGGGAGATGTCCACGGCGCTTCCTCCATTTTCCAGCGGGACAACCTGCGTAACCATGCCCTGGGAGCATCCCCCCGCCTCCCGCAGCCCCGCTCCCGGAGGGGTGAACTCGGGGTGCCCGGTCCTGCACTCACCCTTAGCACGGCGTGGAGCAGCCCAGACGCTGCGGGACGGAGCCGGGGACGGGCACGGGCACNCGGGGCCGGGGCTCGGCCAGGCGCGATCAGTCTCACTACTGCGGGAGAGGAGTGGGACAGCGGTTCGTACGGATCTGCGGAGGGATTTGCCGTGCCTGTGTCCCCCAGCAGCTCTGCCCGTGTCCCCAGCACGCAGACACCCTTATCCTCACCCTTTGCCCCATATCCATTTTGCCATACCCTTTATAGCTAAGAGCTCTCAGCTTTGATTCGCAGTCTACAGTTTAATGGCTCCAAGTTTGGTAATTCATCTCGTGCTTGCTGAAATCTCCTGGTTTCTTCGTTTATCTCGCCAGACCCTGCACTATGGGCTGAAGTAGCCAGTGTTTCAACACGTGGAGTTGTTGTGCTGGGTCATGTAGGCAGATACTTCCCTTGGCAATTCCCAAGCCTGGTGGTGAGAAGGATCTTGCTGATATCTCCCTGTAAGATGCAATCCTGGCACTTTGGCATGGACACACGAGCCAAGAATTTTTGGAAAGTGTGTAACAAATATTTTTACTTTATAAAACATTCCAGTTTTAGGGTTATGTGACACAAAACAAGGGCTGGACTTTCCAGTTCTGTAAATGTTCATAAACCAGTGAAGGCACAGGCAGTCTGGCTGCAGTAGCACAGAGGATTCTTTTGCTGTCACCAGTGTAATGGGAAAGAAAGCAAGGACCAGTGGGATCCTGGGCCCCTGTAAGTCCTGGTTTTAATCTCTTTGCCTTTCCATAGCAGGAAGTCCTTGGATTCCCTGGGGCTCCAGCTTTGTAGGCTGGTTCCAATAAGCTCTGCTGGGCTTTTTGGCCAGGAAGGGCCTGGTGACCTCCCTGGCTATAGCACAGTGTCAGGGCCCTTCCCATATTTCAGTACCTTTTCAAGCCAGTCCTTATGTCCCTCCTGTTCTGTGGTCTCAAGGTAGGGAGAAAGTGGAAATGTCTGGCAATGTGCACACCTCTCACACCCTGCCAAAATAAAAATTTGCTAATGTCCTGAGTCCCAGTGGCAGAAGATTGGGTAGTAGCACAGTAAGTGAAACAAGCACAGATACTTTCTTCTCTTGCAGTTTTATTTCACTTCCAAAACCAAAAAAGAATCCAGGGTGGGAGAACATGTGGGAAAGCAGGCAGGAAGGGAATTCCCACAATGGGAGTTCAGAAGGGCTGGTCCTAAGTGGCTGTGTCCTCCTCCTCCTCGTCCTCCTCTCCCTTTGAGGTATGAACTTCATAGATGACAGCACAGATGCCCGCCATCCAGGCTGCCATGGTGCCAGCCAGGAATATGCAGAAGCCAACAAGGCACAGAAAGACATAATCTTTCTTGTACAGCTGGGTCAGGCAGCTGAAGTGGAGCTGTGCCTCTGCTGCTGGCATCCTCAGGGCACGCAGGCCTGCTGGGGTGTAGCAGGTGATGTTGTCAGCATCTGCAGAGGGACAAGCAGAAGCAGCACTCTCTAGCCTGTGTCATAATTTAATGAACAGGAGTCCTGATACAAAAATTATGTAAGTGCTTGCCCCCCTCTCCCTGTGTGACTTGGGTAAAATCTGACAGCCAAACTTGTGCCAAACCTGTGCTAAATCCTTGCCAAACCACAATTCTCAGGTTGCCAAAATGATTTCTGTGGTGTTGGTTCCACAGGAAGATATTACCTGGCTGATTATGCCACTGTGGCAAACTGCTGTCCCTGCCCTGCTCATCTCTGCTGATTGAGCACTTTCAACTTTGTATGAGAGCACCGGTGTTTGTTGTTTTTTTAAATCTCAAACACCTTCTGAAGTGATACAGCCTAAATTATGCTGGAATAATGAGGCTGCTGTGTGTTTGACAATGAGGGTGGTTTGCAGTTAGGCACAGCCTTACCTGCTCTGTGAGGGAAGCAGAGGCAGCTCATCAATGATTCAGTTCCACTGAAATAACAACCATACCCTGTCATATTGCAATTTGTGCAGTGATAAAACAGATGCGGGCTGCTCCCTCTCAAGTCAGGGAAGGATGAGAGTGGTGCCTGTGGAAGCAGGGTGTGCCCTCGGCCCTGGCCCTCTCCTTCCTCTGCTGGTTTGGAACCCCATAGACACAGTCACTGTGCTGGGCACAGGATGGGCACTGCGTGATGGCCATGATGGAAGGACCTGAGGGAAAGGGAGCCACAGGCTGGGCACTGCTTGATGCATGGGATGGAATGGGAGTGGTAGAGGAGAACAAGTCATGGCGGATTTATATCACATTATATTGTATAGTATATGACTGAGTGATATCTCTGCTGTGGCTGTTCATGCCGATCTCGGTCCTGAGTAAAACTGGAGAGCTTTTATCTCTCTGTTACCCAAACCCATCCAACCTTGGGCAGCTTTGTGTTAGCCCCCAGGCTGCACAGCTCCAGCTGAGCCCCAAACACTGGCACACAGGTGTTTGTGAAGGTCAGTAGGCTTTCTAAAGGCCTGGGGTCTGCTTGCAGCAGATTCTAGGGCTCTGTCCCAGTGTTCCTTCGCCCTGGAACAACCCTCAGTTTAAGGCTGCCTTTCCTACTTATACACTCCCCAATGGCCTGCAGTGAGCTTTCTTCTCCTGTTGCAAGGTTCAGGAGGTTATCTCCAATCTCACTGCTAAGAGCTGTACTTTATTCCACTGTTCCATAATTGCCTGTAACCTGTATGTGGAAAAAATGCCTCTATTGTCTGTAAGGAGCTTACTACATCTAATAAAGACACCGAGATGTCTTTAATTCAGTTCTGTCCTAACCAGCTTCCCTTTGCCCTTCCCTTTCTTCCCCTTGGGCTCTTTTATGGCCCTTTCTTATTCAATGCACAGGCTTTCTCAAACAATTTCTCTCTTGCAGCTCTCTCTAACCATGGTGCCCTGTGTTACTGAAACCAAAGCTTTCCTCATTTATTTGTGCTGTGCTGTGTCTCTTTCCAGTTTGCAAAAACCAAGCTCATGTGCGCAGCTGCGGAGCAAAATGTCACCCTTGGGACCAGTGTTTTTATGGGAAAGGGAACTGCTGATTACCCTGCCTTGGCCTCTCCAAGGCCCAGTAGTAGAATCTCTCAATATGATGGGAAACAGCTGATTTTGGGGTGGAGACAAGGCAGGAAATTCAGAGCAATGACTTTTCCAGTGCACATCTCCCTGGAGCTGTGTTGGGCTCCTCATTCTTGGCACTGCTGCTATGGGGTCTTGTGCAGTCACAGGGACCCCTGAGGCTGGATCCAGGTGTTTTAGAGCAGCAGCAATGTCCCAGCTATAGGCTACACCTCCCTGGCTGCCCTGGAGATGTGAACAAGTGTGACTCTCCGTGTGTGGAAGGTGTGTAACCCAGCTGCTCCCATCCTGGTTTGCAGGACAGCAGAAAATGGGAACCACAGTTGACATGCAGTGACTTTTGGGAAAGAGAACAGAGGGCCCTCTCTGTTCCACACAGATCTGCGGGAGCAGGGAGGAGAGGGGTCCTGCTCACACAGCCCTCACCTGGAAAATGCACGTTGCTCTCCGTCATCCAGGTGATGAAGTCCAAAAAGGAACAGTTGCAGTGCCACAGGTTGTCACTGAGCCCCAGAAGCCTCAGGTTGGGCAAGTCCTGGACGGTTCTGGTGTCCAGGAAGGTTAAGCCCGTCCGGCTCACATCCAGGTGCCTTAGCCAGGTGTTGTTGGAGAAAGCATCCTTCTCAATGGCCACAAGGTTGGGATTGTCTGAGATCTTCAGCACCACCAGGCTGAGGAGGTGGGAAAAGGTGCTGAAGGTGACCTGTGTGAGGTTGTTGAAGCTGAGGTCCAGATAGACAAGCTTGGCCACGCCAATGAAAGTGAAATCCAGGTCATCCCCCAGGAGGTTCTTTCTGCAGTCCAGATAGACCAGATCAGCCAGGAAGCTCAATTCCACTGCTGGCAGGTACGAGATGTTGTTTGCTGCCAGAATCAGCTGCCTAGTGTCCAGAGGGATGTCCACAGGGAACTCCTGTAACTGCTGCCCGGAGCAGTTCACCTCCAGGTACTGACAGCTACATCTGCTCGGGCAGTTGATCCCCTTTGATGCCATCTCCATCCCCAAAAGGAACATGAGGCTCAGGGACCATGGCCTACCCGAAGGAGACATGGTTTGAGACCTTCCAGGCCACTTAGCCCTTTGTGGACTGCGAGCAGCCCTATGGAAGCTCTGTTACTCTCACAGCCATGCTGAGGAGGTGTCCAGCTGCAAGGCTGTCGGGAAGCACTTTGTGTCCGTGGCTCACCTGAGCCCTTGGCAGAGCGCCTAGATGGAAACCGAGCCTGGCTTTTACATCGGCAAGTGTGGAACAGTGGCTGGAGTGTCTCTGTCTCACACTCGCTGCCAGGTGACACCAGGTGACACCTCCATGATGTCAGTGGCTTGCAGAAGCTGCCTGTTTTTGGGGACAGTGCCATGACCTTGCTGACCTGCTGCCAGCTGAATGGAAGTGAGGGAAGCTGTGCATGGGATGAGAGCATCAGAACTGTGTAGGGAGAGTGTGAAGAGTCTAAATTTTGTTCAGAAATGGTGTCACACTGCAAAAGGCACTGATACTGATAGGCAAGAGCCCTGTGCAATGCTGTGCTGGACTGGCGCTGTCTCCTTGCAGGAGGTTTTATCCCATCTGGAGCAGTGTGTCCAGGTCTGGGGATCTCAGCACAAGATGTGGAGCTGTTGGAGCGGGTTCAGAGAAGCCATGAAGGTGCTCAGAGGGCTGCAGCAACTCTGGTGTGGGGACAGGCTGAGTTGGGGCTGTGCCGCCTGGAGAATGTTGTGGGGAGACCTCAGCTAAAGGGTTTATGGAAAAAAGGGGAAGTGATTCATTACATGGGCAGGTAGTGACAGGACAAAGGGGAATAGCTTTAAACTGAGAGAAGGCAGATTTAAATTGGATGTCGGGAAGAAATTGTTCCCTGTGAGAGCCGTGAGGCCCTGGCACAGGTTGTCCAGAGAAGCTGTAGCTGCCCCATTCCTATAGTGTTCAAGGCCGGATTGGACGGGACTTTGGAGCCACCTGGTCTAGTGGAAGGTGTCCCTCCCCAGGTCAGGAGGAAAACTAGGTGAGCTTTAAGGCTCCTTCCAAGGATTTTATAACTCTTCCAAAGGCCGTGACAGCCGGGGCTGAAGGCACCGAAAATAAACCGCAACGCCGCCCCCTCACTCCGCCGCTCCCCTCACGGCCAACGGCCGCGGCGGGGCGGGGCCTACCTGAGCCACGCCCACTCACCACAGCGCGGCCGAGGATAGGCCAGGGGAGTGCGGGAACTCACCAGACCACGCCTTCCGGTGACGCTGTGGTCTCTGATAGGTCAGCGGGGGAGCGGGGGCGGAGCGCGGCGGATTCAAGCGGCGGGCGCGCGCCAGCGCCGCCGTTGCGTCCCTACCGTGTCCCTACCACCGCCGTGTCCCTACCACCGCCGTGTCCCTACCACCGCCGTGTCCCCGCCGCCGCCGTGTCCCCGCCGCCGCCATGGAGACCATGACGTTCCCCCGCTACAGCCCCGACGACATCATCAGCTACCTCCGCTCGCACATCCTGGCGGGCGCCGAGGCCCGGAACCTGGTCAAGGGCGACGTGTTCGGCAACCCCAAGGTGCGTGAGGGGGGCGCGGGGCGGCTCCGTGCCCCGCCCGCTCCCGTGTGGGATGGACGCGCTGCCCCGGCCCGTGTAACCGTGGGGTTGGGCTCGGAGGAGTTTCAGGGCTCTTCTCGCCGTTCGGGGCTCGCCAGGAAGCGCGGTGGTGTCACCAGCAGCACCCGGCCTATCTTTCCTAGCTCTGGGTAAAAGTAGTCACGGTGTCTGGTCAAGTCGCATAGTTCTAACAGTTTGCCTGATCAATTGCTGTTTTTAAACCAAGCCCTACTTTTAAACGCCTCGCTTCAACCCCTTTCAACACTCTGATCATTTAACGTTAGTGAGTGTCCTCGACAGAAGAAAAGTGGCTTTAAAGTGGAATTGATGCCTTGGAGTGGTTCCTTGTGCTGTTATTCCTTGTGCTTGGGCCTGCGGAGGGAGGGGTCTGGCCCTGCTTGTTTAGGAAATCACAGGATGATGTTTTTTAAGGAAGCTTTATCATGAATTTGTGCTATAAATGAAAAGCTGTTTGCCTTAGAAATGTTATTTTTCTCCTCTCTATTTTAATAATCTAGTGAAGGGCATTCTTTGCTACAGGATTTTTGTTTCTGTGACTTTTTAAAGGTTTTTGGTGTTGCTTGGTTTGGAAACCACTCAGCAAGCGGCAGTGTAATTAAAACCAATGCTTGGTGTACACAGTCAGGGCTGTAGTTGTCTGAGCTGACTGCTGTCCCTTAAAATTGAATTATGAGCAAGTAATGCTTGAACTGGAAAATATTGGAAAGTGAAACTGCTTTTGTCGGGGTGGCTCAGTGAAATCAGCCTTCATGTGTTAAAATTGAAGTGTTTTCATGGCCTAGTCTGGGAGCCCTGAGTAATCAAACATATGGAATTCTGATTCATGTTCTCTCTTCCTGCAGCTTGACATTTTACACCTGATCTACATGAGAATCCTGCAGAAAGTGTATGGGATCCGCCTGGAGCACTTCTACATGGTAGGGCTGCTGGTGGCAGGGATGACGGAGTATGAAGGGAAAGAATTTTGCACTTTCCTGTTCCTTTGGATGCTGAGGGTGCCAGAAATGTCTCTAAGGTCCGGGAAGGACGCTGTATCTAGCTTGAAAATCCATACTGGGCTCTTGGGGCATCTGCCTTTGGCCATGGCTGGAGGAGGTTGGACTGATGTGTAAGGAATGTAAATGCTGCTTTTGATATTTGATCATCTCCACTTCTCCATCAACTGAGAAGAAATTAAAGATAGGCTGATATCTTGCTGACTAACAGTTAATTTATCTGCTGTCTCTGTTAGGCAAGAACTGATCCCTGAAAGTGAGAGTAAAGAGTTTTGTCTCGTGTCATTTTGGAATAAACTGAAAGGCAAGAGCAAATGTGCGCAAGATAACTCAGTTCTTCCCAGGCAGTGACACCAGCTGCCATGCTGTGTTATGAGGTTTAAAATATCAGAGAAAGGGGACAGTGTACCACTGCATTGTCCTTCTGACTTCATCTTAAAGCAGTTGAATGTGTAAATTTTTGAGTGTTTAAAGAAGGAGCTTCTTGCTGGTAGCTGTATAACACAGAGACTGTTGTCCTGCACCAGTTATGAACAAATTAAAATGGAGTTTAAATTGAGTTCCAGAGTTTGTAATGTTGCTCCTTTAGTTGTTATTGTCTTTTTATATCTTTTCCAACCAAAATTGACACTTAAAATAGTCTGCTGATTTAGCTAGATGACATTTTCTAGCCTTTAACACATGTTGCCTGTGGATGGGAAGATCATCCTCAGTGTTTTTAATCTGTTGGAATGATATGATGCTGTGGAAGCCTGTGTAATTTTTGTTTTAATTATTCTCTACTTATGCACTGACCCTCTTTACTCTTTAGATGCCAGTCAACGTTGACATAACGTATCCACAGATCTACGAAGGCTTTCTACCTGTCTGTAATTTGTATATTCACATGTAAGTAGAAGATGCTTGTCTTGTGCTTGCTGGGCAAATGCTCTGGGATGAGAGGACAAGATCTGTTGTGTATTAAATGGGTACAGCACAAGAACTGAGTGATGGTCACGAAACCTGAGTCATGGTCACTGCAGCTGAAGTTGTATTTTGTTTTTGTTGCTGAGTAATGGTCACTGCAGCTGAGGTTGTTTTGTTTTCCTTGCAGGGAGCGCTTGCTGCCAGTGTGCCGGATTAATGACTTTCAAATTGCTGATGTTTTAAACCCAAGTAAGCAAGTGCATTGTAATCTTGCTATTTTCTGGGGTTCTGGGTGTTGCTTGATATTCCAGGTGCTTTTTCTCATTGGGCATAGCCGGATTGGCATCAGTGTGGAGAAGTGTCCCTGACTTCATGCAGCTCTAATGACCCTTAGACAAGCTGTTTCTAGTGAGCAGTTCTTCTTTCTTCTGTAGGCTGATGCAGAAGAATTCAGTAACTGAGGGCAGTTTTGAATGCTGGGAGTCTGATGAACTGGAGATGGGCTGTGACAGAACAGTGTAATAATCGATGGTGATGAAAATTACCCTGACAGCTCTGGAATGCTTTAGGATTTCTTATGCTGATGCCTGTGCTCCACTCTTTTCAATACCCACTTGTGGTGATTCTGCTACAACACAAACAGTTTGGAAAAGACTGCTCTGAAGAACTCTTTCACTTCTGGATCTGTCTTTCCTACGATATTCAAAGCTTTTGTATTCATCTTTCAGAAAATTTGCTTGGAATAAAGCCATAATGTCTCTGCAGTTCAAATTGCTGCCTTCACTTAGGCTGATAGTTACAGACAGGTTCTCTTTTCAGAGCTGTAGTTCAAGACTGGCACTCTTTCTCCCTGGCTTCTGTTTTAATGGGAGGCTGTGTCTTAACAGTCTTTTCTCCTCAGTGCCATTATTAATTTGCTAAATTGCACAGAATTGCTAAGAGTTTGTAACTAGCTGTGTGCTAGTTTTGGTGTAGTCTGAAATCCTTGCAAGCTCCGTGGGGAAAGAGCTAATTTGGATTCTGTCTTGTAATTTCTGTCTCCTCCAAATTATGCTTTGCCCAACTTTTTTGAAGCAATTGCAATGCTTGTGGAAACCAGCCTAGTGAGGTCTTGCAATTCCTATTTCAGAGACAAAGAGGACTGTTCGCTTCTTGAGTGGCATCCTTAACTTTGTGAACTTCAGGGAATTCCGGCGTGAGGTCTACTTGGAGCTACAAGTGAACTATGTAAGATTGGCTGCTGTTTTATTCTAGATACCTATAAAAGTATAATTGATATTAACCTAGAACTAGGAGCATGAAGGTTGTGGTTTTAACTTCAGGTTTATGTAACATGTTGGGATATTAAATGTAGCCAAGTAATGCAGGAAGGTGCTGATTATTACTTAGGATATTACCGGAAGGGTTTTTTTTCCCAATAACTTATTTGATACTTTATCCTGGTAAGTGGAGCATTGACACCTTGCATTGTTTTGAGAAAAATTGGGTGCAACAATTGTAGGTGGCTTCTCTTCTGAATGTCTCAGTAGTTCAGAGGTGGTGCATTTCATGTGAAATAACAATGAACAAGGCTCTAGCAGAAGCCCAGAGAGAAACCATACTTCTCTAAAATTAAATCTTATATTTCAGAAATCAGCTATGGAGAAACACCAACAACTGGAAGCTGCGAATCAGGAGGCAGCAATGAAGCTGGAGAAACTGAAGTGAGTGTGAAGAGGAAGCACTGTGAGGTGCACTGCTTGCCTTTCCTGTTCAGGCTGAATCAGTGGGCCAAGGCCAGTTGTGTGAGGCTTAACAAGTCCAAGTGTAGAGCCCCATTCTTGGGTCATAATAACCTGGTTCAATGCTACAGGCTTGGAGAAAAGGGGCTGCAAAGTGGCCCAGCAGAAAAGGATGTGGGGGTGCTGGTTGACAGCTGCTGAACAAGATCCAGCAGTGTGCCCAGGTGGCCAAGAAGGCCGAAGACACCTGGCCTGTATCACTGATAGTGTGGCCAGCAGGACCAGGGCAGTGCTTGCCCCCTGTGCTGGGCACTGGTGAGGCCACACCTTGAGTGTTTTTTCGAGTTCTGGACCCCTCACTGCAAGAAGGACATTGTGGGGCTGGAGTGTGTCCAGAGAAGGGAACAGAGCTGGGAAAGGTCTGGAGCACAAGTCTGATGAGGAGCAGCTGAGGGAGCTGGGGGTGTTTATTCTCTGCTGGCAGAGAAAAAAAAAATCATTTTACAGTATATGGTTTCTTTGAGAGAATCCTGTCTTTGCATGTGGGGGACTAGGGTGAAACTTTTTGCTCTTAGTTTTTAGTCATGTGTCTTTATCCCTTCAATATCTGTAGAAAGCCCATATTTAACTTAATAGATGAGTAAAGTTGTCTTCCTTAGTTATTTGACATGTTTGCTACAATCTCTGTTTCAGGCCATTTAGCCCTACTGCCTGTGTCTTTGCACCATTAAGTTTTGTTTTTGCTTGTGGATAATAGGATGAAGAAATGGCTGGTTTCCAAGAGAGCTTTCAAAACAAAGAGTTTTTTTCCTGACAGCTGCTCTTGGTGTGTGCTACACAGGGGGTTTTCTAGCTGGGATAGGTCTGCACTAATATAAGCTGTTTGTATGACAGGTAATATACAAATTTCATAAATGAAAATGAGAGCCAAAATTGGTAGGAGTGTTGTACTTTCATGCTTTGCTTAACGTGTTCTTTAAACTTAGTCCTCTGTCATGCTTGTACCACTTCTTGCCAAAATATCTCTTTAGATTATGCTTCAACTGCAAAATCTTACAAGCAAAGGAAAATAAGATGTATTAATTTGAGACTGCCTTGCTCTGATTACTAGTTACTGGCTGTAAACTCTTTGGAGACAGTGATTGTTTTATCTACTGTACTCTGACTGGACTATAATGATGCTGAAACAGCCCAATATCTTTATTTTTCCCTTAGCACAGTTCCAGTTGAACATCAGGCAGAGGTCAAGCAGCTCACGGAGAGCATTCGAGAGCTGGAGCAGCTGCTGAGGCAGGACTATCGTCGGAAACAGGTAGGATCTTATTCTGTATGTCTCTGAAAATCTGCTGTGGGCTCCTCACCTCTGTTGGTTATATTCCCTTCCCTCTAATTCAGTGGATGAAGGGCACTTTTCTGATTTAAAATGGCCATTTTAACAAAATGCTGTCTGACTGCTCTTCGTTTCACTGTAAGGAATGTGAAACATGCTTGAAATCAGACTGCAGGAATACAAAAGTATATTTGACTCTCTGTTTGAAATACGTTTTTCCAATGGCTTAGGAGATACCTGTGTTACTGTTTGGAAATGTGATATGTATATTCCCTTTTGTTTTCCATTTGAATTCAAAGAACTGGAACTGAAGTTGAGCCATTGCAAGAAATGAGGCCTAAGAAAGATCACCCAAGGGAGTGCCTGGCAAAAAGAGTAGGGTTAATTGCAGGGGTAACTTTTCAACAATGGAAACTTGCCTCTCAGGTCTCATAGATAAGCTTTTCAGCTCCTTTGGGAGAAAGAAAATAGTAATAATCTATGGTTAGGACTTTTTGTTATGTCAAGTCATGTCTCTAACATCCCAAGTCATTGTGCTTGACTATTATTTGGAACCTTATTTTAAATTAGATTTTTCCCTGAAGAACAGGACCTCTGGCAAAGAAAGTTGTGGAGGTATAATACTGCCAGGGTCAATAAGAATAGAGTTGGTCAGTCTCTTATCCCTATTCCTTGTTATTACCCATGCCGGGCTGCATCCCTAGTGCTTCCAATGGCCTTGGTGACAATATTCTCCTTCCCTGTCTCTGAAATCTTACAGACTGCAGTTTTGTCTGCTGGGTATGGCACTCCAAAGGACCCATAAATGTGATTTCTCCTGTGTACAGATCTATGACAGGAGGATAAGGCAGGTAGCAGCTGTAGAGGTGCTTATTTAAAGCTTGGTGCTTTTTTCAGACAGCTTTGCAAGAAGTGATTTCTCAAAAGAAGACTGATACTGCTGAGAGGACCCGAAAACTGGTGAGTACACCTCTGTGTGGGTGCAGGCTGTAGCTTCCATCTCAGATCAACAGAGAGATCATAACTCTTTCTAGAATCAGATTATTCTTGGAACAGGTCACTAGAAATCTGGACTTCTGAGGTGTTGTGCGTTTACTTTACGTGCATAGAGTGGGGTAACGAGGCAGCACTGACCCAGTGGGGACAAAACAGGAGGTTTGGAGAGGCTGCACAGGAAACTTGTTGCTCTTCTCCCAGGTTGATAGAGCTGGCTCTGGAACCCTGCAGTGACTGCCTCAGTTTCCCTAGGTGAGGGGTTCAGAGGGAGAGAGCTGCTGGTGCTATGCCAGGCTGGATGGGGCTTGGAGCAATGGGGTCTAGTGAGAGCTGTCCCTGCGCATAGCAGGAGGGTGGAATGAGATCTTTAAGGTCCCTTTCAAACCAAACCAATCTAGGATTAGCTGACAGGCTCTTTGTGGAATATTAGTGAACTGCTGTTCTCGTGCACCCCTGTAAGAAAATTTGGGAAGCAGAATGGGCTGTTAGTTGCTTTGATTTGGAATGTTACTGCTGTTCAGATGAATTTATTTTTAGAACTTTCTAATGAGGAATGACTGCAAACAGACCAAATAACAACCTGTCTAGCCATGAGATCCTGGCAAGCCTTGCTACACAATTCCTCTTTGTTAACCTCATTGCTAATATTGAAAGTGTGTTTATTTTGTTAACTAGAATGAGCGTAAAGTGACTATGGCTACTTTGAAAGAAGAACAAGAGCAGCTGAAATCTGAAATTGTGGAGAGTCCAGAGGAACTGAAAAATTGCAAAGAGCTGATGAAAGAGACTGTTAAGAAATTGAAGAAATCTAAGGTGAGGTTTTCCTTTGTCCACACACAAGGAGGTATTCTATTAGAAAAAGCATGTTTTACTGGACTGTCATCATCCAGAACTGCTTCTTGAATGACGGTACAACATCCACAGGGCAGTGGTTAGTCTGAAATGAAATCACAGCTTCAGAGCAAACTGAAGGCTCATGGTAGAGATGGTGGTTTGTTTTTGATGAGCCTTTTTTTTTTTACCTTTTGAAAAGTAGATTGCAGTCGCTTGTAAAACTAGGTGTAGAGCTCTTGAATCTGTACCTGTCTGGCTCTTTGCTCTCAAGAGGTGACAATATTTTGGCAGCTCCCAAATGTCTTTGGATTTAGAACATGTGCTTCATAGTGCTTCTGTTGTCATTCACTGTTTCTGGATTTGATGGCTGTCTCCACTAGTACATGAACACTGAGTTCCCTTCCTAGCTTTTTGAGGTTTTTTAAAATTATAATATCCACTAATTTTTGTGGTTTGTGATTGCTCACACATCAGTAAAGTTTGCACTTTGCCTCTGAAGGTGTTTCTGTTCCAGAGGTGTAAACTTGATCGCTGTAATGTCAGGTATGGTGCTTTACGTAACTTTTGTTTTATGAGTAAAAAAATTTCTTCACTGTACAGCTTTTTTCTTCTGAAGGCTCCTGGAAAAAGTTGGTCAGTTCAGCGTAAAACATTTGCATATCACCTCTTTTTCTGTACTTCCAAATAAATGGGGTTTTTTTCCCCCTCAAACTGAAGAGCTTATTTCAGTAACTCTTTAATATTACTTCTACTGTCTTTAAACAATGAGGAAAGGGTCCAAAAGTCAATATGCTTTAATACTGTACAAAAGAACTCCAAAGCTGTTTTTTTAAATATTTTTTTTTCTCTTTAAAGCATGAAGTTATTGAGAAATATGAAGGCTACAGAGACCTAGTTGAGGTTCTGCCAGCATGCCAACTGGAGGTGCAGTTATACCAAAAGAAGATGGAGAGACAGGGAGCAAATGTGGAGAGACTGGCCAATGTACTATCAGAGGTTTGTAGTATCCAAATGAGGGAGAATTTGATGTCTAAGCAATGTCCCCCTCCTCTTCCCTGTAAAGAATGACATTTTGAAGTTTCCAAATTCTTTCTTTAAAATGTCAGTAAAACATTGCTGCTGCTTTGCTGGGTGGCACTAGCTAATGTACTATGCACTAGCTATTGACCACTTTGAATAGGCAAAGCCTTTGTTGCCATAGAAACCTGACCTAAAATAGTTGGAACTGTCTTGGGGTTGTTGGTAGGAAATGATGGGAAAAGAAAAGTGAAATAGAGTTTCTTCTGCCTTGAGAGTGGAAACTAAGAACAAAAAATTGCTACTTCAGGAAGAGTCATGTCTTAAGTGCCTTTAACTTTATTAATATTACTAAGCCAGACATTCTCTGATGAAATGTTTGTCACAATACAGTACTTTCCTATTTGCTACTAGGTTTTGGGAGAATGCAACTGTTGGGAGCATTTGAAAAATGATATGGAGCCCTTTTGGGTATTTGTATAGCATGTGTTCAAATTACCCTTGGCAAAGAGCTATAGCAGAAGTCACGGTCACTTCAGAAAGTCATCCTAAGTGATGGGGTCTTGTCCATTTGGATGTATTTAGAATCAGATAAAGAGTAGTGAACTGGGAGAATGAATGAGCTGGCAATCAGATCTTCAGCAAACAGCCAGCTAGTTCTCATCTTAGCAGCTTTACAGGGTATGCTGTCTTGATTATTTCCCCACCCCCATTTCATTTATTTCTATTTAATGTATTTCTTCTGTACTCTAGGTCAGAAATCTGGAGGACCAGCTTGACAGTGCTCAGACAGAGCTGAAAAATGCAAAGACAGACGAAATGTCCTTAAAGAGAGCGGTCACTGCAAAACATGAGAGGCTTTCTACAGCTGAGATAAGGATTAAAAAGATGCGTGAAGATGTTGAGCAGCACAAGTGCACTCTGCTTGAGTATGGAGGAGTTGATGTTTCTGCCTGATGCTGCTTTATGTCTTTGTTATGTGCTGCCAAAGTTCATGTCTGCTACAAACACACAGCTTAGCAGTAAGGAGAAAATGAGCAGTGTGGGACAGCTGTGTATGAAGACCAGTAATGCTGCAGGCAGGGAGTTGGGGTCTCAAATCAATAATTGCAATGTGACTTGACAGCAATTCTTTTATTGGAGCACTAATTTAATTTATAATGCTTATTCTTGATTCTTTTATCTTCTTAAAGAGAATGTCACATTGGGATAATTTTCCAACTTATCAGACTTCAACAAAGCCCCATTTGCCTTTCATGAATTTTTCATAATTTCCCTTGCCACTTTTGCTCATTATCAAAGATGTTCAAGACCCATGGGGAAATGGGGCTCGCATCTCGGAGGAGCATTATCCTGACATGATGCTTCTAAAACAAAAGGAAAAGTGTCATTTGATCAAAGCCTCTCAGCCCCTCTTCCTTCTTCCCATATGCTGAAGGCAGTTTGCAGAGCTGTGTTTGCAGCACCAAACTGCAGCCCTGTAAGGTCCTGGCTTCACTCTGAGATGAGTACTGAACTGTTACAGAGGAAATTTATTTTAGAACAATTTTCTTGCACACAGATAGGAAAGGGAATATGGAAAATCATTGGCTGAGTAGATTAGCTGTGATGGAAGGGGGCTTCTTCCACATGGCTGAGAGAGTCAAGTAAGATTTAGTCATGCTTAAGGTTTGTGTGGTGTGCAGAATGGCGCTTAGTGTGTGGTACCAGCTAAAGGAGATTATTTGGAAGGAAAATAGGTTGGACATCAGGAGGAATTTCTTGACAGGGTGGTTAGACATTGGAACGGGCTGCCCAGGGAGGTGGTAGAGTCACTGCCCACACTGGAGGTGTTTAAGGAAAGACCAAGTGCCATGGTCTATGTGACAGGGAGGTGTTTGGTCGTGGGTTGGACTTGATCTCAGAGGTCTTTTCCAACCTAATTGATTTTGTGAAAAGTAGCTTTTAATTAAGGAATGAAAACAATATAATCTAATGCTCCTTTTTGTCAAAAGTTGCTGCCAGTTTCTGGTTTTAATGTGTCAAGTATTCCCCTTGAGTGATAAAATTAGATGCTTTGATAAGCAAGAGGGGAAGGGAGGTAACCTTGGTTGAAGACAAGGAGTTTTTGCTGGTGAAAAGAGAATGTGCCCTTGAGGTAGGAAGGTGTATATGGGCTCCTGCTAAGTATGAGTTATTTCAGCCATTCTTCCCAGAAAGCTGCTGCTACAATTCCAGATGTAATTATTGTACTAATGCTTAGTATAAACTGAGAGGTGTTTTTGCACTTTAGGTCAGAGTTGATCCCCTGTTCCCACAATCCAACCCTTTGCTGGTGATATGGCAGCTCACAGCTGGAGCCATCTGAATTTACCTGCGAGCTGGGGGAATGTAATTTGGTCTTTGGGATGCAGTGAAATGATGGTCTGGAAGTTGCAGATAACAAACATGTGTATGGGATTGGAGCTTTAAGTTGGTGGGATGGGTTCTGGGGCTAAGAAAAACGTGTGACATTGTTATGCTGAAATATCAAGTGCAGCTGTATTGCTTTAACCTGCACCACTCAAAGGCAAGAGGGCAGCATCCAGCTATCCCTTGGGTTGGCTCCTCTTGAGTTGCCTTGATTGGCAGCAACATGATCTTCAACATCCTCCTCTAACGCCACTTTGAATTTCACTTTTTGTACCTAAGTTGTTCTAGTCTAGAAATTGCATTAATTTCTGAGAAAGTAAATTCTATACATCATTGCTTCTGGAAGCTGCTGGTTTCATGCTCATAAAATGCAAGCTTTGCTCATGGTGGGGTTAATTTTAATGTGGAATTAATCAAAAGGCTCAGGACTAACTTTTTTTCCTCTCACCTTTAGATGTTGTAACAAAGTCCAGGAGAAGAGGGGCTCTGTGTTTGATAAAGTGATGGCCATTCACAAGGAAATCAAACAGATGAAGGGCAAAATTGAGGAGCTGAAGGAGGGTGCTGAAGAAAAAACAAATAAATCCAAGGTGAGGGGTTTTTTTATGCCCCCAGAGGAATCTCCTTACATTCCTATTGTAGTGTGGACGGTGCAATAATGCTCTCAACAGCCTCTCCTGTGTTTTGTGAATGCTGCTTCTTAAGCCATGGGTGAGATACCATTGAAATCATTTGAGTCCACCAGACCACTCACTTAACATTCATGCTTGATAAGGATTTAACTTTGCTGATGCATTTTTCTTTTCCCTTCTTTATTTTCTCTTTCTAGGAAATACACCTAATTTGGAAGGCTGTATTGGAGAAGACTCATGAATCTCTCCTTAAAACAGTAAAGAGTTATGCAGCCTCAAGAGCAGAAAGAGTTGATGAAATAAGGAGAGGGCTGCTCAGCATTCAGTCTTCTGGAAATAGTTCTTAACCCTGTCTGCACTTGTGTTCCACTTCCATTATGTTTGTACCCATACCTGACCTCAAGAGCTTCTGCTTTGCATGGGAAGGATAATAATTCCAGCTTTCTCAAAAACCATGTCAGAACATGTTTAGCTTTCAGGGCAGATCCTGATGTAATGAGCTCGCTGATATGGATAAGAAAACACTCTGTCCATTGTTTCCATTGTTTCAGTCAGTGCCTGGTTTTAGTGGTAATATTGCAAGTCTTGCTAACACCAAGTTGCTCAACATTTTAGACAGAATGCTGCATTTGCAGTTTGCAGTTCTGCAAACTTTGATCTGGGAACACCTGACATCTTGGTCTGGCTTGAATATTCAAGATACGTCAGTAACAGGTGATATTCCACCAGCATCATTCAATTAATATGAAATCCTGACAGAGCAGTAGCATCCATGCAAATGCCAAGGTACTCTTGTCACAAGTATTTGTAACTATAAACATTCAGAAGTATCATTTTAATATAATTTTAGTTAGCAGTACACTCCCTTTCAATGCTTGCACCCATTTTTTCTGCTCTGTGGGGTATTGAACCCTCATCTGTGTTTGTCAGTCTGTGTTAGGATTAAAAATTATAGATTGATACTTTGTACCTTAACTTGTGATGACACTCAGTGGGCCACCGTGGTTTTAATTATTTGGAAAAATAAAATGTTAATTTTTACACTATTTATACAAGGATATTTAACCCCTTTTCTCATGTGTTTTTCCCTCTCCACTCCTCTAACTGACTTGGCATAACACTTCAATCACAAAATTTTGCTTTGTACATTTGTAGGAATGTGTGTTACGAGCAGTTTTTTATGACGGAAGGAGGGGGATGATGCAAGGCATCTTTATAATTTTAATTCTTCATCGCTTACTAGCCAGAGGTGCTAGCAAGTCAGGAGCAGCACGTGCTTGTTCCTTCTAGAGCTCTTATGGAGGCATCAGCCCCTTCTGAAGTTTTGCTTTAAGAAGCTTCCAATAGACACTGTAAGGGATTATTCCTTTCAGCAGATCAAGATTCTTAGGCTGTAGTGATGATGCTGGTGTACCCCAGTGCTGAGGAATTTGCAGGACAAAGAACAAGCTGGACTCTGGATCCTGCTCTCAGGAATTTTGCCACACCAGCTCTTGGGTAAAATACAAGGCTGCCATTTATGAAGAAAAAAATCTGATTTCCAGAATTTTTTATTTCCAATAGCTTCTTGTACTTTCACACTTGCCTGTCTATTTGTACCTAAAATACTTACTAATAAAACATAACCAAAGTATATTTTATCTAGAGATGATTGATTCTTAGGTGTGAGTCTACTGCTGCTTTTCAGAAGCTTCTACCCACCTTGAACCATATGGCAAGGCAGTGGGGGGAGTTTAGTGTGGCCTGAAGATCAGGTAAGGGAGGATGGCTTTGCTGAGGCAATACAGCTCCCTTTCCCTCAAGAGGGCAGTGTTAGTCAAAATTTTCTTTTTTGTTTTTTTTTTAATTATTATTTTTTAGTTAGTTCTGCTTTAAATACTGTTTAAAGGTGTAGTTTAATTTTTTTTTTGCATGTACTTCAGTATTTCATATACAACATAAAACTTGTAGCAATTTTGTATTGTACTGCTTGGGCTGGCCGCACTTGTTTGAAATGTGTGGAGTTAGTATAATATTCTGTAAGCAAGTTTTTAAATTCTGAAGTGGGGAAAAATAATAGTGGCTAAGGTGGGAAATGGGTAGATTATGGCTTGGTACAGCATGTGAACACAAAACTTTAGAAGGTTGTGTGGTACCATTTCCCCAGCATAAGGGAAGGAAAGAAACCCCTTTATCACTCCTCTGTTTTGCCTTTACCCCAGAGCATGGCTGGAAAGATCTTCAGAACTGTGTCTCAAAAGCCAGACTTCCTTTAGGTTTTGGGTGAAATGAGGAGAGCCAGGTTTGTATTTTCACCTGCACCGTCCTGTGGCTGTGGGATGAGCTGGGAGAGGAGCTGCTGCGCTGGCCACTTGGTGGGGATGTTGGCACGGAGAGCAGCCCTGCGTTCATGCTCCATTCCTGCCACAGCTCTGCTGAGGCGGCCAGAGGAAACCTGCTGAGTCTTCAGCCTCAGGATAACAGCTCTGCAGCCTGACAGTCACATAGTCTAGGACCAGGTAAGCTACAAGTTAAAACTCACTGACAGATGTTTCCATCTAAGGGTATGATCCTTGATGCTGCCGAAGTAGGAGCTACTCTGGAGGAAGGAGATGGAGCCTGCACTTGGCAGTCTATTCCCTGTTATTTGTGCAGGGGAATAGGAGGGAGTGTGAAAGGCTCAAGTGTGTGTAAATCACGAGGTTGTGAGGTGCAGAATAAAGGAATCTGGCAGATAAATGCTCCTGTGTTGAAGTCTCTTGGATGTGGAGCACGTTTTAGAAAGATTACCTTGATGTGTCCACCGGACTCATTAAATGCAATCCTTATAATACAGTAAAGAAAATGGTTAGAGATACCTGGGAACAAAACCAAAGAAAACTTTGAGCTGAACATCCAAATTGGTGTTGCCTGTAAAATTCTTGATTTTCCAAAGCCAACAAGGGAACGCTGTTTCTTGAGACCTTGTACATGGGGGCAATTATGTGACAAGACAAAATTTATAGCATTTCACATTGACCTGGTCTCCTGTGGCTTTTAAGGGACTTGTTAATTTGTATACTTTAGTGCTAATATTTCCATAAAAATTTGTAGCATATGGATTATGGTGGAGTTCCTTGATATCAGTGGATGCAAGAAAACAAGGCGGGGTATATATTATTTCTGTTTCTTCAACCCAAAAAGGTTTGAATACTACAGTCTGTTGCCCCATAACACTGGGGTGACTCCAGAATGGCAAAATCCAGTAGCAGTTTTAAAAAATTGCACAGATATCTTGTAAGGGAGAGACCAAGTTTATGCTCTTTGTGTGTCCATTTTTTGTTTGGGATGCCCAGAGAAGCTGTGGCTGCCTCATCCCTGGAAGTGTTCAAGGCCAGGTTGCACAGGGCTTGGAGCAACTTGATCTAGTGGAAGGTGTCCCTGCCCATGGCAGGGGGATTGGAATGAAATGAGCTTTAAAGTCCATCCCAACCCAAACTACTGTGATTTCTATGACTAGATGGGTTTTGGGTCAGGTTTGTTCCTCTCATTCTTTATCCCCCTGTGTCACTCCTGTTTTTGTGGTGCCAAGGGGCTCTTGCAGAGGGCTGTGTGTTGTACCACAGTCCCTGATGGTCTTTGCCCTTCAGTGCTGCTTTTTGGGTTTGATCTCACTTGGTACTGCAATGTCTGGAGTGGACAGGTCTTTACAAGTACTAAAATAATCTATAGAGATGCATGTCATTGACTCTGGGAGAAGCGAGGTTGTAGATGTGGTTTTTCACTGAGAAGTTTTATTACCATGAGGCTTTTGTCCCTTTTTCCCCAAGCAGAAACAGCAAGGTGTTCAGGAGCTGAGTTTCTGATGGGTAGTACATCAAACAGTCCTTACTGCAAAGGGTGAGTCTGGAGGCTGGGACAGTGATATTGTGAAAGGCAATCACTGAAAAATGTACTTGCAAAGAGAAATGGGCATTAGAGAAAAGAAAAATCACTGGTTTTGCAAGCTGCAAGTCCAACTGGAGAGGACTGGGAGAGGCCAGTGTTTGTAGAAAAGGAACAAACAAAAGGAGGGAAAACCCAGGTTATGTTGGGGTTTCCATAGCAACACAATACTTTTCCTGGAAAACTCAGATGATGAGATCTACTCTATCTGCTATTTAACTCTTGCATGCAAAGCCCTCTTTCTTGACTTACCTGTCTTCCTCCACAGCACCCTCCCTAGTGATGGGTGTGCTGTCACTACACCATGGTGGTCTCCATGGGGAATAATCTTCCTGGGACGAGGCTGTTCCTGTTCTGTTCCAAAGCACATGGAAAAGGAACAGTTATTGAGGCAGAGGCAGCTTGTGTGTTTAGGAATGACTTACCAGGTGTGCTGATCCTGGGCAGCTTCTGCCTGAGATCTGTGAAAGACTTTGTGACTGTTTGGAGAGTTCATCAAAGCATCCTGACTTAAATTTGCACCTGACTTAAATTTGTACCTGGTATTTGGCCTTTTGAAAAGCTTCAGTTTTGGGGAATGGGAATTCTCGATAGCAGGGATTTCTTGCAGAGGAAGGTGGAAGTTTTGCCTGACAAAAAGGACAATTGAGAGAGCGGACAGCACCACAAAAGTTCATGAGATGGCTACTGGTCTTAACTATGTAGAAAGGAGTATCTGTTCTGAGGAGAGAAGTGGAGAGAGTGGATGTGAGAGACCCCATCCTGGTACAACAGAGAGGAAATGGATTCTGTTCCCTGCTTTCTGCCCACAGCAGCACCATCCTTTGCTCCATCCTTGCCTCTGGTGTAGCTCCTGGTAGGGAGGGCAGAGCAGGCTTTGCAAGAGGGGCTGCTCTTGGAGGGAAAATAGGATGGAAGAGGGAGAATTTCCTCCTCTTTGATTCTGAGGTTTCCTACATTGTAAATAGTTGCAAAGAGCAGGGTAAGAGAAGGCGTGTATCCTAAAGAATGCTGCGTATGTTGCCATAGAACCATGGACTGGTTTGGCTTGGAAGGAACCTAAAAGCTTTTCTTGTTCCAGCACCCCTGCCATTGGCAAGGAGAACTTCCACTCTCCCAGGCTGCTCCAAGCCCTGTCCAACCTGGCCTTGGACACTTCCAGGGATCCAGGGGCAGCCACAGCTGCTCTGGGCACCTGTGCCAGGGCCTGCCCACCCTCACAGGGAAGAGAATTCCTTCTATCTGGTGTGTGTGTAACAGCCTTGTTAAGGGCCTGGTGGTGGCCAACCCCTGCAATATTCAGCAAAAACAACACTCTGTTTTAATTGGTGGGGGCTTCGTATTTTCTTCTGTCTCTGACTGTTGTTCTGTTATTAACCTGTTACTGCATATTGAGCCCTGAAGATTTGTGGATAGCAAACAACCATCATTACAATATTTAAAAGAAAACCCATTCGGAGGGGTTCAAAGACCAGTAATCCAAGTATGTGCCAACAAATAGGAAGCAGTGCTTTAATATTTCTTAACAAACCATCCCCTATCTTTAAACATTTATTCTATTTCCTCCTATTTCTCCTGACAGCCACCTGTTCAACTTGTGACCTGTTTGTAAAAATCTGCACACCATCTATCAGAGGGATACACGCACTTACAAACTTCTGTTCTGTGGGCATTAAGTAAATTATTTCTTTAAGATCATATGGCAGATCTATAATTAATTAAACCCTCCATGATATTAGCGCAAAATAATTTAGCCTTTCTAAAAAGGTAAATGTAATTTGCCGATCTGGTATTTGGAAGAATGCTTTCCCCAAAATCAATTCCTTTAGTTTCCAGAGAATAGAAATGAGAAGCAATCTCATTTTAATTATATCTCTTTATTGCTAACAAAGGAATGATTTATGCAATTAAATTAACTGGCTAGAAAATTATTCTCAGCTGGGCTGTCCTAATTCTTTGCTTTCTGAATTGCAGGCTCTTACACTTCTCTATGTAGATTAATTTTTCTGATATGCAAACAATGCTCCTTGTGTTCATTTTTAACATTTTTTATTCACAGCTCCCCTTTTCTTAGTGTCAATGACATGAGTAATATTTGTGCACTGCTGGGCTCCGATTCAGGCCTTTTTATGTAGAAAGATTGGAAAAAATCTTTTCTTTTGAATCTCATTATTGCAGAGCAAGGTTTTGAAGTTTTCTTATCTATTGCTGAGAAACAGCAGCAGGAACATGGAGCGACTGCAAAGATGTCAAAGGATGCAAACTTTTGAAGGAAAATGTATCAGCACTGAGGAGACAGGTGAATTTGCAGTTAGTGTTAAGAAAGCGTTTTTTAAAGGTATTCCTCTTAAACCTCTGTCTCCTTGCAGCCAGGCAAAAAGCTGAAATACAAGGGGAAAAAACAGGACAGATTTATGTTGTACACAGACTCAATAGGGAAAGAATCTGGGATTTTATTTCTGCCTGGGATTACCTTGCAGTGGCCGGCCAGAATGTGAGCTAGAGATATTTGGGCTGAGGGGAAAATTACCATGTAACAACACATTGTGACCATGTGCCAACGCAGTCTGACATCTTCTGAATGGGGCATTGGTGTAATCTGCTGCTCTAAACCAGCAGTGAACATATTGCAGAGCACGTGTTGGCTCTGTCTGAGCTGTCCTGCCCTGTATCAGCGGAGATGTGTCAGCTGGTCAGGGTTTGCTGTGCTGGCACTCTGCGCTGCTGTCAGATGGCTTTAAGCTGAGAGAAAGTGGGTTTAGATTGGATGTTGGGAAGAAATTCTTCCCTGTCAGGGTGGGGAGGCCCTGGCACAGGTGCCCAGAGAAGCTGTGGCTGCCCCATCCCTGGGAGTGTTCAAGGCCAGGCTGGATAGGGCTCAGAGCAACCTGGGATAGTGGAAGATGTCCCTGCCCACGGCTTGGAACTGGACAAGCTTTCAGGTCCCTTCCAACCAACCCAAACCAGGCTGTGATTCTATGAAATAAAATTAAAAAGCAGAGTTTTTGTCTGGGTTGGAATGTGGTGGTTTGGGTTGGGTGGGGAAAGGTCTGTGCCATTGGATTCTGAAGGCTTTTGAAATGCCAGATAGGAAGGGTCAAGCTATAATCGTTTGGGTGGGACAAGGAAGCACTTTGAGCCTGTCTCCTTGGAGTGTGGATCATCCAAAGGGAATCTTTCCTCTGGGCTGTGTGGCTGCTGGGTGGTGAGGGAAGGAGCGCTTGGTGCAATGCCTCTATTGACTGCAGTTGTTATCCTTGAGGACACCACTGTAAAATCAGCATAAACTGAATTTGCTTAGCAAGTGGGATCACACTTATTTATTGGAAGAATATTTCTCAGGGAACAGTTGCCCTTGACTTACTGTCAAAGAGTGATTATTTAAAAATTTTATTTTTATTTTTCCCATTGTTCTGCAAATTCTCTGCGCTCAGTTCTCCTCTGTGAATACCTTGGCTCATACAGGAAATAATCCCTTGCAATGCCTGAGGAAGATGCTGTGAGGTGCGAGTTTACCAGCAGTCTGCAGAGAAGGCTTCGAGTTCAATATTATCTATACAGCAGGAACGGTTAGAAATCAATAAGATGAAATTCATGACAAATGCTACCTTTAGGGAGGAAACATCTGATTAAAAAAATGAGAAACAGCTGCCTAGGCAAGCAGTACTGCAGGGAAGGGTTTGGCTTCAGAGTGAATCACAGATAAGTGACTCAGTGATGTGCCTTTAAACAGAAATCTTGTTCCTGGAAGCATTAATAGGAGTGTCAGGAGCAAGTTGTGGGGTCGGGGGAGAGATATGACTGCTCTGTGCTGCTTGGTGAAGGCTGGCAGGATGTATCCAGCCTTGCAGTCTGCATTTCAAAAGCCAGGAATGGGGAAGGAACTGGGAAATCATGATCTGGGGGATAAGTAATGACAAGTCTTACAGAGGGAGAAAATTAAACTTCACTTGCAGCAGGGGAGAATTAAGCTGATACCATGAAAACCTGAACCATAACCTTCAATTCTCACCTATCAGCTTGGCAGGACAAGATCTGGAACCCACTGGATTTGTCCTTTGACCCCCCAACTCCACCTGCTTTTACTCTCCTGCTCCCTGCTACCTTTTTCATTCTACTTTGGCAGCAAATTCCAGCGGGGGCTGGTACTGAAAGCTGGTGATGACCAGGGGGAAGGTTTGCCTTCTCAATGTCAGAAATCCTCCAATTCTTTTGGAACAAGCAATGTGTGTAAAGAACAGAGTAAGCAAAAAGATGTACTCCTAGTGGAAGGGAATGAAAGATGAGGAAGAAAAATTAAACTAAAATAAAAAACAAGCAAACAGCATCAAACAACCACAACTGTTTAAAAAAAAAAAAAAGAAAAAACCGACTAAACCAGAAAATGTCTCCCTTCATAGAGTTGATGGTAAGGTGATGCTTCACTGCCATCTGTGATCAGTTCCCTTCCAAAGGGCATGCTGGTACCTCTAGAACAGTTTAAATGGTGGGCAGTGTAGGTTGCAAAACCAGAACAATCCTTTGGTTTTTTCAGAGCAAAGCCTCCACACCTCCAAAACATTGGGAAATGCAGAGGTTAAGGACACTTCCTACAGGCACAGATGTGTAATGGTAACCCTGTCCCTGGCAGTGACAATTTCAAGGACCTGCTCTGATACAGTCTGAATTCTGGACTCTTGTTCTGTTCCTTAACAAAGGAAATAAGAACGAGTTCCCTCCACGTCCTCTAATAGAATTAATCACTTCTCCATGGACCATTTCCCAAATGTGCCAGGATTTAATTTCACAGCGAGTGCTATCCAGACGAAAAGCTGTCTGTGGTAACGTGGGGAATCTCTCCTCTGCAAAGTAGATCTCTATTACAGGTGGCTGTTCTCCCCCTGAGAAGATCCCCGTCCCTGTGCCTTGCTTGCTGATTTATCCTGCAAAGGGAGCTGCCTGGGAATGCCCTTCCTCTCTGGGATAAGGGCTAGTGCTTTGTGAAGCTCCTGTAGATGTGTTCTCTGCAGGTGCTTTTCTTCCAGATGAGAGAGATGATGCTGAGACAGCAGCAAAACAAAACTGGGTGGAATTTAAGAGCCTTGTGCTTTCCCCAGTTCCCTTAAAACAGGAGAAAATCGCTAGAAAGCCGCATATTGCTATTGATTCATTCTTTTCTCTTTGATCTTAGGTTTTGCCCCGAGTTTTGTTTTTAAAATCTGGTATCTGCTGCTTTTATTTCTGCTGAGGTTCTCATGAAGCAGGACCCAGCAAAATGGAGTTGGGACTTGCAATATTTCAATAAAACCAATTTTATTTTTTTTCCTTTTGTTTCATCGTATAACATTAAAAATGTAATGAACATTTTTACTACAAGTTAAGCAAATGGTTAATATTTCATTTTAAAGAACATATTTTTTGTTTATATTGGTTTCTAGATCTCTGAGTGCTGAAATCAGAGGTTAATCTGGTTCACCGCACTGAAAGAGATGCAAGTACTGCAAAGCTTTCTGTTGACCTTGTGTCTTCATTTCTCCTGACTTTTCATTTCTAGTCTTTCCCATTTCCCAGTAAATTACTGAGAGATAGCTCCTAGCTGTGTCTTACGAGCAGCAGAAGAAATGAAGCAGTGTAAAATATAGATAATATAGACTGAGCAGGACTGTATGCAATTAGGCTCTATAGCTGTGCACGCCTGTGCTTTCTGTCTCGTTGCATTTCAGAGAGAAATTCTGGGGAACAACAGAATTTGGCCTTTTGGAACTTACTTTGTTATCCTTGTCAAGATCTAGTTTGGAGCTGGGTGATCTCCTGAAACGTCCTTTCAGACCTGAGCTGTGCTGTCCCTGTGCAGATCAGTGTGGCCACTGTGCCCAAATTGGCAATAGCTGCTTTGTCTGAGTGAAGATTTGCAATCAGAGACAAAAGCCAAGCAGCCCAGTGAAGGTATTTGTCCCTGAATGTCACCAGGGTCTTGTCAGCCACCCTGAAGCACACAGTTCTGGTGTTCCCTACCTCCTGTCCCACCACCCTGCTCCCAGTGTCCATCCCTTAAGGATAAACCATCATCCCCTGGGCTCTGGTCTGCTGATCACCAGGCCCCCAAATGGTTTTCTGCCCACCTTATTTCTCATTTCTGCCCACCCTGAATTTTCTTCTTCCCCCTTTTCATCCAAATGAACTCTTCCTACAGAAATCTTGGTGTCTAGAACTGTCTTGGCAAAAGACTTGGCCATTCTGTTGGTTCTAACGGGCTTTAGCAAAATTTTAAATATGCAAATAATAATAATAATAATTTTATGCTGGTAATAACAGGAGCAGCCTGGGATTTCTTTATTTTTTTTAGATTCCTCTGTCCTCTGCAGATGCCACTTTAATGCAAATCAAACTTTGCGGATTGTGTTACCTATTGAAAAATAGTTTCAATTAGAAATTCAATTACACTGTCTTGGGGGGGATGGAACTGACAGTTTCTTTGAATTTTGCACGTTATAGAGGGCTCCAAAGTGCCATAAATCTGCTAATTGATTTCTGTACCTGTAATGTTTGATTAGGTGTATTTTATTGTCTTCTTGGTTTTAATTAACCCCAGGCTTGTCAAAATGCTTCCACTGACAAAGGATATATGATGAACTGAGATAAACTCTATTAACAGAGGCTGACTTTTGTCAGTAATTGCTATCGTGCCTGAGAGTTATTAGAAATGATCACACACAAAGAAACTGTACTTTTGGTAACAACTTTTATGGGCTGTTATAAATCTGTTGATTGCCCCCTCCACGCAGGAGATAAGCAACTGTGAATGACAAGGGGTCCGAAGGAAAATCTATCATTTTCTAGGTGTCTTATAAATATTAAGGGTGACAAAATGGGAAGAGTTATGAAGTCTAAGTGCTGAAAATGGAATGGATGCTAATGCACCCATACCCATCCCCATTAGAGAGTGTGAGGGCTGTGGAGACAAGGGCACGACCACCTCTGGTTGGGGGGAAGCAGAGCATTCTTACCATGGCTGGGGAGCTCAGAAAGGCTAAAGTGATGCTGAGACTTTTGCTTCTGGGCCCTTGGTTGGAGTCCATGGCTGTCTTGGCAGGCAGACACCCAACAGGGCCATGTCACTTGTGTTTGGGGACAGAGACAGGAGTGATTGGGTGGTGATGAGCAGGTTTTACCCAGGAAGAAATTACAGACTGTAGTCAAAACACTTTTGCTGAGCACAGAGTATATGGTGATGCTCTGTTAGAAATGTTTGATCTAGGAATAGCTGGCAAACCATCTCTCGGATTAAACAGGAGAGATGGGTTAATATCCCTATTTTTACTGATGCATCCACTAGTAAGGGCTTTGTTTTTGTAGGATCTTTAGGTAGAGATGTATATAAAAATACACAGAGGTCTGTGCATAAATAGTTTTGGGTGAACTGCAGCTTCATCTGTTGGAGCTCTCTGCCTTTGGACTCTGGGGCTCTGTGTGTACGGGATGTGGATGCAGGTGCAGTCCTATGAACATAAACAGGATCACACTGAGCACAGAAGCAGAGCAGGAATAAATCTTTCCAAAGCTGTGAAAAAGGGACAGACTTTGTGCAAATTGTTTGTTAAAGTTAATGTGAATACTTCCTATGAACACCAATGCATTAATTTATGGTTAAAGTGATGTTTATAAATGTTTTGGAGTTTTTAAAATATATATAACTGTATGTGGGGTGTGCACAACACAATCCTCAGGAGCTGCAGAGATCTATTCTGTGTTTTTTGCCAATTTCTGTCCAAACTTTGGACACTCTTGGCTTCAGCAATTTTAAAGTTGCTTAATAACTGTTTTGAGCAAGACAAAAGAGCTATTTTTAGCTTGGTTTTTTTTTTTTTTAAATCTTCAGCTGAGAGGGTATTTTAAACTGACCTTCATTTTCTTTGCTGCTTTTTCTAAGAATTATCCCAATGACTTTCAGTACAGTAGTGTGCGTGGGCGTGGAGAAGGGAGGAGCAGAGTGGAGCTTTCCCATGTGGAGGGCACTGCAGTCCTAAAAGCTGTTTTACTTAACAGCATTAGGATATTTAGCTTGTTATTAATATTTCGGGGAGCTCATAAAATATCTCTGGAGTTTGCAAGATGTGAGATTCTCACTTTGCTGTAAGGTTTAGCCCAAAATAGATTTTCCCAGTGCTTTGGGGCTTTTTGGAGCTGCCCTTTTTCTTCCTGGGCACTACAGTGTTTGAAAGGGCTGGGGTGGATCTGCTGCTGGGTGGGTTTATTGGGGTGGGGAGGCACAGCTGGAAGTGCTGCCGTGGGCACAGGCATCCTTCAGTTCCCACTGAGAGGGATCCATTTATTCTGCTGACCCTCTGAGGATCGGGAAACCCCATCCTGCTTGAATCCCAGCTGCTGCTGGGAAAGTGGGGAACGCCCATAGCTGTGAGCTGTGATCTGACCTGATGTTTTGTGAAGTATTAGAAGAGTCCTGGACATCCCCGACCTTGCGATGTGGGAGTGCGAGTTGAGACCAGCAGAGGAGGGAGACCCGAGAGCTGAGGATGCTCCGTTTTGAGGAGCTGAGACAGATCTTTTAGCCTTGGAAAGGTTCTGCAGGCTGCAGAGCTCAGGCTGGCTTGTTGTGTGCGGTATCTGAGTGCTGTGTCACGGAATTTCAGCTGTCCCACCCCCCCGGCAATGCCCCCAGCCCCCATGGGGCAGTGGGGAGGTTCAGAAGCTGCACCCTCCTTTTGGTTTTCCTCGGTTACACAGCTCTGTTCCAGAGATTCCATGCAAGTCTCGTGTGTGTGAGAGAGTGCACATCTATCTATATTCCCTCTTGGGGCACGCCGAAAACAATCCATTTAGAAACCAGGTGTCCTTGTCTCTCTTGGCATCTGGTTAAATATCAGCCAAGTAGGAAAAGGTAAATCCTAGGATGCTTTAACAACTGCCGGGGCCGTGGAGCCCTGGGCTCCATCTGATGGGATTTGAAGGTCACGGTGGCTGCCCACGTGTGAAAGATGTGTCCTTACTCCCCGCAGATAAAGCAGAGCGAGGTGATCTGTCTGGAGGTGTCCCTACAGCGAGCGGATGGGAGCCAGCAGCTCCAGGCTGCCGAGAGCAGAGGTCGCTGTTGAACTGGAAATGGAGCCCTGTGCCTCTCCAGGGCCACCTTCCCTCTATTGTGCCCAGCTCTGTGACACCTCGGGCTGCTTTTCCCCTACGGAAACACTGTGCTTTCCAAAGCCCAGGCAGCTGCTGAAGCGAGGGGCTCAGGGGGGAGCGTGGGGCAGTGTGGCTGAGCTCTCTCTGCAGCTCCTCCTTGCCCTGCTCACCTCCCAGCACATCCTGCAAAAACCCTCAATCTGCAGCTCCTCCGCTTCCTTCATCCCCGGGCCCTGGCAGAGCCCTGCTGCTAGCGGAGTTCTCTCCGATTTAGCCCTGGGGATGTCTGGGAGGGGAGCAAGGCAGCAGCCCAGGCACTGTGTTGGGGTGGCAGAGCTGCCCCACAGAGCCCTGCTCATCCTGACCTGGCTGTGGGGAGGTCTGCACCGAGGCCATTCCCAGGCAAGGAGAGCTGGATGAAAATCCTCAGCTCCTTTTACGAATCCACATTAAATCCCATAGGTCTCAACCTGCTGCAAGTTGCCCAGGTGAATTCACATTTTATGCCAGCATTCCTGACTGCTTGGAAACACCTTGGATTTTAACTTCTCTCTGGAGAAAAAGCAAATTAGAGCTTCCAGCAGAGACTGTGGATGCTTGTGCCTTTCTTCAGGAGGGTGATCAGAAACCTTTGGCAAGATGGGACATCCGTGGCAGCAGCAACCTGGGATGTAAACAGGCTGTGCTTCACATCACTCCACTAATTCAGTATTCACAGCAGCCTGAGATGCAGCAGTTTGTTCTCAATTGGTTTATTATAGTCAATACTTATTATTTATAGATATGAAAGAGACAAGATCTGAGCCTTTTGATGTTGTAAATCGATACAGGTCTGTTCACTCCCCGAAACTGCAGCCTATTCTCTGCAGGGCCACAAATCCTTAGTTAAAACTTCAGCCTTTTGCCTAGAGCTGTAAACTTCCTGTGGATACGTACGTCTTGCCAGAAACAGGGCTTCCATCAACCCTACAATCCCAGCAGAAGGCACTACTTGGCTAGAAAGGTTGGCATGATGTGGTTATTTTGGCAAATGCCACGTGGACAACCAGGACAGTCTCATGGAGAATTATCTGTATTTGTGTGGACTTATTTAGCTCCTCTTTCCTTGGGAGCAGAACTGTGTGTTTGAGGCAGTGGGAGTGCAGGAAACACCGTGGTGTCTAAATAACTTGCAACACCGTGTAATGTTACTGCACAAAAGGTCTGAGTTAATGATCCAGTTGATTTACAAGTCAACTGGATGACAATAGAAATTAATATTCACTGATGAGTCAAACTGAGAGGCTCTGGATTATTTTTTTTCCTCTCTAATGGTTTCGTGTCAGATCTGTGTGCGAGTTCATACACCTGTGTACAGATCAGAGGGTGTCTGGGGATAAAGGAGCGTTTGAGGAACTTTTGGACTCTCCTGTAAAATATGGTGTAAGAAATCTTGTGTGAAACTGTCCAAGTGCTGTGCTGTTCTGAAAATGTCTTCTAGTGCCAGTGATGAGCAGGTGGAAAAGGAGATTCCTTAACAAATGTGGCTTTGTTTAGGGGGCAAAATACAAGTAGCTGAGGCCAGATTCTGCTCTGTTTTACTTCTGATATATATTCAGCTAAGCCTGTGCTATTGTAAAATCGCAGTGAGAGAAAAGCTGGTTATTAGGGGGAAAAGGTGGCACTTTCCTTTAAATTAGCTGATTTGTAGTTAAAAACAGGCTTGTTCAATGAAAGCTGCTGGCTGTGGCAAGTCCTTGACACCTGGATGACTTTAGTCTGTCCAGCCCAGCACGAGGAGGGAGAAAAACCCATAAAGGCAGAGAATTTCAATGCCCTGTGCTGTGTGTGAGGGGAGAGGTTGCATGGACAGCTCCCCATGAGCCTTGGGCCGTGTGGGGAATAAGGACCTCCAGGGATCAGAGCATCATTACAGCTGGAAAAGGCCTCTAGGACCACATCCAACCACTCACCCAGCACCAAACAGTGTCCCCAGGTGTTGCATCCACATGTTTTTTTAATATTTCCAGGGGTGGGGACTCTATCACTTCTCTGGGCAGCCTGTTCCAGTGCCTGACCACACTTTGGGTGAAAAAGCTCTTCCTAATATCCAACCTAAACCTCCTCTGGTGTGAATTGAGGCCCATCTCCTTTCCTGCTATTGCTCTTTCCTTGGGAGAAGAGACCAACCCCCACCTGGCCACAGCCTCCTGTCAGGGAGTTCTAGAGAGTGATGAGGTCCCCCCTGAACCTCTGTTTCTCCAGGCTGAGCCCCACCAGCTCCCCCAGCTGCTCCTGGTGCTCAGCCCCTTCCCAGCTCTGTTCCCTTCTCTGGACCTGCTCCAGCCCCTCAATGTCCTTCTTGCAGTGAGAAGCTCAGAGCTGGACACAGGATTTGAGGTGTGGCCTCAGCAGTGCCCAGGGCAGGAGGATGGTCACTGCCCTGCTCCTGCTGGCCACACCATGGCTGGTACAGAGCAGGGGCCATTGGCCTTCCTGCCCACCTGGGCTCGTGTTCAGCGCTCGTGGCCAGCACCCCCAGGTCCTTTCCAGCCACTCTGCCCCCAGCCTGGAGCACTGGAGCTTGTTGAACCTGAAGGGCTCCCCATCCTTTGTCCCTCCTCGCACTGAACATCTTTTTCTCAGAGAAAACAGGGAGAGGAGCTTGTCTGAGCTCTTTGTTGTGCTGCTCGGCACTGGCAGGGACTGGATGCAGATTATGTGTCAAAGGGGTGTAAGAGACAGAGTTCCTGGCCCTGTTCTCTGCTCTCCAAGGGCCAGCACGGTCTGTGACATCCCCAGGCTGTTCCTTGCCCGTAGCTTCCCTCACAGAGCCAGTACTTAGCAAAACTCCTGTAAGAGCCTTTATGCTCTTAACCCAATTTCCTTCCAAACTGCCATATGCTGTGAGCTTTGGGAGGGATTGAGAGCATGAGAAGGCTGCTCTTTCAAATCCCACGGCAAGGAGGGAAAGTGGCATTCCGAGTGCCTGCAGGCAAGGAATGGAGGAATCTCATCACTTCGGTTTTGGGGCAGGAAAACCCAAATGCCCTCACCAAACTGCAGCCTGCCTCCCGCAGCAAGCAGTTTTCCTAATCACAGGAAATGTGAGGGAAGTCTCACTTGCTGTTTTGTTGCCATGCTGGGTGAGGCTCTGAGCTGCTGCTGAAACTTGTGAAGAAATGAGACCACACAGAGGGTGATGAGCTCCAGAGAAGAACCAGATGCTGAGGAGATGGAGCTGAGCCTCCTGCTGAGGAACCACTTCCCTCTCTTCCAGTGTGAGATCTCTCCCAGCTGTTAGGAAGGCTTTTGGAGGGTGCTGAGCCAGCCAGGTGCTGTCTCCCGAATCACTGCTGTGGCATGTGATTGGAATTAGTGTTTAATTTGGGAGTTGAAGCCCTCAGATTGGGCAAGGTAAGATCAGCTTCAGCTGCTGGGTCAGAGTGACCCTTCTGGCAGCCGGGCTGGGAAGCTGTTGATCCCAGAGCTGGGCTTGGAGGGTCTGCACGTGCTAAGCTCAACCATTTCAGGGCTTGTAAAGCCCTGTTGAAACCCTCCTTTCCAGATGGTTTGGTGCTAGTGCATGCTGGCTCTCGGTCTGGATCAGCACGTGAGGCTCTGGTGGCTGCCACATGGAGTTCAGCCCTGTCTGGGCCAGGGAAGGGAGCAGTGCCCTGTGGCCAGAATGCCTCCATATGGATGGGAGAGAGGAGTCTGTCTCTGTAGCTATGGGTGGACTTTGTGCAATGAAGCTGAAACACCAGAAGGTAGGATTTCATGTGTTTGTACAGAAGGTCTGTGCCCAGTGCATGAACAGATTAAAGCTGGATGTATTTTTTTCACCTTGGACACCTCATCTTTGGTGCTGGGGGTTTTGTAGCCCTGTGCAGGGGGTGTTGGATTACAGCGCCAGGGTGATGAGGGAAATGGACTCTACCTCCTGCTCTGGAGGTCTATAATATGAGTTATTCTGCATTTAGAGAGTGCCTGAGATCCTTTGTTGCATCTGTGGTTGAAGGACAAAGTGCAGCAATGGAAACAGTTCTGAGAATCAGGATCCAGAGGTCAATTAGCAAATGAGCAGGGATAAGAAAATGGAGGTTGAAAAAGAGTCAAAGATATTTACAGCCTGCATGGCCTTCCCTCTCCTGGTGCTTTATTTTTAATGGCTTGCTGCTTTTACCTCTCTTTGTTTAATGAATATATTGCTGAGTTATTGGAAGCACAAACTGCATCCAAAAGCAGGACACTCAGGGTTTATTATATTCATATAACTCAAAAACAGCCAAATTGATTTTTTTTTTTCTTTTCCCCCTCCTCCTCCACCTCATTTTTAAATCTTGCAGCAGGCTTAGTGGTAGTGACAGGTGTGAGACTGACAGCGCTGGAGATGAGAAGCTGTGTTTAGGTGGTGGGGAGAGCACCCTCTTTTCCTCTGCTGGTGTTTTATTCCTCTCCAGCCACCTCTCCCTGGGGCAGAGGCAATCCTTGGCTGCGTGCTCCATGCTCTGCTCCCCACTGCTGCTGGAAGGGCTGTGGGAAGCTGGGGCTGTCCCTCACCCCCAGTTATCAGTGTGGCTTTGTGCCAGCGTGGTCACCTGCCCCTAAATGCCCAGAGAGTGGGTGTGGTAAGACACCCTTGGTCTTCACAGCACAGTGTGAACTTGCAGCTCTGCAAAGCCTGTTGGACCTGGGGCTGCTGTGGTGGCTGCAGGGAGTGAGGAACTTGTGGGGGGAAAAAAATCAAAAACATTTGAAATGGTTTCTCTGGGTGGGTTGTTGTTTTTTGGGGTTTTTTTTTTAAGTATCTCTGTGCATCTCCAGGTCATCAGTCTGTCCAGGTAGTGCATTCTGAAGTGGCAGAACGGGGTATGTTTGGTGGCTTCTGCCCTCCTTGGGGCACCTGTGTAGACCTGCAGTGGGCCTGCCCTCTCTTTGGGGTGTTCTCCTGGCTGGAGCAGGGATGGGCATGGCAGCAAAGTGTAGGACAATATTTGGAGCCACAGCAGCTGCTGCACTCTGGGATTTGGTCCTGCAGCCACCGCAGCTCTCTGATGGGAGTGCAGCCCCAGTGCACCCCAGGGACAGCCCTGCCCTGTCCTCCCGGGATGGAGAAGGGACAGGGCAGGAAAGCAGGGGCTAGGGAGATCTCTGCTCCTGGAGAGAAATAAAGGAACCCACCCTCAGTATGAAGCAGCGAGAGGTTTCCAGCTCAGCCCTGGTTAATGAGGGCATTTTGATCTACAATTGTTGACTGCAGAAAGAGCCTCCCTGATAAAGGGGGAAGGGATGTCCTGGGGGAGAGGGTCGCTGAATATGCATGGCCCCGGGTCTCTTTGTTTAGCTGATATCTGACTATATTTATTCTTCTAGATTACACATTCTGACTGCGGAACAAAGGGCTGGCAGGAGCTGCTCTCTTGTGCTTAATAATTTGAGTGAATTTACATTTCAATGCAGCCCTGTGCCACTTCCCACCCCTCGTGGAAAGAGCAGAATTTCCCTGTTGCGGGGAGGGGGGAAAAGAAACTCCCACCGCAGTGGCCAGGCTGGGAGATTTATTGCGGCTCCTCTCTGAATTTATTCCTCGCGAATCCTGCCCACCCGCCTGATGCGGAGATGTTTTCCTCCCCACTCCGCGACTCGCTCAGCCAACTCTGCCTGCCCCACCGAGCCCCGTGATTCATCCTCAAGTAATTAAGCAGCAGCAGCAGCACAGAAAGTACCTGCCTCGGCAGAAGTGTGAAAACACATCTCCACCTAACGGGAACCGGACTGGAGCTTTCCGCTTTGAGTGACACCCAGGGAGCTGCGAAGTGGCAAAAAGACAGAGTTGCCAAAACTCCCCAAACACGGGCTGGTTTCTATGCAACGTCCTTTTCACTGTACTTCGGGAACTGAAAGTACAAAAAACTCATTTGCTGAGTCAGAGTTAGTGATGGGGGCGTGGAGGTGGCAGGTTTTGCACTTGCTGGTCTGATCAGCATCCTTGAATCCCTGCCTGGAGTGAGGGCTTTGACCTGTTTGACTCATCCCTTGCATCTCAGCTGAATTTTCCTTGTTCTGCACCCCCAGGCTTATCGCAGAGTATGATTTTGTGTCCCTGCCCAGGATCCTGTGTTGGCTGCCACCCACCCCTTACTGAGCCCCAACCCCACAGTTTAATGTTAGGAGAGCTGCGTATTTTTCTCTTGCCTGCCTGATGATAACTTTGCAGGGCCAGGGACTTTATGAGCTGATAACCTCAGCCTGCTACTCTTCATTTGGGTCTCCCACCAGCAGCTGCTCTGCATTAGCTCATTATGACAAACCTTGATTACAGGCACAGCTCCTCATTGCTATTTTAGAGGACCTCTCTGCTTTTCTTGATGTCCTTAGGAGTGGAGCTGTGGGGCCATGAGCACAGGACCTCGCTGGGTGGGATTTTTATGTTGAGATATGGGTTAATTAATACCCTTTTCTCACTTGCTGTTCTGTCTAAGTCCCGAAGTGTCTCACATGGTGCAAAATGAGATGGACTCTCGATCTCTTGGCGCTGAAGCAGCAGGACATGAGGAAAGAGCAGCCTCAGACACACCCAAGCAGAGCAGCAGCCTCTCCCAGGAGCTCATTACACCTGAACTTGTGCCTTTGGGCAGCCACAGGACAGGTACTTTGGTCCCAAATTCTTTTCTTGTCGTATTTTTCCTCCTCCCTGAGTCTGTATGAGGACCTGTGTGTGGGAGATGTGAGATGTTGAGCTGAGCTGCTCAGGGCTCCCATGTGGGAGGGAAGTCAGCTTCCAGCAGGCTCCACATGTGTGACCAGTGGCTTTTAACACATTCGGTTCAGGCCTTCATTGCAACCTGAGCTGAAAAACAACCTGGAAATGGGTCTTGAAGCTCTGTTTCACCACTCCTGTGTACTTGGGAATGCGTCAAGCTCTCTGTGGATGTGTGTCCCTGTACTGCCCAGAGCTGAATTCCTGGCTCTGCACAAAATCCCATCTTAACTAGTAAAGCTTGTGCAGTTTGTTGCTGCTCTTCTTTCTGCTAACATTTCTAGATATTGATGTTCTGCAATGCAAAATGCAGGAAAAAATGTTGGAGGAACACGGGCAGAACCAAGACCTTGCCCTGTGTCCCTCTCCAGCATAACATAGGGAATTTCCTACCCCGTGGAAAGGGTGAGACAGTGGGCGGTTGTCAGCAGTTCTGTCTGAAACGCCTGCTGGAGCAGGTAGCTGTGTTTGTTTTAATGGCTGGATGTATACATTGATTATTTCTCATTGGTTTTGCATTGTGTACATGCATAAATGTGGAACCATACATATGTATGTTCCATATCACACACACATACCCAGCCTGTAACACACCCAGGAGCACAAAGCAGCATTAAACCAGGGGGCTTTCGCTTCTCTTAATTACCTAATTATATTGATTCTAACATTCTGTACATCTTGGTTTTATCTGAACTTTCCAGAAGGTGTAAGCAATACACATCTTGTCACATCCCATTTTCACACTAGCGCTGTTGCTGTATGAACCATTGCTCGAAATAAAACACGACGAGAATAGGCAGCCATCTGTCTGGGAAGCACATGCAGTCCCAGATGGCAGCTCCTCTCCCGCTTGCTGGTAGCAGAGTCCTCTGCCTGAGGAACGCAGCAGAAATGTGTAACAGTTCAGCAGGGAGATGTAGAACGTGTGGTCCTCCCCCGGGCTGGGGCTCGGGGCCCTGCAGCCATGGAAGGGGAGGGAAACTTGGAGCACGAAGCCCATCCCTAAGGGGGGCAGGTGTTCATCTCGCTCACAACAACCTCTCTGTGCTCAGCTCCCTGGGAATGAGGTTCCTCATCCCGTCTGTCTTGGTGTGCATGTTCCACTAGTATGGTGGAGCGGGGACCTGATGGAACAGAGTCCACGGGGCCTTGGCAGGTGGAGCTGGAGGGAGGTAAAAGCCCCTGAGCTGCTCTCTCGGGACTGTTCACGCCACAAGTGACTCTGCTCGGTTCGCAGGCGGCTTGGCCACCAAGAGCTGACGCGTGCCAACCCCCAGGGGTCACAAACCACCTCACAGCCACTGTCCCTCGGCCAAGGAGGTGCTCTGTGTCCTTCAGGACAAGCGCAGAGTGGCACTGCTGCCTCCCCTCAGTCGGAGCCACTTGTGAAATCACAGCCTGGGAATGTCCTGCCTGCCAACAGAGGTGAATGGCGATGGAACACCTGCACTTAGCAAAACTTGGTCATTTCTGCTGGATTCGGCATCCAGGGGCTCCTTTCGCTCATCAAACTGGGCAGAAAAAGCACAGGAATGTGTGAAGCACCGAAGCCTGGGAGTGGCTGGGGGAGAATGCAGCTTCCTTATCCTTTGAACTTTCTGCCCCTGCACGCAGTTTTTAATCTGGCCTGCAGGAGGGATAAAGGATATCGGAACAGGTTTCTGCAGAACTGAGGAATACGGAAGGAATTATCGCCAAAGGAATGACAGCCCTTGGGGGAGGCACCCAAAGCCATCAGCCTGTTGGCTGTGCCTTTCACTACTGCCTTTGGAAGAGCTGAGCAGTGGTTCCACAAAACAATTAAGAATTTCCTTATATTTTTGCTCGGCAAAACCATCTCCTTCCTGGATTCCACTTTTCTGGAAGAAAAAGAAGAGATGAGCAGTAGTTTTGTGAAACAATTAAGAATGTTCCTTATCTTCTTCTCATTTTGCTTTGCAAAATCACCTCTCTGGGTTTCAGTTTTCTGGAATGTCTTTCAAGCCAGAAAAGCCTTTGCACCATCTAGTGACTTTTTAACCCCATGATACCTTTTCCCATCTGCAGTTGTGCCTCTGGGAGGCTCATGGATGTGGTATTTTACTGCAGAGCTTGGCAGGAGCCCTTTTGTACAGGGTGAAGCTGTCCTGGGCAGGGCACCTTCCACTATCCCAGGTTTCTCCAAGCTCCATCCAACCTGGCCTTGAACACTTCCAGGGATGGGGCAGCCACAGCTTTTCTGGTCGACCTCTGTCGGGGCCTCAGCACCCTCACAGGGAAGAATTTCTTCCTAATATCTAATCTAAACCTAAAATCTGATATCTTTCTAATATCTAATCTAAACCACTCCCACAGTCAGGAGGAAACACAGTGCATCCAAGGAAAGGTCATGCTGAGATTGTGCAGAGGGTCAGATTGTTTTGGATGCAGGAGAAAAACAACTGCTTATTCCTTCCTCTCGGAAACGATTTTGCCTTGGCCCAGCTTGTGTAAAATGGAATTAGAGAGCCTTGCTGAGCACCGGGAGCTGGCGGGAGCCATCACTCAGCCAATTCATCATAATGGGAGCCTGGTATCTAATAAGCAGGTAATAAATGTGCTAAGTGTCCACCTCCAGGTTGCCTGCGTGCCTCCCCCCTGCCCAGACCCTGGGCTGCAGCTGCTGGCGAGGAGACGTCACCCTGGCTGACGAGCAGACGATGCTGGAGCGATGCCTGTCTGGCTTTTTTCTCCTGCCACGGGCATGGCAGGGGAGCCACAAGCTCTGCAGGGCAAGGTGTGGGGCTGGGGAAGCAGGTTAGGGCAGGAAAGCCTCATCCTGGGTAAATCAGCCCTGGGGGCTGCAGTGGGGCTCGGCTGATCAAGCAGCAGGTTGGGGTAGGGAATGGGGAGGGTTTCGCTCTGTTATGAGCAGCTCTGCATCTTTGGCCCAGGTGCTGGAATTGTGATCTCTCTGGTTTTCAGCGCTTGGGGTGATGGACAAAGGGCCGCTGGAGGGACGTGCTTGGGGAGTACAAGGGGATGTTGAGTAGAGAAAGTGCAGGGCAATGCTCCCCCTGCTCTGGGAAAACAGCCATGGGACAGGAATGCTTTGGGTGGGAAGGCAGGGATGTGTTCCACTAGACCAGGTAGCTCAAACCCCCATCCAATCCAGCCTGGGACACTTCCAAGGATGGAGCACCCACAACTTTTCTGGGCAGCCTCCTCCAGTGCCTTACCACCCTCTGGAACAGGTGGTACCAGGAGAACCTGGGCCTGGGATTGGAGTCACGGAAGGCCAAGGGAAGCCTGTGTCCCAGGGAATTGCCAGTGGGTGGCTGTCCTTGTGTGGTGAGGAGAGTGATCCTGGAGGGGGTGACAAGTCCAGAGGAACAGATTTTCCCTGACCTCACGGAAGTGTGGATCCCAAGTGGCAGTAAATGGGAACATCTGGAATTGCAAGAGCCTTTGCTGGCATCAGGCGGGAGGGACTGGGGACAATCCTGTCTGGGGACAGTCGTGACTGGAGGAGATTGCAGGAATGGCAGGAGACAAGGACCTCTTTATATCCTCCAACTGCGAAGGACCTGCTGGAGCATAATCTCTGGGACCCCCACCTGTGATTGACAGCTGTCAATCTTCTATCCTTGCTGGGGCTCTTCCCAGGCTCCCCCCAGCCCCTGGGGGATGCTGCTCTCCTGGTGCGGAGGTCAGCGCCGCAGGGCCCCGCTTGGCAAGGCGGGGAAGCCTGTCCCTATTTGTCACGGAGCGCCGGGGCCTTGGAGGTGAATCAGAGGCAGTGCATTAATAGATCTAATCATGGCAAGCCTTGGTGCTGCTGGCTGGAGCAATCTGTTTGCTGGCTGACAGCGAGCTCGCCGCCAGCAGCAGCGAGAGCCAGAGCGGGAAGCGGGGTAGGACCTCCAGGGGGGCTCAGCCGAGGTTCTTTCCACGAGTTGGGTGGGTCAAATCCTGGTCTCAAGCTCATGGATGGCAAATCCAGCAGAGTGGATTGCATCCAGGTGGATTTTGGGTTTTGGAGAACCTCTTGTGTTTTCAGGGGTTTCTCTTTTCCTTAAAGAGTTCTGCTGCTCCTTTTAGTTTGCTGGCATCCCCGAATTTTGCATTTGTCTTCATTGCTAATGCTGCAGTTGGTGCCAGTGCTGGCTGGGGTTTCAGACCAGCCTGGGATCAATAGGGGAGCACTTGCAAGCATCATATTAATTGAGTCTTATGTTGAGAGCCCTTGTGCTATTGATTGTAACAGTAACTTCAGCTGGAATTTGGGAAGCACTTACTTGAAGTCGAAAAAATGAGAAGAAAGCAGAATGCTGGGTGATTGGATTGACTTCATTTCCAGCGGATTACACTGTAATAATTGTGTGTGTCCAGTCTGCTTTCATTACTTGTCCCTCTAATGAAAGTACCAGGAATGCTTTCAGATTTCAATATGCAGGATTACAGGGCTTGCTTGGAGCAAGCACCAGAGCACAGTGGCCAGGAGCAGCATGAGAGACTTTATCTTAATAACTGGCAGAAGATACCCACTCGCCCTGCTGTCTGCCCCACTCACATCCTTTCCTTTGCTTTCCTTCCTCTGAAAAAAAAGGAAACAAAAAATGCCAATTACTGACTGAGAACATGAATTTTTCATTGACCTCCTGTAATACCCCACAAAGCTGAGGAGCCTGGAAAGTAATGAAATGAGATTTCTTCAAAGAGCAAATGAATGAGAGGAGATGACTGTCTGGACCAAAAGTGAGATGAGGGCACCATCAAGGGCCTGACTTTGGGGTGAGGGAAGGACAGGGCTGCTCTGGGGTCAGGAGGGATGAAAAGGGGCTCTGAAGGCTCATCACATATCTCTGGGGTTTTTTCCAGCCCAGGGGTTGCTCTCTTTGCAAGCACCTGCTGGGACTATGGGATGGTGGGATGCCCTGAGGGGCTGGGCCAACCTCAGCATGGGTGTGCAGGTCTGCTGTGTTTTGGTTTTGTTGTTTTTCTTCTTTTCTGACACACAGCTTTCCACTGAAGCTCTTGGTGTGGGGCAAAGTACCCTGAATACACCCAGGCTTGGGGTGCTTTGGCTGCCAAATGTCTTGCCCTGCTTTGCAGAGCTCTTTGTGGAGGTGCCCTGAGTCCTCAGAACCCCAAGTTTGGGACCAAACTTGCTGGGATCTCATCACCATGCTGGGGCTTTCTGGGACTTCTGTTGTTTTTAATACACTGCTTTGCAATAACCCAACAAAATCTGCTCTCAAACTAATTTATTATTTTTTTATAAAGGCTCCCCCCCTATTTTTTAAAATTTTTTTTTTAGATGCTGTCAAATTGCACTTCTTAAGATTCATGGTGGATCTCCTCTCCCTGACTCTATTACCCAATTTAAATACACAACAGCAAGAGGGGTTGAATGCCACTGTGTTAACATGGTGCCAGAGACCTCTGCGAGGTTGTTTGTTAAAAGCAAATTGTACCTGTTAAGGGGCTGGGAAGGGGAGCACAGCTGCTGTTAACTGCTTTACCAAATTGACTCTGACTCATTCGTTTCAAATGAAAATTGAAATGCTTTTGACTTCTTCTTTTTCTTCTCTCTCTCTCTCTCTTTTTTTTTTTTTCATCCTTCCAGTGGCAAATTTGCTTTACTTAACGCTAAGTGGGGATCATTTCTTGTGATTACTGAAAAATGCATCATAACTTTTGATTACGCTGCTATTAAGGATGCAGAATGGCAATTGCTGCTGCTTGCAGAGAGGGAGAGAGAGAGGGGGAACGCTGCTGGAAGAGCTGGTGTAACCCTTTGCTGTGCTGAGTGCTGCGGAGAAGGTGTAAATGCTGTTGCTCTGAGGCCCCAGGCTGGAGGGGCAGGACAAATTTGGCCTGGGTGGAAGTGGACATTAACCCAGGTGACCCGGGAGGGATGCAGTGAGGGCTGGAGCACCGCTGAGCTGCCACAAGTTTTCCTTTTGCAGGGGTTAATGATCCTCTCTTTGAATGAAAACACCTTGGGAAGGCTGCTGGTTCTTTGGAAGACAGAAACCTTCAGGGGGGCGGAGAGGGAATGCTCCTGGCAGCAGGAAAGAGGGATAATAGAGACCCTCCAGTGGGATGGATGTTTCTGCCAGGGGGATTTGGGGTTACGGTGGGGACATGGGTGCAGACATCCCGGGAGATGCAGCAGGAGAGGGATCCCACAGTGCTGGGGAAACTGAGGCAGGGAAGAGAAGGTGGGAGGAGGAATTGCTTTGCTTTGTACTGTGGTTTTCGGGATAAATGCCAGTGATGGCAATGAGCTCACTGGAAGTAACAGTCCCTGCTTGGATGGGGAAAGCCCTTTGGGCCAGTGCAGAGAGCCCACTCCCGGCTCAGGGAAGGTGTCATCGACATTTCCCTCCTGCCACTCAGCAGAGAGAACACGCGTGGGCTGGTGCGAAGGTGCATGTCCAACCTAGCAGAGGATTTGGGAGCTGAGGAAAGGCAGGGGGAGTTTATTCTCCCAGATCATCACAGGGTCCCGGCAGCGAGGCACGGAGTTTGGTGGCGGTCCCTACGACACTTTCCCAAGGAGCTCCGCTGGTTTTTCTGTCCCTTTTGAAGCTCTGCCAGGGCACCAGCAGCCCCTCCGGCTGCCCGAGCCCTGTGTTCCCATCGGGAACTACGTTTCCCACAGTTCCTACCCTTAAAGGGCTGTGCCGAGCTGCCCCTGAGGAGGCGCCAGAAGGAGAAATGTCGGAGGCTGCGCTTTTAATTAAATCATAAGCACAGGCAGCAGCCACATCAGCTGTTTGGGATAGGTTTGGAAGATGAGGCTCGCTTAATAAGAGAAAAAAATCACCTTTATTTATTTTTTCTTTTTTTACTGTGGTCCCTGTTGCTCTGGGGATGGCTGCGGCCAGATGCAAACAGCTGGCTCAGCCTCATGCCCTGAAAGAGCAGGGTTGTTAGTGGCAGAGAAAGGATGGGCTGAGCTTGCATGTGAGCTCTGGGGGGCTCTGGGATACTCGGGAGGAGTTCTCTGCCCTGGCAAGGCTTGCCTGGGAACCTCCTGAAACCATCTGGGTGGTGCTGCAAAGCTGGAAAAGTTAAGAGATGGACAGGAGCGTGTGGAACGATCAGATGCCGAGATCAACCTGCAGAGCTAGGGAGAAATGTAACAGCTCCAAGTGCCCTCTGAGGAGAATTACAATTCTTGCTTCATTTTCTTCCTCTTCTCCATGCAGCAAACTGAGCTTGCTAGCAGAACAGATGTGGCTGGTGCGCCCAGCAAAATGTGGTTACAGGAAGGGGTGTTTTAAGACAGCACTGGCAGCTGTGTGGGTTGGATTTCTTGGCTGGAAAGCACGCAGGGGATCATACTTTTTCCAGCTCACCACTGCCCCTTCCCCAGCTGGGTGGGATCTAACCCAGTCCTTGCAGCCCACCAAGGAGGGGTTGGCTTTGTCCGGGGAGCATGGGATCCTCCAGGATGGAGGATTGTGGCTTGGCAACGTGGAAGGTCAATCATTCACAGCATTCCCAAAAGTACATCCATACATGCATGCTTACAGATATACATATATATATATATATATGTATGTAGATGCGTGTGTATATATAAAATACATATATATATTTTTTTGCTGGCAGCTGAGATAAAAGGGATATAATGAAAATGTAAACGAAAAACTTTACAGCAGGCATGGCCTGACAGAGGGAAGATTGATATCCCATGATGCTTTGTCTTGATGAGACAATGAAAAATAACCACCACGGCAGCTGTGTCAATATCAGACTTGGTAATGCACCACTAGCTGTGGGTTTTTATTTAATCCGCTTTGCTTTAAGATGATAACGGTTGTTACTTTTCAATGCCTGTCTGTCAGCACCCTGGCATTGCAATATTCCTCCGCAGCTTTGCGAGCGGGTTTCATTTATTTTAAAATACCATTTCACACACTGCTGACTTTTAACAGTGTTCCATGTGAGTTTGGGAGATTGAATAGTGACAGAAACAACACTTTTTATGAGAATACAGAATATTAAAAATGGGGCACAATATACAGATGGCAGTTTTCACTACAGCTTGTTTTTTTTCCCCCAACCTGCTTCTGCTACTCAGCTTCCCACTGAATGCATTTGTAGTAACACCATAAATGTCACTTTCGCTGACTGCCTTTTGGCATTTTATTTAAATGGGAATTCGGCACTTCCTGCTGCTGCTGCTGCCGCCGCTGCATCCAGCTCCTGTTCTGCAGGAGTGCCACTGTGCTCTCCTCTTGCATCCTGCGCATTTTCCATCAGCTCTGATCCGGGGGCTGCCAAAAGGGCAGCAAGCCCAGCTGTGGCACAGCCATGGGGGTGCGTGTCTGTGTGTGCACACCTGGGAGGGCTGGGAAGGTCACTGAAAGCCATCCAGCAGTGGTTTCTGCTCGGTGAAATGCTTTTCTCTCTGCTTGGCGTCTCCGAGGCTCTTGTCTTGCCAGCAAAATGCAAAACCGCGTGCTGCTGTGATGGCACCGAGAGGCAGATGATATGTGGAGTTTGTAACTTTGGTTTTAACTCCTGGGGCTCTTTTGGCTGCTTCCTGCCTAAAAATCTGGCTGCTTGCTTTAGCTCAGTTGCTATAGTGTTGAAGGAGCCCTGTCCCCTCCAGGTTTCCTGGGGCAAGTAACAGTAAAAGCTTCCCAAAAAGTGATATAGTCACTGTGGGCCTGGCTGCTGCTCCTATGGCCATGGAGATCTCAAAAAAACCCTCCAAAGCTTGGTGCGTTAAGAATTGTGACGGGTGCCAGTCCTTGGCAGTCCTGATCTGTCTCCTGTCACAGGGCTGGAGACAGGCTGCACTCTTGCCATCATCTTCTGATTCTACAAGACACCAGAGTGTTTTTGGAGATGTGCAATTGCGTGGTTGCCCCTATCCTTTGCAACTTTGGAAATGCCTAAGCTGCTGCACATCCAGGCTGGAATGGTTTGAGCGAGTTGTAGAGGATGATTGTGGCAGAGCCAGGAAATCCTGCACCTTTGTGGACAGAAAAACTGGTTTTGTTTGAAAATTGAAATGTTGAATTTGATTAATGTGGGAAAGGAGGTAATGTAAAAAAATTTTGAGGTCTTTATTTGTCATTTTGAGGTGATGGCTGGTTGCAGGAAGTGTTGCCCACCCCTGGAAATGTTTAAGGCCAGGCTGGATGAGGCTCTGGGCAACGTGGTCCTAGTGCAAGGTGTCCCTGCCCATGGCAGGGGGTTGGAATGAGATGAGTTTTAAGGTCTCTTCCAACCCAAATAATTCTATGACTTCTTTGTTTCCTAGCCATGCACCCCGTAGAGGTCCTTGACCACCACCAAATGCTTCATCAAGTTCCCTCAGTGTTTTGGAAAATGATACATGTGGGATTATTACTCTCCTCTGTGTAGAATGTTTTATTTTAATCTTTGAGCTGGAGGATCACTGTACAAGTGTACAAGGACATTATATAAAATACAATGACCTCAAACAATGTTTTTCCATCTTTCTTGTAGCATTTTTGCTGTTGCAGACTATGTTACTGCAGGACTAACTGCACCTGCATTCCTTGAGCCCTTCTGGGAGGCTGGAAATTTGTCCTCCTCTATTCCCCTGGGAAAAAGCTGCTATTTCTGGCTTTGCAGGTTGCAATGGCATCAGATTCACAAGTGGTGATATTTTAATGTACATAAAGCTGTTTTCCAGTGCAGGCTGAATCTTCTCCCCTCTTGGTCCCAAGAGAGTATTGTAGCAGGGGGTGGGAGGAGCAGAATGAGCCATTACTGAACAGGTTGACTTTCGAAAGAAAATGTGAGCTGTTTGAAAATGCTCCTACATGTGCAACGTTCCAGGCAATCCTGGGAGATGGATGAGCAGCGAGAGTGCAGGTGAGGCAGGCAGAGGCACTGGAGAAAATTCTGCTTTCTTGTCTCTGTCCCAACACAAATGATTTCCACATAAATAGCACCTATCTGTTATTTAGCGCTTAAATCATCGAAGTGTCCATCAGCAAGGAGCTCTTTTGTGCTGGATGCTCCACAAATATAAAAGTGTGCAGATGGGGAAGCACAGAGATTGTTTATGGCTCCTGTTTTAGGGCAAGGAGGTGGTGCAGGTGACCTTTTCAGAGCCCTTAAGCACCATTATCTATTCATCACCTATTGCAACAAAGAACACTTGCACAAAGTTTATCTCACATTTCATCAGATCTATGGTTTGCTTTCCCGGAGTGAACTTAAAGAAGCTAAACTTTCCTCCTCTATGTAAAAATCACTCAGCTACACTTGTGTCCTTGGTGTTGTGTGAGTCCATAGTAATGCTGTATTTGCATGATCCATCAAGAAAAAAATAAGAGTGTACCTTTAACCTGATCCTTTTTGGCTTCTTGGACGTGAGGCAAGATGGATAACAGGGAAAACAGTGCTCATTTTAAGTTCTGCATGTTTCGGCTCTGCTGTAGCATTTCCTGAAAAGATTGGTTTTTTATTGCTGTTGTTTCCCAAAGCCATGGTGTTCGCCTCGTGCAAATGGTTGCCAGCATTAATTTAGTGGCTGCCCAGCTCCTCCTGGCATGGCTTTGCCAGGGAATACAGCTGAACTCCATCATTCCATGGGTAGTGGAATTATGTTTTTGCTCCTCAGGGCTCTGCTCCTTACCAAGCAGAATAGATTAACCTGAGCTAAAGAAAGGAGGTCCCTTAGCATCCCCCTCCCCCTGGGCATTTGTTTTCCATGGGGCTGGGCAGTGACACTCCATGTGGCACAAATGGGGCCATGGGCTGGGCACGGGGGGTGTTGTTGGGGCCGGGTGAGTTATGGTGACGGGGCAATCACGGGTCACATCTGTGCCTCCGCTGTGCACCCAAGGAACGTGTCTTTCCCGTGATGGATGGCGGGCCTGGGATGCCCTGGAAACCTGGCTCTTAGCTCCCAGCATGACAGGTTTTGGGGCAGCAGGAGGAGAACCAGCCAGAAGGATTTTCTAGGATGGAGTGGAAGGGATCTCCTGGTTGGAGCTCTCTCCGTTGCCAGATGCAGTTTACCCATGAGGTGGTTATACTGGATTCTCTGAAATGGTATTTTACAGATGCAGAGTCTTTCCCGCTGTCCACAGGCCCTGTTTCATCCCTGAGGATGCTCATTCTCCTTGGAGGAGCTGTGGCAAGTAGCAGAGCAGTCTCTCCCTTTGCAATATTTCTTCGGGAGGAAGGTTTTTTAGCGCAGAACTATTGGTGTCAGGGTGGTGGTTTGGGATTTCTGGAAGGGGGGCTCAGCATCCCTTTCTGTGCCAACTGTTGGGTTTGTTGGGTACGGGGTGACCCTGACAAGCTTGATTCAGCACTTCTGACAAACTTCATGACCCACAGGACCTGTCCAGGTGCACCTTCTGAGTCAGCTCACCACTGCTTCCAAGGGTTTAGGTTTGTGTGTCCCCTGAGTGGGAGGAAGGATTTGCTTTCAAACCTGTGATCATCGTGTCCGGGGCGTGTGGACATTGTGGCTTCTCTGTTGCACCACCAGTCCAAGCTGTCTCATTTTGGCTGAGGTGGATGCAGAATGAGGATCTCAGGGCAGTGGCTCAGGTGTAGCTGGCCTCCCCAAGCCTGGAATGAAGAGGATTTTGTGGAAGAACGTCCTGTGTGATGGCTCAGAGCTGTAGGGGCTGGGAGGCCAATTCAGTGTGCACAGTGGGATTGTCCCCAGCCCCCAAACTGGGACCAGTTCTGGGGTTTATGGGGCAGGAGGTGCCCATGTCATCCCAGACCTGGCACTGCAATTGCTGATTTTTCATCTCTTCTTCACTTTTACCCCCTGATTTTGCTTTGGCCACGTCAGTGCTGAGCCTCGTGCAAGGGTGAGAGACGTGAGGATCGTGCGGGGTGCTCAGTGGGTTGGATGGGTGGGATTCACCCTCCTCCTGCACTTCCCACGCCTTGTGTCTGCCAGGTGAGAGCACAGCAGGTCCCCAGCCCCGAGGAGCTGCAGGTCACCTGCCCCGGGGTCCCTGCACAGCATTCCAACCCCGAGACAGCCCTGAGCAAACTCCACTCTGACTCTCCCTGCATGGACAAAGGCAACCTGCAAGGGCTCTGAGCTCTAGCTGGGGTTAGCAGCTTTCTGTGCAGAGCCCTGAATCCCACGGGGAGTTCCCAGCCTTTCCATCATCTGGCGCAATCCCGCAGTTATTATGGATAGCAATATCAGTACCTGGAAGCTCTTTGGTGGCAGTTGCTGTTTCAGAGGCTATTAAGCTTGCAGCTGAACACCTCTTTGTCTAAGCTAGCGCCTAATCTTTCACATGACAATATCTTTACAGCTAGACCCATCTGGAGCCTGAGTCAAAATCAGATTCGCTTTCACTTGAAACTGCAGATTTGGAGAATTACACCGTGTCAGCAGGGGAGGGGGGAGAGATTTCTGCTAAGAAGATGAAGGAGATATTTCCTTATGTATGAAGGGATACAAAATGGTGTGCCGGTTTTGGCTGGGATAGAGTTAATTTTCTCCACAGTGGCTGGTGTGTTTTGGGTGTGTTGATGACACAGGGGTGTTTTTGTTGCTGCTGAGCAGGGCTCACACAGACCCAGGGCCTTTGCTGCTCCTTGCACTGCTCCATCAGTGAGGAGTCCTGGGGTGCACAAGGAGCTGGGAGAGGACACAGCTGACCCCAAGTGACCCAAGGGATGTTCCATACCGTATAATTGATGATATAAAGCTGGGGGAAGAAGAAATGGGGGCATTGAGCAGAGTGATGGCGTTTGTCTTCCCAAAACAACATGTGATGGAGCCCTGCTTTCCTGGGGATGGTGAACACCTGCCTGCCCCCGGGGAGTGGAGAAGGGACTCCTTGCTTTGCATGTGTGGTTCTGCTTTCCCTATTAAAGTGTCTTTATCTCAACCCACAAGTTTTCTCACTTCCCCACCGGCGGGGAGTGAGTGAGAGGCTGTGTGGGGCTGAGTTAAACCACGACAAATGGCAGCATTAAATCTTTGTCAGGAGATCTTAGCAGGGATAATGTCTTTCTATGTAAAAAATCAACCCAAACAAACCAGAGATAATGGACATTTAGGGGAAAGCAAATGATCTATGATTTTTGAGCACGCTGGAATCTGGGTAATGAACTACTTGTTCAGATGTCTTCTTTTGAGTTCATTAGCTTTGTTCCACCCTCCACTTGGTATTTTAATACATATTCTAAAACACTCCTTGCATTACATTCCTGTCACTGTCTTTCAAAAACCAGAACAGCTTTAGTTCATGGAATCACGGAATGGTTTGGGCTGGAAGGGAACTTAAATATTATCTTGTTCCACCCCTCTGCCATGGGGGACACCCCCCACTGTCCCAGGTTGCTCTGAGCCCCATCCAGCCTGGCCTTGAACACTTCCAGGGATCCAGGGGCAGCCACAGCTGCTCTGGGCACCTGTGCCAGGGCCTCCCCACCCTCACAGGGAAGAAATGCTTGAATTCTCCCTTGCTGGAGATCTGAGTATGGATAGGATGTGGAGGATGAAATAGAGGTTCACGTATTTTCCATGCTGCTCACTGCAGAGCTGGGAAATTACTAAGCTGACACCTTCCGTTTGTCTCTGCTTTTGCAGTGCTGTGATGCCCCTGCCAAACGGGGAGAGTTATGGATGGGAACTGCTGGGGTTTTAATCTTTGCTGCTGCGAGCTGTAGGCAGCTTTCAAAGGGCTCCAGTCCTGTATTTCTGAGAGTTTGGCTGCTCAAGTAGGGTTGTGCTGGAGAAATACATCCCCCAGGTGTCCTTGGACCTCCAAGTCTCTCTTTTTCTCCAAATACTCTTTTTTTTTCTTCTTTATTCCTTTCTTTCCTTCTGTCTCTCATGCCCCATGATCCTTCATTTGCACCCTCTCCCACTGCCTGGAATCCACAGCCATGCCCCTGGAAGGAAAGGTCTGTGTGTGCTCCAGGCAAAAAACTGTGGGGGTGCAGAGATGGGATAACAGTGGAAGATTGCAAACAGTTCCTGAGTGAGAATAATTCCTCCTCCCCTTTGTGGGTTCTCCTTCTAGCTTATGTTAAGATATACTTTTTTTTTCCCCCCCACGTAATCTTCCCAAATACCAACTTTTATACTCCCACTCAATCTCTTCATCACTCATGAATCCTGTTTTTTTTCTCACTGTATTTTTGTTGTTTATTTAAATGTGTATTACTGTGAAAAATTTCTAAATGGTGTAGCAATTTTTTTCCCCCTTCCATGCCTCTATTTGTATTGGAAGACAACTTGTACAATGTGATGTGAAAATACCTTCATATTTTCTAGTTATGCTTTCTCTGTCTGGCTCTGTGGTGACCCTCTGACCAAATAATATCCTCAGTCACTTAGATATCCTCATTATAACCATTAGGTTAAGTGCTGAGCAGGAAATGTATATACTGTACCTTAAGTTTCTAATCACTGTGGCAGAGTTTAGATTGGTGCTATTTTTTTTTAATGACCAGCAATTCAGTTTCTTGGATGAGGTAGTTAATTGGTTCTTTATTGTCTATTGCCTCAGCAAAGCTTTTTTTTCCCTTTGTGTTTGTGAAAACCTGTTACCCTCTATTTTTAGTGTTATAAGTAAAATGAGTGATTTTTCGCATATTCGAGTTGGCCATTGCTGTGGTGCCTGTTAAATAAAATTAGAAAATTGGGACTTTAATAGAGTTGTAGATTATAAGGTTGAAAGACAGAGAGCTTGGTTGGGGATGTTTTGAAAGGGGTAGTGTTTGGAGTTACTGTAGAAGAGTAGAAGTTATAAAGTTAAAAAAGAAACTGTTGAGTAGAAGTTGTAAAGTTAAAAAGAAACTGTTAAGTAGGAGTTGTAGAAGTTAAAAAGAAACTGTTTAAGAGTATTGAGGTGTTGAAATTGTTAAAACCATGTAATCCTAAATTCATAATCTATGTATCTTTAATAATCCTTTATCTTGGCAATTGTATTCATGTTAAAAACTCGGTTTTCATGTTGTGTTTAATATCTTTAAGCCCATCACCCATCCCAATACTAAAGGCACACTGCACCACCCAATCTAAAAATAGAAGAATCGCATCTCTCCGCCCCCTGCAAGTGGAATACTAATGAGGAACCTTCCCGCCTTTGCAAACTACCCCTAGATACGAGCCATCTATTGGCAGGGGAGGTCCACCTCATTAATTAGTACTGCCAATCACCAGCAGGCAGGGAGGCGGAGATACCAATTCGGACCAGCCCATCAAAAACCTTATAAAAACCCAAATTTGACCAGCCTCAGGAGCGAGCTGGGTCCCTCTGCCACCAACATCAGCAGATGTGGGTCTGTGCAGGCTGCCTGGTGTCTCTCCTCGCTGAATAGCAGTGAGGTAGAGATTGGGTCGGGTGCTGGGCCTCTTACCCCTTTCAGGGGCTTATGCTTAAAATTTTCTTTGAACATAAGGCTAGCTTAAGTTCATCACCCGGCCTTGAGGATCTCCTCTCTTCGGCAGCCAGCCGGTAGCCGGGGGAGTCTTATTACCGTACCGGGACCTTCTTTTTGTGCTTTTTGTTTTCTTTTTTTTTTTTTACCTCGGGATATTCCGGACCTCGTGGGCTTTCGTAATAAACAACATCTACCTCTACCCACGAGTGTGAAATTGTCTCTTTTTATGACATTTAGTGCTATTTTTTTGGAGAGGAAATAGCAGAAAAGACTACAAAATGCATGTAGATTTAGAATTTAAAGTAATTTTTTCAATGCAATGAAAAATCCCAATGGAGCAAGCATCTGTAAATGAATCTGGAACTCCAGCTGAGCTCCAAGTCCTAAGCTGAGGATTGAGGCCATTGGGGGGCAATGTAGGGGAGTGAAATTTAAGGAAAATTCAGTTGGAGACTTCCCATTTGTTGATGGTTTCCAGGACTTTGCAGCCACAGAGGTTAGAAACTTATAATTATCCTTTTGCACAATTATGATGATTCTCATGTGTTCACCTGCCACCAGCAGCTGAGCTGTGTTAAAAAAGCTCCTGCAATAGTTTAAGACAATGAGGATTTAGGAATTTTGCATTAGGCACCTGAAATTCTATGTTTGAAAGTGCTGTGGAAATGCTATTTCATGGAGCTGAGGTGCCGGGTGAGTACGAGGTGTTTATGTACATGAAGGAGCTGCAAAATAAGCTGGTTTTTTATTAAAATATGAGCTAGAGGTTCACAAGGTGTACTTAGAGGTGGCTATGGCGTGTTGGCTGTCCAAGAACTGTCTTGTGAGGAGGGGAAGCTGCAGTCAGATGAGCTGAGCACAAGCTGATGTTCCTGCAGGCAGTGAGAGTGATCCCCCTCCAGTGCCTGAAGGCTGACCTGGGAACTGGAAGTTGCAGAAAATCCCTCTGATTCCCTCTGGGCGGTGGAGGAGGAGGCTTTCAAGCCTTTTGATTGAGAAGGTGATGCTGGGGACACTGGTTTGTTATGGGCTGCCCAGGGCAGGAAATGCCAGGGCTGCACTTTCACCTTTTGGAGTGGAGGTTGTTTTCCTTTTTAATCAAATTGACGCCGTCCTGGTCTGCTCTGAGCTGTGGGCTCCAGCCTTGAGAAACTCATTCCTTGTGGGTCACTGATTCCGGGGAGGAGGGAGGCTTGACATCTCTCTCCTGGGAGATATGGTGGAAAGGTCATGTGCAAAACAGGGAGAAATAGATTTGTTTCTTCTGCCAGATGGTTATAGATGATGAACCCTTGAAAATCTGGTCCTGTATTAAGATATTTGGGAAGACATGCAACTGGTTTTGGGTTCCTGAAAGCACAGGTGCCATGGTGAGAAATGTACTGAGTTCTGAACAAAAATTAATCCAAGCCCTGAAAGGACTTAATTTGCTAACGATATTAGTGTTGGTGCTGCAGCTGTAGTGAGCCCTTGTAGCTCAAGGAGTTTGTCTAAGAACTTGTTAAGGAAGTTGTTTGAGAAGAATTTTCTTTTTACGATGAGAGGGATAAAGCACTGGCACAGGCTGTGTCCAGAGAGGTGGTGGATGCCCCATGCCTAGAGGAGTTCAAGGTTGGTCTGGACAGGACTCAGAGCAGGTTGAGGATGTCCCCGTTCATTGCAGGGAGGTTGGACTAGGTGGCCTTTGCAGCTTCTTTCCAACCCAAACTATTCCACGGTAATAAAGGGATGATGGAATTTGCATAAGCCAGGGAAAATCGCCGCGTGGTGCTGTTTTGCAGAGAAATAATTTGGGATGAAGTGTGTTGTGAAGCACCAGTGTTCCGGGGCAGGCTTTGGGGAGCTGTGACATGCACGGGACTTGCCTTCCAGCCAGGCTGCTCCCGATGGGGTCCCTGTAGGAACTTCTCTGGGCATCTGCGAGCCCGAGGTGGATAAAGCTGGTTTGCAGCCACTCTCAGCCCCACAGGGAGCCATGAACACTTATGTTAGCTGTGCTTACAGCACGTTATTCCTTAGCTCTGCACTTACACAGCACCACTAAGCACCTGCTAATGCTCTGGAGGATTTTTAACCATGCATAGTTTGATTAAATACAAACTGAGCCAGATATGCAGGGGGAAACGTGGCTGTAGTCACACAAAACCTACACGCCTTCTGTGGGCTTTATGTATCCAAACGAGCTCCTGGTGATAACACCACACTTGCTACCTGTGACTGTCATTGCTGGAGCAGGGTAGGACAAATGCCCACTTGAGGCATTAAAATTTTCCTTGCTGCTTTACAGAGGCTGAATAAAAGCAAGGGAAGTGTTTCCTGAGCACGGGTAAGTCCCTCTGATTTACAGCCATGTGGGCAGGAGCAGAGCCACTTACATTTGGAGAGCAGTTTAGAGAAGGAGCACAACAGCAATGAAACAGCTTTGAACTCTGCAAGGTGCTGGTGAAATGCCTCCCTTGCACTCTGTCCCGCTGGGATCTGCTCCCATAACTACTGTGCAAGTTGTTTGAAAATCCCACTGGCTCTGTGGTTTAGGACAGGTGTGCACCAAGGGCTCACAGGGAAAGGGGTTGTTTCAGGGGTCGTTTCAGTGGGTCCAGCCTGTTCCTGGGCTCTGCTGGGATGGCAGGTACAGGTGAGGCTGGACTGGGAATGTTCCCCCTGGGATAAGGCTGTCTGAATTGCACATGGAGACCAAGGCGGGAGGGGAGCAGCGCTCTGAGTAAATTGTCACCAGCTCTTCTGTGTGTCCTCCCCTTGCTCCCGCTTTCTCCTCACCGACATATCAGCGATGTTTATTAAGAGATGACAAGTCTATCAGGCCTCATAAGCAGCCTTTCACAAGGAGGAGATCTTATATCCAGAGAGCATCATCAATCTTGTCTCTGCTCTGCTCTTCTGAGCAGCTGATAGCGAGCAAGGCTCCATCCTCTTCCCCCCTCCTCCCCACCCCTTCCCCTCTCCTCCCCTTCCCCAGCCCTCTGCAGCACAGCGGGAGCCAGCCGAAGAGAGATTGGATTTGCATAAAGTGTTGGTGGTGAGGAGAGGGAAGGAGCGGGAGAGATGCAGCCCCCGCTGCCTGCACTGGGCATGTGGCTGAAGTGCACCCCAATCGGCTGCCCAGGCAGCACACAGCTAAAGCCTGCTTCATTTGGGGGCTGTCAGCACTGGGCAGGGGCACTGGGGAGGTTGGGACCAGGAAATGTCCCTGCCTAGCTGAGGCTGGTGCTGTGCAGGTGAGCAGTGATGCTGCAGTCCAGCTGTGCCCTTGTGATGCTCCTGCCTGAGTAAAGGCCACGCAGATCAGTTGTTGCCCAGAGAAACTGTGGTTCCCCCATCCCTGGAAGTGTTGAAGGCCATGTTGGATGGACCCCTGAGCAGCCTGGTCTGGTGGAAGGTGTCCTTGTCCATCAAGGTTACTAGATTATCCCTGAGGTCCCTTCCAGCCCAGGCCATGCTGTGATTCTGTGACTCTTTATCTCTAGCTCAGCAGTCTCTGCTGGGAGCTGTGGCTGTTCCCTGGGAGCAGAGGCTGCTGGAAAAGGAATCCTGTGCAGGGTGAGGGGGTAGAACAGATGTGCTGTCCTTTAGCATGCGAGAGAAAGGCTCAAATCCAGAGAATAAAGAGCAAGGGCTCAGAAATCCCCTCTCAGAGCAGGAATCATCACTTCTGTTTCTATTTTACAAAATTCATCCTATCTATAAGTAACTTTCTTTTTTGTATGATCTCCACACTTGACACAGATGGGTTGGAAAACCACTGTTCCCTTTTCTCCATGACCAAATTAAGTTTCTAGTTGTTCCCTCTGCCTCCATTTTCCACTTCCTTCTTTTTTCTTTTCCAATTTTTAAAATTCTTTTCCTCCTCTCTGCTTTTATCTGAAGACCCTGACTGTTTAGGACTAAATTTTGTGTGCAGATACAGCCCTGAATAGTAATAACGAGCTAAGAAAGCTGCCCACAGCCTCTTAGAAATCCTCCTCTCACTGTTCTGCTCATGCTGGCAATGCCTTGGTCTCAAGGGAGAAGACATGGATTTACTTTTGGGAGCTTGTTAGGTAGTGTAGCAGTGAGCTTTTTCCACGAAGTTTTTTGTTCCCTGGTGTTTCCAGGAGTTTTATGGCAGAGAGAGGGGGCTGAGTGATCTGTGGGGGAGTGGGTTTTAGCTTGTGGCAGCTCAGAGCTGAGCCTGGATGTCCTCAGCTCCCTGTCTCCCATTGCAGGAGACAACTATAAGATCACCTTTATCAAATATAGATAATCCCCCACCAAGGATTTAGGCTATCAGGCTTGCAAGAGTGGGACGAATGTTGACACATCCTTGTTAAAAATGTTGCTAAACCTTGCATATCTGATGTGCTTTCTTTTTTAAACTAAAAACTGTAGACAGCACCCCAGATAAATATAACCAGGATGCACCTCACCAAGTTTTGCAGAGACAGACAGTTTCTGCAACAGAAGAGCTGGCAATTTCAAGGAGTTCCCATTAAAACTTTATGATGAGAAATTGAACACAAACCTCACAGAATATTTAAAGCATTAAAACTAACCCTGTGTGAAATTTCCCACCGATCCCTTTAGGAGGACGCGCACTTCCAGAGGAGGAAGGAGGAATTTATGCTCCGTTTTAAGGCTCCTCAAGCACAGCCCCGAACAGGATGGCACAGGAGCTGCCTGTGTTAACAGATCCTCATGGGACATGTGGTGGAGAGAAATATGAGGCTGTCTTGGAGGCATTTGGAGTCTGATCCCACTCCCTTGAGCTTGGTGGGGAATCTGTTGCTGCGCACGGTGCCGTACCTGGAGCTCGGGCCCCAAGCTGCCAAAATAATTTGGCTTGTATTGGAGAAAAGGCTGAGGTAAAGAATTGGGAAGAGGAGAGGTGGCAGAAAATGGCTCTCAGCTGAGTTAAGGCCTGTCAAGAAGGAAATTATTTGCCATATTACTTGTTTAGGCATGAAGGGATGGCAGGAGTTGCACCAAGATCCATTGGATTCAGTCTGGTGTTTGTGATGGCTCCCGAACTGTGTGGTTTAGTGGAAGCTGGAGGAAATGGAAGAACAGGCGGCTGTGGGGGGGACTTATTCCCATTCTTTTCTGTCTTTCAAAGGTCATTGGAAGCCCAAGGGTTTATATCCTTCCAAAATTCTGTAGTGTTATGATTATGTGTCGTTAAACTTGCTGCCTGTAATTTGCCAACATTACCCTTTGAATGCATACACATTTCCCTCCTGTCTTTCTCCTTGGGAGTGGGGAGGGAACAGCCTGACACATCTTTTCTCTGGTATTGCAGGTTCTCCATCACCACTGCACCTCTGTTTTGGTGTTCAAGGGGCTTCACATGCCTCACGTCCCCTCCCCTGGAGTAGGTGGGCACAGGGCTTTTCTCACACCCATGCATGTGCCTTTCCCCTGCTCCTTTGCTATTCCAGACGTTTTCTTTCCTGGGCCAGGCCTTTGCTAGGAAGGGGCTGAGGGGCCTGGAAGGGCTCACCTTCTGCTGTCTGGGTCTGGAGTTCATGTCCAGCCAGCAGTTTCTCTGCCCCTGGGCTCGGTGGGTCAGCCCCCCTTGGACAGCGATCCATCTTGGGGGTTCCCTGTGCACTCACGGCTGGGAAGATGGGCAGAATGGGAGAATGGAGCTGGAATTACTTTCTTGTCCCCTGAGATGGTCAGGTCAGCAGGGGTCACTGCCAGGAGAGGCCATTAGAGAAGCACATAGAGGAGACCCCAGCCAAGCTGTCTTGCCCTGTGGACCTTGCTGTGTCTGTGCTGCTGCAAGTTGGTTTCCTTGGCAGGAACGCTGTCCTGGGCCATGGGGTGGGGATCTGTGGGCCACAAGGAGACTCTGCTCCATGTAGGCAATGCTTCAGAAGCATGGAGAAGCTGCCAGGAGACCCTGAATTTTCTGGAGAGGCAGCTCTCTTGGAGCAAAAATATCTTTTCCACTGCTGCAGAAATTGGTGCTGTGGAATCCCACAGTTTTTGTCTTGCTGCCATCAATGAGAAAGAAGGAAGGAGTGAGAGTTTGCTCCATCACTTCTGTTAGCTCCAAAGCACACAGTGACTCAGGAAAAAGCCCCTTCCTGGATTAGAAGTTTCACAGTGAGGAACAAGCCAACTCTTTGCTCAGCTGCTGAAGTTTGAGCGCGGCACAGGAACTCTGGCTAAAAACCCCGGCGTGGCTGTGGCTGATGGGCACCGTGGCCACGAAGAAGCCTTTGGGAGCCTTCCTCTCCCCTCCCAAACGCCGTGATTCACGTCTGACCGTGGAGAGGAGCAGCTGCAGCCTCCAGAAGAGCCCGTAATGAGGCCAGGATCTCCAGCGCGGGGCCTGCTTTCTGTCAGCTCGCGGAGGAGGCCGCGGGTAATTGCCTCTCCTGGCTGCTCCTCACCGCTGCCGGCTCCGCTGCAGCTTCAAACGCTCGCTGACAGCCAGGAGAGCGCTCGGCTACGGCGTTTAAAATTCTGATGGCATGTTGTCAGGTCAACATGCTGCAACACGGGAAGGAATTTTACATCCTAAGGACTCGGGTGTCATTCTTGGCTGTGCTGCTTGCCCGGTGCTTTTTTACCTGTTTGAAGGTGACCTGGTGGGTGCATTGCTGGCTGCCACTGCGTTTCCCTGTTCTGGGGTTGTAGCTGTGTGTAGTCTCCTCTCACCAGACCTCTTGGGTCTGTGGTTGCCACCTCAATTTGGTCTCATATTGCTCTGGATGAGCTGGAAATGCCAGTGAGAAAGAAGGTTGAGAGGAAAGAAACCTAGGTTAGACATCATTATAAATTGCAGTAACCCTTCCTTTACCTGATGTAAATTGCACTTTTGCAGTGGGGAAACCCTTTTATAATGTTCAATCTGATGTTTTATCAGTTGTTTTTGAGTGCACAGCCTTGGCTCAGAGTTTGAATCTGTGCTTTAATTGGCCTCTGTCTGCAGAGCAGGATACTGCACCCTTCATTGTGCAAAGCAGCAGCAGGTGTGAAGAGCACTTTCTGTCAACAGAGAGAAGCTCCTGGGGGGATCCTCTTTGCCTGCCTTTGGCAGCACGGAGGAAGGACACTTGGCCACATAAACTGCATCTTGCTCTCCCCAGGGCAGCTCAATTGCCTGGATGTTTTGCACAGCCTTGCTGGAAAACAAACATAATCAAATAGCAGGGTTTGGCGTGGTTATGGACTGCGAGAAATGTTTCCTGTTCTGTGTGGCTGGACCAAGGACCAGGTGTGTGGTCCTGTCTTGTCCTTCAAGCAGTTCTGGCTGTCCCAGTGTGACTTGAGCTCAGGAAAGGAATGGCACAGACCTTCTGCAGAAAAGGAAGAGCCCTGGTGTAGACAGATGCAGAAGTGGCTGGAACAGAAGAGTATTTTAACCTGGGGAGAGCAGGGTGGGTTTCTCCTGCCCGTGAGCCAAGTGCAAGTGGGACATAAGATGGGGTAAGGAGAGTGCCAATCTTTCTGTGCCTGAGTGCAGGGGTTCTGCTTCTCTTTATTTAAATTTGCCTGCTGCCTGCCACTTTCACTCCCTCTGTGTCCATCCGCCTGTGGGTGACTGGGGGACAGCTGGATGGAAGCTGGGGTGAGCACAGGAACAGCAGGAATGCCAGCAGTGTGGCAATGCAGGCAGTGCTGCAGCCAAAACTGAGTCCAAGAGTACAATCCCAGGCCTGTCCTGGATTTGGGGCCGTGGCTAGGAACGGGAGCAGGGCAGTGCCTGTGCTCGGAGTGATGCTGCAGCTCGATATGGAGGGCCATGGCAGCTGTAAGTCACAGCGCTGGGATGTGGAGGGTGATGTTGGGATTCGCCGGGCGATTCTTTTGCTGTTTTCCATCCTTGCTGTTCCCCAGGCCTGTTATCCGTTCAGCCAGGAGGTGGCTCCGGAGCTCGCTGCGGAGCCGGGCTCAGCTCAGCGTGCAGCAGCCACAGCGAGGGACAGCCTGCGACCGTCCCCAGCTGGCGACGGCAGGCAGATGGCCCCGCTCGGAGCTCCCGGACGGGCTGCGTGCGTGTCCTCTGACACACACATGCACAGCAGCCTCGCCGCATCCCCAGGCGCTCCCGATGCCGTGTTTAGGAAGTGGGGAACATGCTTGTGGTGCTGGTGACATGAGCTTGGCTCGGGCTGTCCCTTGGGAGCGGGGATGGCTCCGAAGGCGGTGTCGCAGCAGATGCAGGCTGTTCTCCAGAGCTCCGACCTGCTGGGAGAGTTGTCGTGCGAGGCAGCAGCTCCGAGATGTGCGAAAGGGGAGCTGCGTTTGTGCTTGCCGAGGGCCCCAGGGATGCAGGGTGTGAGGGGCAGAGCGGGGAAAGCCTTGATGGAAGTACAGAGAAGCATCGCTGCTGTCTAGGAAGATAGTGGCATCCCAGGCTTTGGAGTCTGTGCCAGAGCTGGTGCCCGGGACACCCAGGGCTGCCAAGGCTCCGTGACTTGCTCTCCGTCATCCCTGGGCAGTGCTGTGCCCCTGACAAGTGAAAAACTCCAGGCCTTAGTGCTCCTGTGTGAGTAGAACAAGATCACAATAGCCCAGGGCTCTCTTCATGGTTGAAGCTTTGGGATGCCCTGGAAGCAGGGAATTCCTGCTCTTCTGCATGTGCTGTCAAATGGCTCCTAGTGGTGGTCTCTATCCTCTCTAGAGAGGAGTTAGCCCTGGAAATCTAATTAAGTCTGCACTTTGATGCTCCTTTGGAGCTCAGAGAGGAGCTGGAGGGACCTTTTACAGCAAAAACTGGAATTCAAGTTTTGAAGAGCAGGAGGGATGGTGAAAGTCAGGTGGGACAGGGCTCCTCAAAGGACAAAGAGAAGAAACAGGCCTAGAGCTCACCTGGGCCAGAGCAGAGACGTGTTCCGTTTGTTTAATGGAAGCACCACCTGGGCTCTGTTGGGAAGGTCAGGAGAACCAGAGATCCTGGTGCTGGTGCCGCTGATTCGTGTGTGTGCCCTGCTCATGGGAATGGCCAGAATTCCCTGGGGCTGTGTGAGGTGGCTGTGTCCTCCACAAAGCACCGCATGATCCCTCAGGCCAGAGGCACGACTTTGCCTGGACTTTTGTGGGCTGAAAAGACAACTCGTAGCAAGCAGAGGAGGGCGGAACATTTTCCCTTAAATCAGGCTCTTATGGAAACGCAGTAATACAGAGCTGTTCCTGATGTGACAGGGGCCCTGCATGCTGCTTCAGGGCTTGTCCTGCTGCACACAGGACTGTCCTGCCCAGGAGAAGGTCTGACACAGCTTTGTCTCTTTATCTCCAGTGGCTCAGCTGTGGAAAGCTGAAGGAAGAATAAGGGCTTTAATTCAGCTCTGCAGCCTCTGCTGGCTACTGCCTTGTGCTTTGCCAGGGCTGTGTGGAGTGGAGAAAGAGGATTATTCAGCACCACTGGTCCCAGTCTTCAGTCTGGGAGCAGACTTTTGAGGGCAGACCTCAAGCTCAGGCCCATGTTTGCTAAATGAGTTGGATCTAGAATTACAGAATGATTTGTTTCTCATTGAGAGCTGCAGGGCAAGACCTTCCTTTGTGGTCTGAGATAAGCTGCAGGTATTGAACTGAGAAATCCAGACTTTGTTGCCATATTTCAGGATGCGCAGCGAAGCCTGTCTGCTCTCCGCCTCTCTATGGCTTCCTTGGGAGCTGGAGAGAAAAAAGAGAAATTCCCCAGGCTCTGTGAGAGGTGCAACTGTAATTCAGTCTGGGTTGCTGGGCCCGGAGTCCGCTGTGGGCTGTTGAAGGAATCCGTGCTCTGCTAGGGTTAAATGCTTACATGAAATCAATAGAAGTTTTATTGCCACCACGTGACGTCAGCTGGAACTCTGCCACCTGTAATAGAAGCTGTGCTAGGTCTCCCCCCTCCAACTACAGGACAGATATATTGGTCTAGACAACTGAAAAATAGTGGTATATTGGGAGGCTGCGTTTTCATTATGTAAATGGAGCTCTACAGGAGGATTAATTGATTATTCAGTTACTATGGATCTGTCTTGGATGTCCTGGCAAGATGAGAGAACCTGATGGAAGCTCTCCAGTGGTGCTGTGTGGTAGCACAAAGGAGTCCTTGAGCACCCCCTGCTCCCCTCCTGACAGGGCACAGCATGGGCATGTTGCTCTCCCTGCGCCAGGAGTTGCATCCCAGAGTGGCGTAGGTGCCTTCATGCCCATGATTGGTGACCATATCCTTGCACAGGCAACAAAATCTTGCAAGAAATAGTCAGAACCACCCTATTCCATGCTGTTGGGAGGGACTCACCTGTGGACCAGGTCTTGCTGATGGCCATGATGACCTTGCTGGAGACCATGCGGAGGGCTCATGAGTAAATGCATTGCTGCAGGTGCTGGGAGCTGTTGAGGTAAATCCACTTTTGGAGGCTGGCTCCTCACTGAAAAGCAAGTGCAGTGCATTGTCTTAACCCCAGCCCAGAAGGTGAATAATACAGAAATGGGGAGAGTGGTTTGGAAAGATCAGATGGGGGAAGGAAGGAGGGCACCATGACAGCAGCAGGTACAAAGATGTATTTCATGGTCAGCTTGAGAGCTCTTTAGAGCAGATCTTAGTGGACAATGTGATGCTCCACGTGAATGCAGTATTATTTAAGCATTAAGGTCAGTGTCCACAGAATATTTTGAATTTTTGAATATTTTGGAGCCTGCTAATAGGAATGGCTGTTGAGTAGTCGGTGCTTTTGTTCTGCTCTCATTTCTAGGTTGTATTTGTGGCATTTTAAGGCATTTTAGGAGCTGTCCTGTAAGCATGCTGAGGTGTCCCCTGCTGCCTGCATCACCAGGATATTCAGGTGTGGGGAGAGCTTTGGAGCAGCTCTGCTCCCTCCCTGTGGCCCTGGAGCATTGGGTCTTTTTGCGGGTAAGCAAGCGGGGCTATCATATCTTCATAACTAGATATGTCCCTTCTGGCCAGACGAACACATTATAGCACAGGGAATATTTTCTGGCTCAGAAATACCTGTAGTGCCCTCCCCAGCAGTGGGAAATAGACCTGCACACTCTGTTGGACTCAGGTTGCTGCAGGAAGAAAGGACAGCTATGGTGAGATGGATGCACTCACTTTCTGCTGTCCTGCTGTGTGGGATATAATTGCTTTATCCTTCTCTGCTCTTCCAAAACCATTTCGATATTGCTGCCCAGATCAAATTTTGCGAAGAACATTTTAAAACAAATCTTAGCCTTTGGCCTGAAATACATCACCTGTGGAAAGTTTTACAAACAATCCTGATATTTGGAGTCTGGGTGTGGAAAAGCTGCGATATTGGACAAGTGGAAATTTAGATCCTTATGGGTAAGTGCAGATACTGGAACAGAGGGTGATGTATCCCCAGATTTGGATGAGAAACAAATCTTTGGGAATTGGAAAAATTCTAATATTGGAAGTGCTTTTAGGAAGATGATGAAATAAGGAAACTTGCTTCTATTTCTATGTCTGTAAAACAGAGGGGAAAATTAAAATTCAGCAATGCCACTAATTGTAACACATTCTTGAAGAAAGTTTGCAGAGGGTGTCGCAATCCTGCTGAGAACAGGGCAAGAAACTTTCTGGAGCCACAAGTAAGGACCAAAAGAGATGAGGTTCTGCTTTTTCTATGAGGAGAGAACAAACTGTGGCCAAGCACCCCCTTCTTGGGGTGACAGAATTGTATGAAACTGATGCAGTGAGAGCTGTGAGATGGCTTTGTACATGCGTGTCCTGGTGCTGAGGAGCCAGCAGAAGACACAAATTGTTAGGCTGGCAGGTCTTTAGGTCGATGCTTCCACTGAAATCGGAATTTATATTGTTTATTTCATTTAAACTCACTGCTCCTGTGTTCAGCATTGGCTGTGGAGAGGCAGCTCAGCTCATGCTCTGTCGCTGGCACTTCTCGTGCAGCACGAGGCGTCTTTGCTCTTTTCCTGGAGTCACCAAGCTCCGAGGATTTAAGTGCAGAAACTTTGCAGACACAAGGCTTGTTTGCAAGGCAGACATGCATTTCCACATCCTGTCTCATGGATTCCCGAACAAAGATGTTTACAGGAAAAAAAAAAAAGCACTAATGCTGTACTAGGAGGGGGGAAGCGTAATGTATTCTTCAAATGTTTGTATGTCAGCAAAACGCCTGCAAACCATTCAATAGATTAATCCTGTAGCTGGCCTAAAAGGAATGGATTTCTAGCCATAACTGAGATTGGGAAAAATTGATTTCCATGTTCTTGTTGACTGAATAAGATGAAAACAACTGCCTTGGCCCTCATTACTAAGCCAAAAATTCAGATCTCTGCTGCCGAACTGCAGAGCTGAGTTGAATACTAGAACCAGCTCAGCTCAAGAAGTGATGAAAAAGGGACCGTTCAGAAACCAAATCTTAAATATTTCCCCTTGTGGGAATGGGACTTGCAGCAGATCATGGCTTCTAAAAGACCTGGTGGCCTTGTGTGGATGTGTGGCTGGATGTTTTGGTCTCTCAGCCACAACTGTGAAGGCACTTTTGGAAAACAAAAATGTGAGAATGGAGAGATGACCTTGGCTTGGTTTAGGTTGGATATTAGGAAAAGGTTTTTCACCCAGAGAGTGCTTGGCCGCTGAACAGGATCCCCAGGACGGTGGTCACAACAGCAAGCCAGACAGAGCTCAAGAAGCGTTTGGACAATGCTCTCAGGCACAGGGTGGGATTCTTGGGGCTGTGCTGTGCAGGGCTAGGAGCTGGACTCAGTGATCCTCGTGGGTCCCTTCCAACGCAGGATATTCTGTGATTCTGATCTTTCTGCATCAGAGAGCTGCTGCTAGAGGTGATGCATGCCTTGCCACCTGGAGTCTGGCTGTTGTACTGAGCCCCTTAGCAATGTCTTAAATTCCTCAGGATAACCACTGCTCTTTGGCATTCAATGGTCCATCACATCCGGATTTGGAAAAGGGAAATAGTGGGTGGTCTGTGGTACCGGAGTGTGTGACATCCAGTGGGCTTCTCTGAAGTTGTTTGCTCTAGTATAAAATTTCATTTCAAGAAGCAGTTCAAAAGAAGAAATTTAAAATGTCTTCAGGCTCCATGGAAGATACTTGCTAAATTTATGATTAAGAAACTCTTAGTAAGGGGTACAATGAGCTTATGCCATGGCTGAGTTGGAAATACTCACTGTTTTTTCACCACCTCTGACAAAAGATAGTAGAAAACATGGAAGAAATACTGGCTAGGACAGAAGGTGACTTCTGCAGGTGGGGCAGCCATGACACACTCTCCAGACCCATCTGTGCTTCCCATGTGTAGGGCGTCCCCAGCTGGTCTTTCCCAAGTTTTTCCAGGCTGGATGAGCTGCATCCTCCTGCTGGAGGGCTGTGTGGGAGAGCTGACCTCCAGCTCAGGGAGAGATGGGCAGCCTCGGTGCCAGGATGGCTCTGGCTCTGCGGGATGCAGCTGGTGGCATCGTGAACAACTCGTGTACTCAGGAGAAGAGCAAAGCCCTGCGGTGCAAGAGCTGCCACCTGGGAAATATCTACATCTTCTTTTTGTTCACCACAGATGAGCAATGAAGAGAAACTCCTCAGTTAAACTGGTACCCAGTGCATCCATTTTTATTGATCCGTCTTCAAGCATGACCAGGGATTAGGACAACAGGTTCAGCTTGGCCTCTCTTTCTCACTTCTGTCTTGGTTTTAGTACAGTTGAAACAGTCTATAAAAATCCACCTAACCATCTCTTCAAATGCTTGGACTGAGGGAGGAGATCTACACTTTGCTGTTACATCATTTCAGGAGCTTTTTTTCCTCTGGGGACTGGTTCCCTTGGAGCACCCTCGTGCAGGAAGCAGAGAATGTAAGTGATACAAACTCAGTTTGAGGTCCTGCAAATCCCAACATCTCCCACATCCTCAGTCTCTTGTGTTGTGGATTAGGCCAATGCGGAAGGGTAAATCCCTGTCCTAAAATTCCCTGGGAATCATGGCAGCTTTTGACTGACTGCAAACAGATCACTCGATAACCCTCAGTCTTACTGACATAACTCCAAAAAATACGCTGCAAAGTGTAAATAATAAATGTGTAGTATCTGCACTGGAGCAAGTAAACACCGCCTGATGTTGTCTGATATTTCACTGGCAAGGTGTCCTCGGTGATGCTCCAGCAGAATAATTTTCCAAGCGAGTGGCTTGCGTGACAGGTGGATGTGCTGAGCTCCCGCAGCCGCGCACGGAGCTGGAGCTGGGGCCGGCACAGCTCCGTGCCGGGGCTGGCAGCAGGAACACCACCACGGGTCCCTCCTGCTGGCTCCCAGCAGCTCGGAGGGCTGTGCCTGGCAAGCTCGGCCCGGGCTTGCTGACACGGGCGCGCTGCTAAAAGCTTTCTTCCTGCGCGCTGGGGATGTATCAGCTTCCGAGGCGGAATGACACGCGGATTAATAATTCATGCTGGAGGTATTGACTGGTGGGAGCTCATCTGAGAGTGCCTCGGTGGGAGCTGTTAGGACCCTTGCCCTGGGTGAAGGAGCTGCCTTCCTGCTCGGGTGCTGGGGTTGTGCAGGAGAGTGTCCCTATGGCAAGGCGGCTGCTGGTGTGCTGCCACATCCTCTCCAGGCCGGCAGCTCTGCCAGCCAAGGCTGCTCCTTGTCACCCAGAGCATGCTCCCATTCTGCTTTTTGGGGTGTTGCAAAGTGGCTGGAGAAGCCAGATGGTTAAAGACCAGCTTTCCGCAGTCCATGACCTGCAGGTGGATTCTCATGGCTGTTGTGGCTGAGGTGCTGGGTTTGAAATCCTTTAGCGATAGGGTGGTCCTCAGGATTGACTCTGCTGCTGCTGCTGCTTGGGCACACTGCTGTGTGCAATTTTCCCAAGAGGATTGCAAGGCAGGAAAGCGTGCATTGGCTGGCCTGACCCTGGGGGAGCAACATCTCCCGAGAAATGGATGTGACTTCCATGAATTGGGAAACTGGTGAATTTTAAAGGATCGAGTGGCTTTGAATGCTGCTGTGGTCCCGAATGGAGAGTGCCACCCTCATGTTGTGTATTGTACCTGTTCGGCAAAGATTTTCCTTCCTGAGGGACACTGGAAAGTCTCCGAGGTGACCTTTGGGCTGTACAAAACAGCAATGTCTGTGACCATGAGTGGCAGACAGAGACCAGGGATGTGTGTTCAGGAATTTTGGGGCATTGCTCTCAGCTCCAGCAGTCTCAGAGCTCCCCAAGAATTGCCTTTCCTCTCCCCTCATCCTGGTGCCCAGTGTAACATTGCAGTGACTTTCCCAAATAAGATGTAAAATTGAGCTGATGGGCTTTTGTGAGCAAAGCTCTGTTAACAAGAGCAGGGAGGTTAAACCTTGGAACCCTGCCCAAATTGAAGTGGATATAATCTCTAAATGGCTCATACCAAAATGAAATCCACTTACGAGGGAACGTACGTGTGTCCCTCTCTCTCTTGCAGTGCTGATGTGCTCAGCACAGAGGGGACAGAAAGTTGTGTGTGGGTGAATTTTGTGTTGAATGCGGTGGGAAGCAAACCAGGCCTCAGTTTCTGGATGGATGCTCTGTCTTCCGAGAGAATCAACAAAATCAAGCTGGAATCAAGAAACAAAACCAACCTAGAACAAACCAGATCCTAGTTCCAACCTCTATTTTGATGGGCTCTGGATTAGTCCTCAACTGTGCTGTATTTCATGGGATCACCTTACCCGTGGCACTTTCCCTGGGCCAGGGTTGTGCTGCCATGCAGCTCTGCCTGATGGACAATGCTCCAGGCTGGAACAAGGCTCCAGAGGCCTTGGCTCAGAGATGATGTTCCTCTGTCCACCCTGCTCAGGGGTGGAGCAGCTGGGCCCTGGGGGCTGTGGTTTAAAGGAGCCCTGGGGAGGACTCACCATGAGTAAAAACTGCCCCAGGAGCCTGGGGAGAAGATCTATGCAGTAAGAGGGAGCAAGTTGGGTGTCTGCAGTAGCTGTGCAAGCACTGCCTGCTGGGCTCAGAGGACTAAGATGAGCTGAGATGAGGTTCTTGATGCTGCAAAATGTGCTGTAGCAACACAGGATCTCACTGTGCCTTGGTCATCCACCAGCACTGGACCAGGTTCTGGGAAGCTTTCAGCTTCACCAAACACATGCTCTGGCTAATGCAAATGTTGCTTCGGAGATGCTGAGAGGTTTCTCTCCCCCCCTCTCAAAAAGAGCATATGTTCTCACTACTAACAAGCAGGTTTGCAAAGAGTCTATTTTTAAGATGATTACAGGGTATCAGTAGCTGTTCCAGTGTCAACTGTCGGTTTTGTTTCCTTGTCGGCAGTAAACTGTTGGCAGGTTTGTGCACCAGAGGTTTACTCCTTCCCAGCTGTAATTGCACAGCACAGAAATTATCACTTGCTCTGTGCATGCCTCTGCTGGTTCATCCCTCTGAGCCTGCTGTTCACGAGCAGCTCCTCGAGTGCTTCCCACCTGCTGAAGAGCCGTGCCGTGGCATCTCCTGCTGCCAAAAGACAAGGCCTGGGTAGATCTGAGCGGCAGAGATGAGACTGAATGTGGCACTGTAATGCAGGTGTATGGGATATTGGTGCTTCCCGCTTTGTTGCACAGGGAAAGAGCCCAGAACCTGATTCCTGTCCCACTAAGACAAATGCAGAGATGATTTTTTGCAGGGAAAGCTGCCTGTCTGCTGTGTAAAATGATACCTGCAGCCCCAGCTGAGATCTTCAGGGTGGGGAACAAGGATGATCTGGTGGCTGAGTCTCTGGAGAGCTGGTGCATAGCTCAGCCTTCCTGCATCTCGGATCCCTGTTTGCCTGGCGGGCAGAGAAGCACGGCCACACTCCACCAGGCTTTTCTCCACATGGCCACGGAGAATCTGAAGTCCTCTGATGGATTAAAGGATGTGAAGACCTTCTGCTACAGCCAAAGCCGTGTTTTCTAGAGGGCACTGGAGTGTCAACTCACGCCGTCCCTTGCCTCCTGCTCCCACACTGCTCAGCCAGGGGCGACTTATGGAGGAGGAAGCAAATAGGATCCTTCATTGAGAATTAAGGAAATAGCACCGTAAACATGTGCATACTTTTATTATTATTTTTTCTAAAGGGTCTAAATAACCCCATGATTTGTGACTGCAGCTCTGCACACAGAGGTGATGAGGGAGTGCAGTGGGAAGTGTCAGCTTGTGAGAGGAGGGCTTGGAAGTCCCATTCCTTGCCCTGCAGGGCACATCCTGTAGGAAACAGCCACTTGAAGTAGACTTATTCCTTTTCCCTTGACAGGGACGAGAGCATGACAATGCCTGGGTGTGAAGTCTGCTCCAAGGCCTTCAGTGCAAGTCCTTGGCACACCTCTGGGTTCAGACTCGGCCTTCGCCCCCACCCTGAAAGTTTCCAAGTGCCACCGAACTGATGGGAGAGAAACAATTGTTGTGTTTCCCAGGCTGACACCTCCCGCTGAGCATCCTTCCCTGCAGGAACGGCAGTCCTCTCGCGTTACTCTGGGGACACGCCGCCGTGGTGCTGATGGGACCAGACAGGATCCGTCACTGTGCTGATGTGTCTCCTCCACAAAAAATCCTGAATGACACCAGTGTCTGAGAAACGAGGAACAAAGGAAAAACAAATAAAAATATCTGCTCTGTTTGGTCCCCTCTGGTCATCTGTCATCTGAATCTGGAGTGGGGACTATGGAGGAGGGCTGGGGTTTGGGGGTTCTGCTGGGGATATGAGATGGGTTTGCTTTGTTCACGTGAGACCGACAAGCCTGGCAGGCCAGGATGCTGCTTCTGCTGGTCTGTGGTTGTGGAGTCTCTGTGCCTGGGTTCAGCTTGTTTCTGGTGCACAGACTTCTCTGGCTGGTGCCATAACCTGTCCCTTGCGGTGGGGCAAAGAGGGGATGGGGCTGGCTCGGTGTCGCTGGTGCTTCACAGGAGGGAAGGACCTTGCCAAGGTCGTGTGAGTCTGTCTCCCTGCCTCAAGGTAAGATCAGCTCTGCCTCTGTCATTGTTGTACTAATTTGATTTTAAAGACCCTTGGGGACACAGGTTGCTCAACCTCTTCCAGGGCTTCTAATGAGAATAATGTAACAAGCGTATAAAGTGTGTTGGGATTTCTTTTGTTTACTTTTTTTCCTTGCCTCCATTTTTAGCCTGTTGTTCTATTCTGTGGTGGATGTGGCTGAGAAAGTCTTTTCCTTCGTGTTTCTAGGAGGCTGTTTGAAAGCTGCTCTCAGATCAGTGACGACCAGCTAGGATGGCTGTGCTCCCATGCAGTGTGTGTGACAGATGTGTCACCTCTGGGCTCACTCTCTCCAAATGGTCAATTTCTGTCTCAAAACACGGTGGCCAAAAGCAGAGCACCAGACTTATGATGAAAATCAGCCTTTAAGGTAAGAAGCTGAGATATTCAAGCTTGAACAAGATGTATGGGAAGCCTCTTTCATGTGAAGATGATGACATTAAACCTCCAAGGCATCGTGGCCTGAGCTCTTCAGAATAGCATGTCTTCTTGGGCAGGGAGATTTCTCCCAGATGTGTTTTCTTGTTTTAAATTGTCTGCTGGAGTTTTCCCCTCTCTTTACATAGCTGTTATTTCCAGCCTCAGCAGTTGAAAGTACTTTAAAATTGGGTGGGTTAGTGCTTGTGAAACAGTCTGGGCTGTACAGTTTCATGGGATTTAAGAGTGACTTACTGTTCATGTCCTGAAAATTGTTTGTTTTGCCTGGAGGCCATTTCGCACATGAACTTAAATTGTTGGCTCGACTCTCCTTTTGTATAAGTTGTCTAAGTTGAGAGTTGTGTGTTCTATAACAAGCTCTTCTTGTCTGTGATAGCAGCATTGTGGGACGTGCCCTAATCAGAGTTTTGAGTGGCACCACTCCAAAATGATTTGGAGGGAGCAGAGGAGAAATGGGAAAGGATGGTGCATCCAGTAGAGGTAAGGAGACTACCAAACACAGGGCAGTCAGACTAGAAATATACAAATTATGTAAGCATAGCTGGGCTAAAACCTTGTAAAATAAAGTTTTCCTGGCCTTGTAGGCTATCCTCAGGCAAATGATTTTCTGTGGACCTCACTGAATTGTGAAGAGCTGGCTGAGCAGAAGAAAACACAACTTTAATTAAGCTGAGAAAGCAAAGCATTCAGTTCTTTAAAAATGCCCCAGCCTGAATAGCTGCAGTCCTGGGAAAAAGCCTTAAAAATAAGCAACCTGTAGCTTTGACTAATTACACTGGAAGGCCACCACCTTCCCTTCGCAGGCAGGTGAAGCAGGCTGGAAACTAAATCTACCGGTGTGGTGACAGCAGAGCTGGTGAGGAAACCACTGGGTCTTGTCCCTGGGCAGCCCCAGTTAAGAAAGAAATACATCTGCACGCTCCAAGTCCCCTGCCTGCTGCTGGGACTGCTCGCTGGTGATGACATCTCAAATATGTTTTAATAACCAGCGGCTGTTAATAAGCGCTTGCTACTTCACCAGCTTAGATGCATCTCTTTAAATTTAAACAGGATTAGATAAGGTAGGGAGATTATTAAATACCCAAATGAACATTAAGCAGATATATTGGAGGCTTAACAACTCTGCAGCAGATTGTTAAATTGCTCTGAATATTTCCCTACTAGTCTGGGGGTATTTAATTAAAACAACCCCTCTAGTCCTGTGTAACGTGCCTAGCAGGCTTACGAGCCCTGCACAGGGCAGGACCCTAATTGGCAGCGTTACCATAAAGCTGAGCCGTGCTCGAGGACAATNAAACCACCCCAAGCCCCTCTAATTAGTGTGAGAAATGACGACAAAACAACTCCGAGTGTCTCCAGTGACAGGTGCACAAATAACAAGGCTGATGAAAGATTTTGCAATTAAGATTGCGCTATGAAGATTAATGGGATATTTTCATAAACTGATGTAAGATTGCCTGTAACCCAGTTGCCTCCTAGTAACTCCATCTCCTTCTCACCAGAGCTTCTGTATCTCTTATTTCTCAGGTTTCTTTCACCCCTGCTTTCCAGGTTGGTGGGGGTTTTCATCCACAGCACTTTTTGTTCAGGTGTCCCATGTTTCGTAGCATTTACCTTCTCTTGCTTTGTCTGTTGTGTAAATCTTGAGTTTCTTCTCAATTTAAACTTCTTGGCTGGGGTGGAAGTGGGGGTGTCCCCATGGGCCATCTGTGTGGTGTGGCTCCATCGCGGGCTGTGTTTGCGGAGAGCAGGGCAGTGGATCACTGGCAGGTATTTTCTAGGTTAAGGATCCAGCTGCAAAGCTCACATCTGGCTCTAAAGCCACGTGTGTCCGTGGCTTTCCAATGCCCATGGGTCACATTGCCTGTGCTGCTTCCCAGCAGTGTCTCTCTTGAGCGTGCCAGCGGCTCTATTAACCCAGATTAAATTGGTACGGCCACTGCTTGAGAGGAAGCATTAAACTGGCAGAGAAATAAACTGGGAGCTGGACCAGACACCCCTTCCCAGGCATCTTTCAAAGGGGGGATTTGTGCCTCTTGCCCAAACCCACTCTTTTCCCAGAGAGAATTTGCCTGTTGCTGCCCTCATTATGACTCTGTTACTCCTAATTGCCTCCTGCTATTCTTGATATCTTCAAGGCAGACCAGTACACAGGGAATTTACGTTTTTTAATCTAGTGAAAGCAGTGATTGGACACACAGCCTCCAGTCCTGCTTTTCTTCCTCTCAATTGCTGCCATGCACCAGGTTTGATGTCCAGCTCTTCAGTCTGTCCGTGCTTAGTGGCTGCCCCTCCTCCCTGCCCTTGAATTTCTTTTCCCGACCTTGTCCTCAGCCCTCCCAGTGGCTTTGAGCTGTGATTTTCCTGCGAGACGGCAGAGGAGTTTGCTAGGACAGGGGTTCACAGGCTCTGGGCTGGATGCAAGGGGCTTTAGTCCTGCCTGGCTGGGGGGGCTCTTTCTTGCTGCTTGTTTTATTCTATTGCCCATGTAAATGATGTGTTAGAAGAGACACCTGCCCAAACCTGCAGCCCTGCTCCCCCCAGGGCCCTCTCACCACCCATGGACTGCCCAGGACTCTCAGAGCTGGGGATGAATAATCCCGTGCACAGGGATTTTGGAGTAGTTACAGCTGGGGCCCCCAGACCGGTCCAACCACTTCCACACTGTCCTGCCTGTTAACTCTGCTGGGGAAGTGTGTAAATAAGGCCTCAGGGAGATGCTGTTTGCCTCCTGATTCAGAGGCTCTCCTCTGTTTCCCCACGCCTCTATCCCTAGCAAAGGGGCTGTAAATTATTGTTTCCCAGAGTTCGTGAGCGGTCTTTAGAGTTAGCACAGGATCAGTGGCCTGTCTCAGACACTTCTCTGTACAGAGGAATGCTGTGCGTTCCAATTCTGACACCCTTTCTATAAGGTCCGTGAAAAAACCTGGTGCAGCAAAAAGGCAGGAGGATTCCAGACTCCTAAGAAAGAGGCATTAATTGGTGGTGACAGAAATGTAGTTTTTCCTGTGAATGGTATGTGCCTGACAGTATTCCACTCACCAAAGCAAACAAGCAGAAATTAGGGCTTTCTGTCTCTTGTCCATGAGCCTTTTTGACTTGATATCTCCTTGTCTCTCCTCCTTTTAATTGCTCAGCTGTTGTCCTATTAGTGTCAACGCTTGGCGGGCGCAGGGGTTAGAGCTGAGATGCTCTGGCTGGTGCTCTGCGAGGTGTCAGCCTGGATAAATGCAGTGGTTCTTTTTGTTCTCTCAAATCCCCTTTCCCGTTCCCTCCTTACCTTCAAGATGCTGGAAAAAGCCAGGGAATGTTAGTTCAGGCTGGAGGTGTAGCCTTCCCTCCCAGGTCCTTGGCTTGCTGGTCCGTGCAGCCCTCCTCCGTGTGTTCCCAACGGGACTGACTCTTTAGGACTCACGGATTTGTTGCTGGGTCAATTGGAGAGCTGGGATTATGCTGGAAACCATCATAAGGTTTCTGCAGAGAGATTATACTCCTGGGTTTGGGATTATCAGGATCTTTCAGGCTTGAAAAATGCCCGGAAAACTTTCCTGGCAGTGGTGCTGCTGTGATCCTGCCTCACTGGATGTGCAGATCTGCAGCCTGACCTCGTGGTCTCATGCTTTCACCTCATGCCTGTGAGGTGGTCCCGGGTGGCTGGCAGTGAGCTGGCTGTGTGCTTTTTATTCTGTCTCGCTGTCCTGGTCACTGCACCGATGCTCAGTTGCAGCAAATTAACTTTTTGGGGGAAGCCTCCACCTTATTAACTTCTTGCCCTGGCTGCCAGCAACTTCCAGGAGGTTAATGCTTCCCAGTGATTCGGAGCAGCCAGGAAACCTGCATTTTATTGATGGTGGGTTTTAGGGCAAGGATGGGGAGACATCAGAGGGCAGATGTGCTTTCCAGGTTGAGCTGTACCCTGCTGCTGCAGTCTGCTGGGATGTGCTGCACACGAGATTGTCCTTGGAAAACTCTTCTTGCCAAAAGCTGTGCAAAAACGCTTTCTTGCTTCCTGGAAGGAGCGCAGATGGTGCCAAAGCCAGCCTGCCAAGGAGCAAGGCCCATTGCCCTGGTGGCCTGTGATTCTGCTGTGGCCTCGGTGGCTGTCTCTCTCTTTGCCCTGGGCAGCTCTGAGCTCCTTTGGGAGCTGGGGACAACCCAAGTGGATATGCCGTGCCCCAAATGGCCCCTGCAATGAGTGCCAGGCTGGTCTGAGCAGAGCCCGGAGCTGTAAGAGGTGTTGAGATGCAGCAGCAGAGCCTCAGGGACCCCTTTGCTCATTCCTCAGCCCGGATGAGCCAGAGATCCCAAGGAATGTGCAGGATGCAGCCCTGCCTTGAGAGATGCTTTGAAACAAGCAAACACGTGGGCGGGAAGGGAATTTGTGTTGCAGGGCGGATTTAATGCCTGGTATTTTATAACCTGAGTGCCTTTTACCGACACGGTTTTACTATCCCCTCCCATCTTAATAGCTATTTTATAAATATTATTATGAAGAAGTCTTGGTGGTAATGCTAAAGGGAAGCTGGGCTTTGTTTTATCTGAATAGGTCTTGCTTCCAGCTCGGGATAAGGGTTGTAACACTGCAGAATGAAGCTGGGCTGGAACAAAAGGAAATCTATTCATTAACTTAAATCGTAGTAATTTTAGCATGACCCAAGAGGAGCCTGGTGAATCTAACCCTCTATTTTCCCACATCCTTCCTAGCAAGTGCCTTTCTTTCTCGCTGAGGTTTGAGAGCTGACTCACTTCTAGACTGGAGTGAAATCCGGGGGGGATATTTTTTTTTCTTTCAGAATAGAGTCAGTGCTGCTACAACAATTGCAGTGGAAAGAAATGATTGTCATTGTTGATTTTAATGTGTGAAAGCTGAACTTAAGTTGTCCACTTAACAATTTCATAGTTGCTGGATTTATTTTTTTTTTTTGTTGTTATGCTCGGTCACAGATTTCTGTAGATGCTGCTGCTCACCTGGGGTAGGTATCACAGCTGAGACCTTGACTGCTCGATCCCTTACCATGTTAGTAACTCTTTTCTAAGGGTGTACCTCTGGTTTTTTTAGGACTTGACATTTTGTGGTGGGGGTGAGGGGTCAAACCAACACCTACGGGAGGAGAGGTGCAAAATATCTGTTTGGGGCAGACTGAATGGGTCCTGCTGGTGCCAAGGCAGAGCTCTGACCTCTGGCTTCCTGCACGGTGACCAGGACTGCAGAGAGACCCGGACCTTTCCACCACTGTGAGCCAGAGCTTAATTTCTCTCGGCAGGTTTTTATTGTTGGACATTGGTTTTGTTTTATTTTAATTTTTTATTTTTCATTTCAGAAGCAGCTACAGTTGTTAAAATGAGTGGACAGAGAAATAATTCAGAACAAGAGGAGGGAGTTTCTGGGGGACAGAGGGCTAGAGGGTTGGGGATGCAGGAGGTCACAGGTATCTCTGCTTTCTCTCAGTTCCCCAGTCTGTAAAACGGGGGCAAGGAGGTTGATAACTTACATAAGAGCTACTGGCATGCAGCATTTTGTAAAGGCTCCCAAAAAACCTTCTGGATGGCAAAGCACAATGGGAGCACAGACAGCCTCATCACTCAGACAGCAAACTCCTACATGTGAGAACGCGAGCCGGGCGTTTGACGTAGCTGCTACCCAAATGCCAGCAGGTGACGAGCAGATGGGGCTGACGGGCGCTTGTCTGAGGTCTGCCTGAGCAGAAGGTGGAGGGGGAGTGGAGATCTGAGTGCTGAGGTTTTTTTTTTTCTTCCCCTTGTGTGTGTTGTGGAAAGCTGACACGTGGTTCTCACCAAAGATGTAAAAATAGAAGCCGTTGGCTTGCGCGGGGCCATGGCGTGGCACTGTTTTATCTGGAGTTGGGATGTCGTGCTCTCCTGGTTATTTATAGGTGGCAGGCAAACCTTGGGAGAAGGATGAGAGGGACAAAATGTGGAAAACATTTCATGTGGTGGTTTTGGGCCGTGGTGGTGCCACTGGGAACGCTGGGTTTTCTCCTAATGGTGTCTTCATCAATCCTGCAAGGACCGACACAGGGAGGAGAGTCCATCTTCAGAAGGGATCTCATCTCTGATCTGTGTGTGACCTGCCTTGGGGACAATGTGGATTTAAACACACAGGGGAAGAGATGTGTGGGTTGAAGGAGCTGATGAAGAGCAGTGCAAAGGACAGAGGCAACGAGCAGCCAGGTCGATGTGTGGTGTTTTGGGAGTGGGGATCTGCTGTTCTGGTGGGGGAACCAGCAGAGCAGTGCATGTACCACAGGGTTGTGTCTTGCTGCGGTCTGGAGTCCTTTCTCTTACAGCCTTTTGCTGTACCCTGCGTGGTCCCAATCATCTTGCACGGTGCAATTTCCCATATTTCTATTGTTCCTGAAATCCCAGCCTACAGGCCCTTCCCTTGGAAAGGGAACTGGGTATTAAAAGCCCTGAGATGCTGTGGTGGGCTGACCCCTGGGTGGGTGCCAGACAAGCACCAAAGCCTCTCCCTCCCCTCTGCAACTGGGCAGGGGAGAGAAAAGATAATAAAGGGTTCATGACTTAAGGTCTGGGAAAGGCTGCTCACCAAAGAGCATCATGGGTGAAACAGACTCAAATTAGAGATATTCATTTGATTTGTTACTAACAAAATCAGAGCAGCATAATGGGAAATAAAAACAGACCCTAAAAACACCTTTCCGCCACCTTATATGCTCAGCTTGATGTCACATGGCCTGGAATGTCCCTTTGGTCAGTTGGGGTCACCTGTCCTGGCTGGATCTCCTCCCAGCCTCCCAAGCACCCCCAGCCCCTCACCAACGTGGCCATAGGAAAAGCAGAAAAGGCCTTGGCTCTGTGCAAGCCCTGCCCAGCCACAACGAAAACATCTCCATGCTCATCACAAACCCAAAATACAGCCCGTGCCAGCCCCTGTGAGATAAAACCTCTGCCTCAGCTGAAACCAGCACAGCCCTGAGCCCTGGCTCCCACCACAGATCCCTCTTGTTGCTTCACCCTGCTCAGCTCTGACGCAGGAGAAACCAAGGCAGGAGGGTGAGCCTGAGAATCCAAAGCCCCTCCTGCCTGGAAACGTGGGGAGACACCCTGTGCTTTCCTGGGAAGGCGTCCCTGCCCATCTAGGGCTGGGAACAAAAACCAGGATCCCTTTCGGACTTCCTGGTGGGATTGTCCCCCTCCCTCCCTTTCCCTGTGGCAGTTGGAGAGCCATTGAGGATGAGATGCTCCATGTCCCCAGCGCTGGTGTTGATGTGATGGGGACAGGGGCCACCACACCTGGTGGTGGCTAGGACTAGGAGGCAAACGATTACAGCTGAAGAGGTCGTATAGCATTGTAATCCCGAAAAGAAACATTATGATTCATCATTCCTGATGTAATGTCATCTGTTTAATAAAGCCGTAACTCACTCTGGGCCCATTTTTAATGGGGCTATTTAAGTAATGGCATTGGGTTTTCTCTTTCCCAACCTCCCCCCACTCCCATACTAAGTAGGATTTGGACTGAGCACTTGGAAAGAGCTATTGGAGCCAAAGACTTTTTTTTATATTTACAATATCTTTCAGGCCTTAGCTGAATGGGGTATTATTTATGTCAAATCACTACTTACCCTGAAATATGGGGAGAAGGAAAGCCAACAGCTGGATATGGTAATGAGTAAATAAACCATGTGTCTCTTTAATGATAGGGACATGAATTTGTGCCGCATGGGGAAACGGCCGGCGATAAGATGCCTTTGGCTGGGGCTGACCACAGAGCAAGGGCACCCCAAAATTTATGTGGCTGGAGGGCTCCCTTGGCAGCTTGCTGGAGGGAAGAGCGATGGTCTGATGGTCTGGGGTTGGCTTTGCTGCCTGTTCTCTGTGGGGTTGTTGTCTACATGCAGGCGCAGCAGGGTTTGCTACCTCCAGCCTGGTGGCACAGCGTGATTCTTCCCACGAAAACCTGGCTTTTGTTTCTGGGGATGTCTTGGAACTCAGAGTTCTTAAAAATCCAGAAAGGTCGTTTTAGGAAGAAGTGGTGGGAGGGGGAGTGACTGTGATACCAGTCCAGGGGGAAAGGCTGTGACTGTTCTTGTGGTCTGGTTTTTTTCAGGGTGATTTTCTGTGTGTGGAGAGAAGCATGTCTGGGGATGGACATTTTGAATGCAGGTTGTTTGAACACCCAAAAGTGACATCACTTGGCTGTGTCCTCACTAGGGCGGAGTGGCAGGAGTCTTCCTGTCTCTGGGGATGTGCTAAAAGGGCAAATCCAGCGAAGGTAAGATGCTGAAGGGAATTGCCTGAAGACAGCGTTGGAGTAGGTACAACAACATCAAACTCCTTTATGCATTCAGTCCGCTGCGCAAGGGGCAAAGAGGTGTTTGCATTTTGTGGCAAAGTGGGGTTTGTGTGAAGTTCTGGTGTGAGGTAAAGCTTCTATTACAGCCCTTATTCCACAGTTCCACACACCTGGGCCTGTGCAAACTTAGTGGGAGCTCTCGAGGCTGAGCATTCCCCTGTGCTGTGTGGAGTGGAGACGCAGGACAGAAAGTCCCTGTCTCAAAGAGCTGATGCACCATGGGGTGAGCACTCAGCTGGAGCCACATGGGCCCATTACTCTTGAAGTCAGTTGTGTGCCTGGCTCTCTGTGCCTGTAAGAAAAATCAGAACTGCCAAATTGGATGGATCATTTCTGATGTAGCAAACTCCTCTTGACAGTGGCCGAGAGCAGATGCTTTGGGAATGCAGGAGAGCTGGGCATCTATGGACAGATCCTTCCCACTGTACCTTCCTGGCTTTGATGTTGGGACTGTCCTAAATAAAGGAGTCTCTTATTGTCAAAAGAGGCTTGACTTTCTGCATGAGAATTACTTTTGAAAGTAATGTGTTCATTGTGCATACAGTTTATTGAAAAACCAAGTCATCCCTGTCCTCTACCACAGTTCTGCTGAAAGTTACAGTTCTCCAGAACTGTAACTTGTTAGAACTCCGTCTAAGAGGCTTTAACTTGGTGTGAAAGTGCCATTAAAAATACTGCACTTTGCCACCCATGGATTGCTTAGTTGGCAGCCACACATAAAGGCCAGAAGGGTTTTAGTTGAGAATGTGTTGTTTTATCCATATCTGTTTGCCTAATTCAAAAAGTGAGGTCACTGGTTTTAAGAAGCCAGAAATTAAAATAAAAATAACCTCAAGACCTGTACAGCTTTTGTGGCTGGCCGCACTTCTGTATTTTTCTAGATGGAAACTCCCTGTCATTTATTTGTCTCTCCTGTTATCATATCAGGAGCAAGAAAGGAAACAAATAAGGAAATTTGGGAAAAACAACCAAAACCACAACAAAGCCCCCCCCCCATAAACACCTTAAAATATCCCCTGCTCAAAACAGTTTCTACTTTTGTCCCATCCGGTGGTAATTTATGGCAGTGGAATTAGACGGATGCGGGAGCCAGCCCTCTGCTCTTTGGAGGAGCCAGGAAGGGCGGAGGGCTGGGAAGGTGGGTCCTGTCTGCAGGAGAGCGGTGGTCTGTGTGCTGTGGGGTCACCAGGCTTCCTGCAGGTTTCTCCACTGTTTCTTGACAGGCTGTGTCTCCCACGTGACTCCTGCTGGGCTGCATCCTGTTTGGACCATGGGATTTGAGGCTCCATGGACCTGATAGGAAGGTCAGTGAATGTCGTGTGAGGATGCTTGGACTCCTGCCCGGCCTGAGGAGGTGAGCTGATGTCTGGTGATGAAATGGTTAGTGAGGTACCATGTGCTACAGCTTTGGGACAGGTCCTGGCTTTGATATCCCTTTCTTCTGCTGCCTTCTTTGTGCTGGTGCTCACCTACAGAGTGGGGGTGATGGTTTTCATCTGCCTTTTGAAGAGTTTTAGATCTGACATGTTCAATGGCTGAGCCTTTGGTAGGGGGATTATTGCCAATTTCCCTGTAGACCTTCAAAATGTTCTTTGCTCTTGGTCTAGCTCAGTGTGGCTTGGCCTGAACACCTGTGCTCATGTCAGACACCACCTAATTCCACCCATGGGCTCGGTGTGGGCTCGTTGGAGCAGAGGGCTGGTCTTCATTACTCCAGCCCTGTGTAAGCAGCTGCTAAGGCTGAACATCTTTGGTGCAGTAAGAGGAAATTGCTCCTGCCTGCCTTTCATGTCTGCACTATCGCTCGAGGAGCAAACTACCAGGGCTGTTCTCACGTGCCTTAGAGAGGGAGCTGACACCAGCATGTGTCTCCTAAAAACAAATACCAAAAATCTCATCTCGTGAATGCTGTCGAGAACGTGAAATCTGTGGGTAAATCATAATGTGGTCCATGGGGTCAGCAGAAGAGGATAAACCTGCCACTTACAGATGTTCCAGGCAATAAAAAGGGCCCGTAAAGAAAAGCCCTTTGTTGCCAGGCAAAGCCACAAGCGCAGAATTGAGCCGTGCCTGGGGCCTCCTGCTTTCCTGGGAAGCAGGGAAGGGGTTAAGTGTGGAGCCGAGTGCTCAGCTTGCTCTGTATTATGTCCAGGTGGCATGACGTGTGAACAGACGAAAGATAAAAATCACAGCGGATAAAATCACAGAGGAAATGGCTCTGTCTGAGCCCAGATCACGACGCCTTGCGCTGACCCCACAACCTGAGCTCCATCAGTCAACTTGTCCTTCCCTTGACTTCTCACCCCATGCTCTGCTGCTGCTGCTACTCCATAAAAGAGGAGGGTGGTGGGAGGAGGGGAGAGGCGGCTCAGCCCGATGACTAAGAGGGTCCGAGGACACAGGTCAAGTTCTTTCTGCTGGAGTCTGGAAGGGAAAGCTGAGTACTCTACCAGACCCTGCTATAAAATGATCTTCCCCATAAAAGGACCGAAAAGTAACTGGGAGGCGAGTGTGGTCCTGCCGGGCTTGGGATGGGGATGGGGGTGGTGGAGCAGAGCCCGGAGCCTCGGAGCAGTAGCAGTGTCAGGGCCTGGGGCTTTGCTTCGGGAGGCGTAAGGTCTGTGACTCGTCTGTCAGTGGGTCCCTTCCCACCCAGCTGTGTCAGCTGTGCTGACAGGAGGCCAGGGAAGAGACCAAACCACCCTGGGTAAGGCTGTCGCTGCTGTGCCCTTGGTGCTTGGTCACCTTCGAGGAGGAAGGAAAGTCTTTGAGGGCTTGGATCAACTCTGTGGGCATCTCTGGGGGACATGAAACTCCTCAGTCTCCTTCATCGGAGACAGGTGGCCTCGGTGACAGAAATAGTGTGCCACTGTCCCAGAGCCAGGCAGCCACAGCTGTGGGGACAGGCACTCTCCAAGCTTTGCTCTCAAAGGAGCCATGTTCGCCACGAGGGCAAGAGGATGCTGGAATTTGCTCCCTTTGTCTCATCCAAAAGTGCCTAGTTTTGGGGAAGGCCTTCTGGGCATGCTGCATAAGACATCTGTTTTACAGGGTGTTTAGGACAGGGCTCAACTCAGGCTTCCCAAAACTGGGAAGGGCTGGGAAGTGGTTCCCAGTGGTAGCTGGCTGAGTTTCCCTGTCCTAATTATCTTTTGCAGCCCTGGGATTTGAGTGTGTTACCAATGACACTGTGCTAGGGCAATGAGAAGTGGAAGGGAGTTTTTAGGTGATTAGACTGTAAATTGTTCTGTACATTAGAAAAAAAAAAGGTGCTTTGTCCTGTCCTGTGGTATAAAGATGCAGGAAACCACAGCTCTCTGGTGGCTTCATGCCTGTATGGAAACTTGTATTTGGAATTCACCTTTACCTAGTTCCCTGTGTATTTTAGTTTGGGTTAACTCAGCATGGTTTAATTGGGATTTTTGCACCAGAATGACCAAGCTGGTCTAGAGCTGGCACCCCCTGAGCTGCAGGTGGGCTTTGTTTGTAGAGAAGCCTGCAGAGGTGCTGGAGACTGTCATTGTCTCTGACTTGCTGGGAATGGAGCTATGGCAGTAACATGCTTGGGCATCAGGGGCTGGGGGGCCTTCAGGCAAAAGGGGAGTGTGATTGAGCTTGGGTTAAGCATCTGCTTCGTCTGTTGCCCAGTCTGTGTGAAAATGAGGCCCTTGGATGCCAAAGAACTCAATTCTCTGAAGTCATATTATGCCATGATGACCCATCCCGGGGCTGGGTGCAACCGTGGTAATGCCGGGTGCACCTGTAGAAGGTGAAGGTTTGTAAAGTCCTCTCCTTTTTGGAGAACTCACTTTTGTGAGGCTGGGATTGGGTTTATTGCCTGCTCAGGAGGGAGTACAGTGACAGGGTGGGCACCTCCAGGCTGACACATGACCTGCAACAAGGAAGATGATGTGTCCATTAAATACTGATTTAGAGCTTAATGAGCAGCACGCCTCTGCCTCCCCTTGCTATGAGGAAGGTCAGGGTATAATGACCAGACCCTGTCTGAGAGCTAAGGTGTGTCTTGGCTTGAGATCATCTCTTGTGCCTTTGACAGCACGAGTGGTTCAGAAAATGCAAGCAGTTGTTGAGAAGACTGAGACTTCCCTGTCCTGGCCAGGAAGGGGATCCCAGGAGCACGCACTCCAGCAAGGACGTGGGGAATGTCCACACAAACAGATGTGACTTTTTGGGGAGGCAAGATGCCTGTCTGTGAGCAAAGACACCTCCGTGTGTGGCAGATGGGGCAGCTGCATTTTGGGTTCACAGCAGGCTCTGTGGGCTGTCCTCTGCTCAGCGAGCAGACAGCTCATCTGCGTGCCTGCTCCTGGAGAGGCTGGAGAGCATCACCACTCCTCCTCCCCAGGGAAGGCAGCTCCGTGGCACGACCTCCCACCTGGGGAAACGAGATCAGCAAATGACTCCTAAGTAGCATGTCCATCACTGTCAAATTGACCATGGATGTCAAGCGTGAATCGGCTGTCCCTGCGGCGTGGCCGGAGCCAGCCCCTTAGCTGGCTGAGCCGAGCTGTGCTGACTCCCCGTGATAGCATTTTAATGTGAGGGATGACAGAGGCCTCCAAGTTAATGTCTGCGGAGAGGTGACAGTTTTGAATGTCAGCCAAAGTGGAAGGCCTGCCTGGAATTTCGCAGAGAGGGAAGAGGATGGGCGTGAAATTAGCCCAGGCAACCGTGTCTGCCGGCAGCCCCGCGGCACTGATACCTGGTGCTTCCGAAAGCTGGCAGCCTGAGCGGAACCTTTCCCTCGGACCTCAGAGGGCCACCTACGTGTGGCTCTTCCCAGGAGTGTCTCCAAGGACTGGAGAAGGGATTTGAACCTGGAGATCCCCGTTGCACTCTTGTGAGGACCACCGGGATGTGGAAATGGAGACAAAAACGCCGTGCTGGCGATAGGAGGTGGAGATGAGATGGGAGCCAAGCTGGTGTCTGCCCACCATTATTAAAAATAACCAGTGCATGTATTTAGATGAAGCCTGGCTCTCAGGAGCTTGGCTGGCTGCCTGAACAGCCCCATGGAGTCCCACAAGGAAGGCACTCCTGGTGATTAAAATCTGATGGCAAAGAGCATCCGAGTAATTCCTAAACAGCTTATTCACGAGAGGGAGTGAAAGCCTCCTGACGCTCGCTGTGCAGATGAGGAAATGGCCAGTACAAATCAGCCCATCCCAAATGAGCAGGTATTCCTGCCCCCCTCCCCGGCCTTGGGCCAGGGAGCTCACTTTGCTGTGCCTCAGTTTCCCTCCTCTCCATGGGAATAAAGTCTGGGTTTCTTTATAGAGAAATGTTGGGGGAAATAAATGGCTTCAGGGTTGCAAAGGGCCTGAAAACTGCAGGTGGGAGGCATTCCTGAAAGGAGACGAAAGCAATGACAAGATACTGAGCACAGCCAAGAGCTAGGCTGGATTTATTAAAGAAAAAACGAGGGAGACGTCTGCGGTCAGCTTGATAAATTGTCTCCCCCTCAAAGCTGCGTTTCTGTGTTATTGTTCGCCTGCGATGGGATCTTGACAAACTCTTCCCCGGGCTCAGGGGCTAATTGCCGAGTTCACAGAGTTACAGACAGTCTTCCATGCTGTCAACTGAGCTGGAACTGGGCTGAACTGGTTGTAGACTGGCTATTGGGAAACCATTAATGGGTCTGTTTGGTAATGCAATACAGGGCACAGTGTTTCCTTTTAAGTCCAGTAGAGCCCAAACTCTTCTATTTGCAGGTCGCCTTCAAAACAGGGAGAACAGTTATTTCTGTTTGTGTTCCTTGTGAAACCTTGTCTGTAGTGTGCGAAAGGATTTTCAGAAACCCGGTGTTGGATGGGCAGAAGATCAGGAAGGAGATGCTCTGCTTCTCCTTGCTGCAAAAGCCCAGGGAGGAGGAAGAAGGTTGGTTGTCTGTGTTCCAGCAAAGCCACAGCTTGGGGACTCTGCTGTGACCCTGTAGGGATACACTTTGACTTGAATAGTTTGGGAGTCACAGTTTTGACACAAGAGAGCTTTGTGAGAGAAGTTGCCTGATTCCCAAAGCAGGATTTTGACTGGGAGCTGTTTAAATAAAAATCTGTCTTTCTATTTGTGTGTGTGGATAAAGCAGTGTAAGGAATGCTATCAGATAAATGCAGTTGACTCGTGAGGAGGAGGAAGACTGTGAGTGTATCAGGCAAATCTCTTCAGGAAATGTCTCCTGGGTGTTGGGAGGTCCTAGAGATTCCAGAGTTGCTAACCCAATCCCTGCATTGCTGGGATGGCACCTCAGACTAGGCTGAGATGGTGTCAACAGAAGTAGTGAATTTTGGCTGCTCTTCTTGCCAGGGTTTCACCTCCAGCTGCCTACAACCACGTGGAAAAGAAGATGAAGGATTTGTCCACCTCATGCTTGAACATAGAGTCCTGCAGGCCAGTTACACAAAAAACCCCACCAGAAGTCCTCACAGGTATGTCAAATGCCTATTATATGTAAAAAACAATTAAACAAAAAAACCCACAAAAATTCCTGCCAAAAAGCCAACACACCCACAAACAAAAAAAAGACTTCCAAAGGAAAATAAAAAAATGAATGTGGACCCTCTAATTCTCAGCAACTCAGAAGTTCAGGTTATTGTTGGCTGGTTTTAGCTGGACACGGAAATAAAATTGTATTGGTGCTGAGAAAAGCCTCTTAAAATAAGAAGGTCTAAAGTGAATTTTAAATTCCTTACTCTAAGTTTAATGCTGTCTTTATAAGCCTGGGCAATTGATTGGAGAAATGCTGGGCTTTGTTTAACTGTTTTTCTTGGCAGCACTTTGACCTCCAGGTATGTCCTGGTCTTGACCTCAGCTCTTTCCCAGCCAGCCATCCGTGCAGGAATGCTGCAATTTGCAGGCTCTTAATCCCAATATATTGAATGCCAGTCTTGAGGAGTACTGCTGGAATCTGCTGGAGTATTGACCCGTGTTGTCCTTGTCAGCACTGCTCCATGGCTTCGGGGCTCTTCCCTGAGAGCCTTGAAGGACACTTCTCTGCCCGGGAGGGTGTGGAGTCTGACCCTCCCTTCTGGAGCCTTCTCCTGCTGGTTGTGCTCTGTGGTGGCACTGCAAGGATGGCACAGGGAGGCTCTGGCTCCCCTGAGGGCCACGAAGAGGGTGTCTCTCATCAGCTTGTGGGTTTTTCATGGTGGAGAACTCCCCTGCTGTCCCTGTTGTCATGCAGAGTGCTTGTTCTCCTTCCCACTAGTTCGTTTTGCAGCCAATGCGGAGCCTGTCAGCTCCCAAAGTGTGGGTGGAGGGACTGTGGGAGAAGACCTCTGTGGATTAAACTCCCACTTGCTGCCATCCCTGCCTCCTCTGCTGAAAGCTGTGAGCGAGCAGGTTCCCTCTCCTCAGACTCAGGCTCTGAGCTAACTCAGGGGAGAGATGTGTGCGGTCGTTTATCCTCCTCATCGACAGATGGGATCCGACAGCTTCTTCCCTTATGCAGTCACAGACTCCACAGCTTGCATCTTTTCCCCTTTTCTGCCAGGAATAACTTTAAGGGGGGCTTTAAAAAATGGTTCATTAATGTTCTGGAAATGTTGTTTTGTGTGTGAATTGCAGGAACTATTTACAGTAACTTCTCAAATGAACCTTGCGAAAGGGGAATAATTTTGCTGTGTGCAAATTTCGCAGCCTTTTGCTGCTCAGATTTTTTTTTTTTTCCCCTGACAGCATCTACATTTTAAAGTTATGTCCCCAGGCTTAAGAAACCCAGTGTCTTTTTGGGCCAGGTGAATTATGAATCAGCCTTGAACTCCCTTCATAGTGCTGAGTATTAATGTGTCCATATTGCAGAGGGTTAGTGACTTAGCCAGTGGGTTGAGCAGAGAGCAAAGAGGGGACTTGAGGTCTCCAAGTGTTTAAGGCAGGGCACTATATTCATTCCCTGCTAGACAGATGGGAGACAGTGAGGCCCATGGACCTTGGAGAAATTAATGGGGCCCTCTGAAAAAAACCATCCTGCTTAGAAATGAAATGTTAGCTGCACTTCCGTGTGCTCTGTGTGGCTGCCTTTATTTTTACTGGCCCCTCATCCGTTAAAGTTGTCGCCTCCTGCTGTCATCCCAACTTTCTGTGTTGGAAGAAGGCTTGGTGGAAGGGCCCTTCCATGAAGCATGCAGGGTGCTGCCTGCATCTCATTTTAATGGGGGTCATTAACCAATAATCAGCTTAACTGAAGATACTTGCTGTAAATTTAATTAAAACTGATTACGTGAGGTGGGATTTTTCTTAGATGGGAGCTTTGGTGTGCCGGAAGGTGGGAGACAGCTTGCCCAGGCAAAGGTCAGTGGGTCAGTGGGTAGCTGACAACTGGGCCAACAGCCCTCAGTTTTTAGGGCATCTTGGCATGGGTGGTGTTTTCCGTGGTATTATAGTGTGGGACTGACAGAGCTGCGAGCTCTGACCTCTTGGTATCTATCTCAATGACCCCACGTGAGGTGTGGGGGTTCCCATATGAGATGTGGCCTTCAGGGTTTATTGATGTGGGGCAAGAGAAGCCAAGGCTGCTTTTTCCTGCGTCCTGATGGACCTGGACTTGTGACAGCCAAGCACACAGTGAGGATCCAGGACTGATCCTGCTGCAAGGCTGTTTGGCTGAGTGGGGCCATGTGTTTTGTTTGAAGGTTTTGTTAACAGGTTTAGTGCTTTTGAGGGATGCTCTCAAAGGAGTCCTGTGCAGGCAGCTCTCTTTAGAAGCTCAGATAGCAGCATGTCTGTCTGTCTGTCTGTCCCCAGCAGAAGGAGGGCTGCCCCTTGGAAGGACAATGTAGAAGATGGCTGGTATTATTTTCTCTTAAGTCCTTAAATATTTTGGTCTGGTCAGTTTTGTTGATCTTTCCTGACTTATGTGAGTTGCCTGCAAATGCTGGGTTTCTGGAGAAAGATGGGTTGGATAATGGTGCAGCTCCTCCTGTCCCCAATATCCTGAGGCTCTTTCCTACCTCTCAAACCCATCCTGCTGGCTTCAGGTTTTGACTTGCATTTTTTATTGTTCCCTTTACATCAGCCCCTCTGCTAAAGCCAAACCTCGTTTTGTTGAGCTTGGCTTCTTGGCAAGTCTGAATCTTACAAATATGTGCAGGTTCAGAAAAAAAACAACTGTTTAAAGGTTTAGAATTTAATTGAAAGCCAGAAGGAAACACAGTGTTTCATTCTGGATAATTAATAGATTTTTTGGATAGAATAACACTGATATTTTTGTTGATATTTAGTAATAAGTGCTGTCACTGAAATTCTTCTTTCGGCATATAATTTTAATTGCATTTGAAGCAAAAGGCATTTCGAGATGAGGAAAACTGAACTGCTGGGCTCAGAAATATAGCAGCTAGACATCTTGATTTTGCAGAATTAAAACATTTCAGTGTGAAGAGCCTTCAATGTGAAGGAGTCCGGAGTGATTTGAGAAGTATTTCGATGTTCCTGAATCTGCATTTTTCTCTGGTTATAGACACAGTATGTGTGTGTGGTAATGGAACATTTTTTACCTACTTCCACAGTAAATGAGTAGGTAGCACAGTTCTTTGGTGAAAAACCTTAGAATTTAAATAGACAAGCTGGCAGGTTATTTAATCTCTGGATACGTTTGCCTGCCAGCAGAAGAGTAGTTTTTCACTTGCCCAGCTCAGTCTTTGGCCGAGCCAAGAACTGAAGCTGGGTTTTCTGAGTCCTTGTCCCATGTCCCATGACAAGATCCCTGTCTTCCCTCTTTGTCTGCGGTTTGTGATTAATCGCCCGAGTCTCCTGATATTATTTCTGTTCTGCTCCCTGACTGTACGATTTGAAACTTTTATAAACAGGCCATAGCAAATGCATGTGACACGCAAAATATGTGGGTATTCATCAAAGCAGCACAGCTGCTCCTGAAACAATGGTGCTGAGGAAGCCCATTCATACTAATTACAGCAGCACAAAGAATTGTGTTGCTAAATTTGCTGGCAGGTCCAAAAAATGTTTTGGCTTGACCTGAAACAGTCTCTTTTGGGGAAGAAGTTTTTGGCAAGTTGGAACATTTTAGTTTCACTCTAGGAGCAGCATTTTTTTCGGAAGCAAAAGATTAGCTCGAAGTAGAAACGAAGAGTTAGAAGATGGAACTTTGGTTTTAAGTTCAAGTTGAGTTTGTTCTTTTTGTTTTGAAGGAAAGAAAGTTTTGCTCTTACCCCTGAGTTTGATAAAGAGGAGTAAGTGGGTGTTTTAATAGTGCTGGGATGGTGGTTTGGGCAGCTTCTTCTCCCCAGTCTGAGCTCCTCAGCTGCTGGAGGATTGCCTGACCCTTCTGCAAGCACCAGGAAAAGCCTGAGGGTCTCAGGTCCAGGTGACCTGTCCCTTCTCTGCTTTGCCCCCAGCCTGATGTGCTGAGCAGGTGACCCTGGAGAAACTCAGTAGCCCCTCGAGTGCTGGGGGGAGAGAAGAGGGGCAATTCCTCCCCTAAATCTCACCGAGCCCAGAAGGAACAGAGTGTAATTACACTCCGCATATTGATATTTCTGTGTACTCCTCTGATGGCATTCCAACAGCACAATAATATTTTCCTTTCTGAAAATAGCAGACTGATTTAGTGAGATCCTTGAATGTTTAGAAAGTCTGAAAATGCATAATTAAGGTATCCAGCCAACTCCCCCTTTTGCCTTGTAATTATTGTGTGTTGATTATCACCCCGAATGACTTCCACCACCCGCTCAAGCTTAACTTTGCCCCGCAGATCTGTCAAAACAGAGACGTGTATCAACATCTCAAATTGCTATTACGACAGAGGGAACAAACTTCCTTTCCTCTTCAGATGAATCGATTTTCAACGTAATTTCACAATCGTGCAGTGGGTAGAATGATTTACTGCTGCACAGTCTCTGCCTGCCTTTCTCTTCAAAACCTTACCTGCATGAACCTCCTGGTTTATCGTCGGGGTTGGGTACCTAGAACAGCCCCAAAGAGCTGTTGCAGTGTGTAACATCCAGCATCATAGCAGTAAAGCCCATTCCCAAAGCTGCTTGGAGGGTGGGGCAGTAAAAGGATGGCAGCCTCACTCCATACACCTGAGTTAAGGTGAAAAAGCAAAATGTTTCCAGCCCAGAGCAACTTTGCTGGCTCCAGCAGGAGCTGCTTTGTTTGTGCCACAGGGTGCACGCTGGAGCCCGCGTGAGTCGATGGGAAAACTGCACTTCACGTTGTTTCAGTCCCTGCTTTTATTAAGCAGCCATTTGGATGACATATGGAAATTAATGTTATATTTAGGCATGTTCCTCTATGTCCATGAAGACAGTTACAAAACTATTTTTAACTCTAATACTTGTACTAATCCTCCTAAAACCCACCAAGGGGCACTAACTCTTCTCCAGGAGCAGAGGAAAACTCAGCCTAGTCTTTAGGGGCATATTTCTGGATAGGAAGGTATTTGCCAGAATAACCCGTTCAGTTCACTCTGGTTCTGCTCTTATCTCCAGTTGCTCTGCCCTCTTTGCCAGCATCCTGCTGAGCCCTTTGGCTTGCCATACCCACAACCTTTCTCTAGCAAGTCCCAGCTCTTGGCAAATGCCTTGGGCTGCTCGTGGCTCTGGCAAGCACCAGCAGCTGTGTTGCAGATCTGTTCCAACACACATCTGTGTGGGGCTGTCCCTGTAGCGGCCGTGTCAAAGTCTGGGATGCTGCTGCTCCTACATGCCCTGCATGTTGCTCCAGGTGCTTCTTCCCGGTTCCTGGGCTCACACATACCTGCCCACAAAGCACACCAGCTAACCAACAGCACTTCTTTTCCCTTTAGAGAAAGACTTTCTCCCAAGCCTTTGTGCAGGGGAGAAGCCATAAAGATGGGGTTAACAGCTGACATTGTGGATGGGCCATCCAAGTTGCCAATGGAGATGCAACAGCACCACTGAAAGCTGAGATTGATTTCTTCAGGAGCTTTTGCAGAGAGGCCAGAGGCAGTGTGCCAAGATCTCCCAGGATGGCTCCTGTCTGGGGTATTGCAGCAGATTCCTGTTCATGAAACCCTTGTTCCAACCCGCTGGAGTATTCTGCATCGTGTGGGATGTCTGCAGAAGGATCCGTGCCATGCTCCAGGCACGGCCTCCCCCAAGGGCCGGCGTGTCACTGTAATGTAATTCCTCAGCTTGATCCAGCTGGTGGGTGGGTAGGCAAGGAACACTCTGCTCCCTCTCTAGCTCTGTTCAGCAAGTCTTTCTGCCGGGGTGCCAGCCCTGCTCAGGCTCAGATAATCCAAGGGAGCGGCCACTATTTTTGGCATTTTGTCTGTTCTTTATTTTTTTTTCTTGGAGTCGCCTGCTGCCCTACATTACCTCTAGGTCTCCCTTGAGAAGCTGCTCTGCCCATGGTGGGATGCAGTACCCCATCACTGCACTGAGCCCAGCCCTGGGGTGCAGGGATCTGTTCTGTGCAGCCCTGGAGGGGAGCTTGCCCTGCCTCTCAGACCAATTTCTCCAGGACAAAGGAGCAGGATTGCTCCATCTCCTGCGTGAGAGTGCTTCCTGGGCAGCATTCCCTGGGAGATGTGTGTGCCTCCTCCCATGGTTGTGCTGGGCAGGGATGATTACCTTGCACTCCTGCACTGCAGTGCAGTGATGATGGCAATTTATCAGGCTATTCCCTGGTGGACTGGACTTGACCTGGACGCAGGAGTCTCAGAGCTTCCAAACAGCTCCACTCACGTGGTGCCCACTCTGGCTTTCCTGGAAGGCAGGCGGATCTGGCGGGAACTGCCTGACACGCCGCCATCGATGCATAATAACCTTCAGTTAGGAAAAAAAAAAGAATAATAAAAAAAAAAGAAACAGAAAAAACAACCTTCTGCCCACGATCCCGTGGTAACCCTAGAAATATGGGCATTAACGTCTAGAGAGCTTTCTCCTCTGGATGAGGGGGGAGTTAATGGGTTTGGATTATTTGTGGTTATCTGGATTTCAGATTGACACCATAAATATTCAAACTCTGAACCTGGCTGGATGCAGCCGCTGTTGACTTTTGTATGACCTAGCTGGAAACTTTAAATCAGCTGTCGACTTGACTTTCAAGGGAGTGAAATGCTCCAAATCCACTAGATAGCATCTCCTTGGTGTTTTATTACCTCCTGAGAACCTCACTTTGGTAGGGACCCAACTCCAGGCTCCTTTCAGAAAGCAGGGCTTTGTTAGCCTTGCAAAGTCGTTAAACCTGCCATGTGGGAATAAGGGTGTCCTACCTTGTGGCAACACACAGGGCTTATTATACAGAACGTACATGATTAATATACAAGCGAAATGAGTCCAGATGCAAGCCTAGCATTGTGTTATTAATAGGCTAACATAGATCTCTATCAATGGTGCTCTCTGTCTGCTGGATCACACTGGATGCTGTGCTTTCTGTGGGCTTTTTTGGGTTTTTTTTTTTTTTTTCAACATTCCTTTGTCTTTTGAGATTGAGGTACAGGGCTTCTCTGAAGGTACTGAATAGATTTTGCTCCCTGTGTCATTTTGGTCAAGAGTCCAGGGCTGGTTTGTAAAGTGCTGAGTGAGTCAGGGGTGACACATGGTGAGCAGCTGTGAGGGTGGGCCAGAGGTGATGCTCTGACCAGTCAGAAGTTGGTAAGTTTGGGCCAGGTGTTTTCCTGAGGGGAGAGGGATCTGCAGTGTGGCTGGAGTCAAGACCTTCAAACCTTTATAGCTCCATGGGAGATACCAGAGAACTCTTTGCTTCTTCTTCCCTCAAGTACCAGCTGAGAGCCAAGCTTTTAGTAACTTTGCCGAAGACATTGCTGGAATTGACTGCCCAGTTCCGAGGCTGCTCTGGGTTCACAGCAGCGTGGGGCACTCAAATACCAACAGTCACGTGGTGTGGTTTCGGGTCCACACAAAGTATGGTTTTGAAAATGCAGGGGCTGGCAAGTCCAGGCTGACAGCTTTTAGACTAATTGGTTTTATGGTCTGGACCTCTAATGTAATGTTTCATCATGTCCAACAGATTTCTGTTCCAAATTCCCTGAGGAGATCCCCAAAATAGCTGTTCAGTGAATAGCTTTTCCCTGCAGCTAAGTGAAAGGTGCTGGCATTTGAGAGATTTTGGCACCCCAGGCCCACAAGGGCTGAGAAAGGCTCTTAGTCCAACCTTATGGATGGGGTAGGGACACCTTCCTCCAAGCTCACTCCTGGTTATGAAGATGTCTGGGCTCTCTGATACAGCCTCACGTGCATTCTACTTTTAATATCGTGTATGGGTTACTCTCTGCCGACTAAGATTAATTGAATATGTAAAACAATAGGTGCAAGGAATTAATACAGGGCTTTGTAATACAAGATGACTTTTATTCTAGTTTGAATACTTCACACAGCAGCTATAAGTGCATTAGTTTTATTGATCTATATTCATAGAATTATTTAAATGTACCCTCTGGTGCTGAGTGTCAGGGATTTTCCAATGCTTGCTACGATGCATTTTTCATTAGAGGCTAGCGAAGGTAGATCCAAACTTTGACTGCCCAGGCAAGATTAATTTCATCTTGACAGCCCCAGCCAAACACAAGCGGAGTGTTTTGAGAGCTGACCACTAACCATGGTCTCACACCATGTCCCCCAGAGCGGTTTCCCGGGCTCCCTCCTTTGGGCTCTCCTGCACCGTCAGCCTCTCAGTGCTGCCAGGGTACACTGGCTACCAAACACCCTGGCTCCACCAAGGCTTTTCTGCTGCATTTTGTTCTAAAGAATGAAAATGGATGTGTTCCTACATATAGCCGAGACTTTTGTATTAAAACCCTGTCTGTTCCACGCATACTAAGCCCGGCCTGATCTTTCAAGGTCAGATGTTTGGCAGGTGCCAACAGTCCGTAGCTGGTAGAACATTTCTTCCATCCAAATGTGACTGGATTGCCTTGTATTTCATCAGATTTTTTTTTCACTTTTGTCTAAAAATACTCAGTTCATTATCTTGCCCTTCCTTAGTAAGGAATTAAAAGGGGGGGGGGGAGGAAAAAGAACAACTCAATTTCTGGTGAAAAGCATTCTCAAGTTTTTCTTTTAATGTTGTTTGATGGTAGTCACTAGCCAAAGGAAACTGAACTTTTTTAGCTTATAGAAAACTTAGGATGAAAAGAATTAAGCTTCCCAGAGAAAAATGAAATGTGGTGGGGTTTCATGGTTAGAAGTGAGGCAGGTGGCGAGGCAGGAAAGGCAGCTTTCCCACAGCTTTGTTGGGAGGTTGGGTGAGGGATGGGGGCTCTTGTAAACCCCCTTTCCTGCTTGTTAAAGTCATGGGGAGTCTCTGGTGTCTGGTAAGAGGCTGAGCTCACGCTGCAGCCCTTGCTTGAAGGAGGACACTGAGAAGGTGTCTGTCCTTTAGCTGACAGCCTAGTGAGACTAAAACTCTCTGAGTTTTCTGTCTCTCTGCTAAATTGGGTTAAAATTAGCTGACAGGTTCCAAAGCGATTGAAACACACAAGCCTACGGTGTAATTGCATAAGCCACTTTCCTTGGGAACCCAGCTAAAAAGCACCAGCATGTTTTACAGCACTTATTATAACAATCATCTTGTGTCTGGTTCAATGTTCATGGCACCGTCTCAATGTGAACTTGAGGAGTGCTGCAGGGGTACACAGCCCATGGGCCTCTTTGGGAGGATGTGTGCGGATGTGTGCCTGCTGCAGCAGGAAAGCCTTTGGGATTTGGGATCCCAGCCCTGCAGAGATGCTCTTATCAACCCTGCTGGTGAGGCTGTGCCTGTTACCATCCAACACCTCCTCTGAAGCCGGCCTTGGTCCCCCTCTTTTGCCCTTGGGGGTGGAGGAAGGAGCTTTCAGGGGATGCTATTGCCTCTGTGCTGTGGTGCCTTAGGGTTGCTGCTTTCCCATGGGAGGGTGACATCTCCAACTCTCAAGATCAGGGAGTGGGATCTCCCCTGGGCCTGGCAGCAGGGAAATGCTGCCTAATTCCTTGTCCTGTCCCAGCTGACAGCAGCTGCTAAGCTGTCCCTGGAGAAGGCTGTGCCCCTGGGGTGGAGCAGGGACACGGCTGCTCCCAGCCTGGCTGTGCAGGTAGCCCTCAGGTGTGTCTGCTCCCCCCAGGTGTGCCCTGTGCACCAGAGCCTCACAGGGCTCTGCGCTGTGGAGGGACATTGCCTCTGCTGGCCTCTCTCACTGCTCTGTGGGGACTCGGAGGAAAGTCTTTGCTTTCCTGTTTTAATTAATTCCTTTATTAACAAACGGAGGGGCTAGGATGGAAAACTGCCCCGGCATCACCTTCTCGCCGTGTCTCGGCATCCTCCTTGCAGCGGGGCCGGGGGACGGAGCGGGGCTGGCCTGCCATGGCTCTCGGGGTCCCGCTGCCCCCAACGCGGGGTGCCGGCACCCGGAGCCTGCCCGGCGCTCGGAGCAGGCGGCTGTGGCGGCGGGTTCGTGAACTTGGCTATGTTTTATAGCCACTAGAGGGGGGTCAGAGACTGCTGGCTTGGGCTGCCGGCAGCAGGGATGCCCGGCCGGGGGGTTCGGCTGAGCCCCGCCGGGGCGCCGGGCCTCCCCTGGCCCTCAGCGCCTTCCCAGCGCCTTTCCCGGCCGCAGCGGGAGCTCCTGTGGGAAGGACGGTGCTGCAAGCCAGGGCTTGCGTCTGCTCCGCTTCCTCCCCACGGGAACGCGGCCATGTGAGCAGGGTTAGCAGGGAGTGAAGCTGGGGAGTCCCTCCAGCCCACGGAGGGTTTGTCAACTCAGCTCCAGCAGCACTTTGGGAGCCCAAAAACTTGTCTTGCTCTCACACGAGCCTGAGACCACCAGAGGCAGCTCTGGGCAAGACCCCCACAGGTCCTGTGGCCCTTGGGTGCACATCCCTCCATCAGGCCGTGCTCCTCCTCTCACCAGGGAGCACAGCCTGTGGCTCTGCAAGGTGACAGCCCAGTGTCACTCTGGGTGCCCAGCCCGGGGTTTGTGGTTTCAGCCACTGCTAAAGGGGAGACACTGAGATTTGCTCAGGAACGTCAGGCCATTGGGATCGCTGGAGCAATTTCAGCTGGCCAGGAGCAAGTCTGTTTATTGTCTCTGAAACCAGGCATTCGAGGTGCTCAATTTCCTTTGCTAGCAAAGCCCAGAGCAGTGTTTTGTGCCAAGATGAGAAGAGATGTTCAGAACACTTTTATAGCTCATTGTTTTCCCTCGTGGGCCCTATATGTGATTTTTCTAAAGGGGGAGGAAGTGCTGGTTTTTCCATTTCAAGGTGCTGCTCTCCAAAATCTGAGCGATATGAGCCATAACACTTGCAAACTTCTCACGGACACCTTGGCAAGACTCAGTCTACTTTTGAAGAGAGAGGAGAGGATGAGAAGAGGTTGATTGCCCTTTGCAGAGCCTGGCACGGCATCGAGAGGGACTTTTCTTCCTAGAAGCAATGTTCCTGGTGGCTCTGGAGCAGAATGCAAAAGCAGGTAACTTGATGGCATCAAACTAATGCTCTAAGGTCCCCCATACTTGTTGCTGAGAGCACCCAGTCCCTGACACATCACGGGAACAGCCTGTTCTCCGTGTCACTGGGAAGTGATGGGGCCTGGTTGCGTTAATGGATGGGAGGGATTTGGCCTCTCTACCCCTCGGCCTCCCCACAGCTCCGGGATCGTTTTAAGTGCAAAGCTGTGGATTATAAATTATACAGCATTTATAATCAGGAAAACATCTGCTGGGTGCTCTTTCCAGTGGACAGGGCCAGCCAAAGGCTCCAGGACACGATGCGTAGGGGTTGCACCAATCGCCACCTGTCTGCTCCTATAATCGAGTTGATTTTTTACGATCTTGACATCAGCTTTCAAGATGCATGATCTATGTGTTTATTTAGCTGTCTTTCCTGGCGTCCCTTAGTTTTGAACTCCTGTAAATCCTCCCACAGTTGGATTTCTGCACTTTTCAGAGATTACATTTCCTGACAGTACATTTCTCCTTCCCCCTCACTCCGCTGACAGCTTAGGCGAGGCTCCAGGGACCAAAGTGTTCAAACCTGGCTCTGGAAAGCTGAGCTCTGACACAGAGTGGGTCTAACTTTCCAGGCCAAGGAACTGGTACCAGTGTAAGCGGGAGAGGTGGACCAAATGTGCTGCTTGGAGGTTGAAGTCCCCCTCCAGGTTTACAATTGATCCAGTGGCTGTGTCATATTCCAGGACTTGGTGGCTGGTCTATGAGGTGTTCTCCGTGAGGGAACCTGCTCAAGTCATGTCTCCAGGCCAGAAAGGTAAGTGGAATTGATGTGGCCAGAACAGCACTTTTTATTAAAAAGCCCAGATTCTGGCTGGTGAGGAGTGAGATTTTTGCAGTTCTGTTTGTTTGGGTCCCCATGGCCCTTGCTCACTGATGTTCTCATTTCAACAGGAGTTAACCCATTCAAGAGCTTCCAGGGGATCCCAGTTCCAATGACTCCCAAAAGGATATCATTATAAACAGTCTTATTTTCACAAAGCCATGTCACTTTTGTCCTCCTCTTTTGGGGAAGTACAGCTAGGGCTGGACTCCACCACCTTCCAGATGTTTACAGATGGATGAATACTTGCATACTACTGAACAGGCAGAAAGAACAGGCAGCACACTTCGCTTTTTTGTGCTTTTTCCTTCCAGCAAAGCAGGTATTGTTGAGCAGAGCTACAGCCAAGAAACCTCTGAAGTCTGTGGGATGCTTCCTACAACCCATAGCCTCTGACTCCAGCAATTGGGAATACATCTCCATGGAAAAGCTGCATGAGTGGTAAGAGTTAACACGGGCCGGTCTGGCTTTCCAGGTGTGGTTTGCAGCCAGTCTCCCTTTCCCAGCCTGTCCCAGCACACTTTGTTCACTCCTTGTCCACTTTTGCCCCGTCTAACCTTTTTCTTATCCCCTTCACAGGGCTCTTCTGTCTCGTCCACACTCTCTCCCCAAACTTCTCAGGCACCAGTGACATGTGAATTAATTTATTTACAGCATTAATACATCTAGAAGGAGTTTTCTGCTTGGCTGCATGCTGAGGCCTTCCCCATCTCTTGGATAGGATCCTTGGCTCTGGCAGGTACCGTGCCTGATATTTTTCTGAATCTAACGTGAACTTGTCTCAGGTACAAATTCATCTTTAAAGCCCTTGCACCTGTGCTTGGCTCAAGTGGCATTCCCACCCACTGCTAACCCTGCCTCTGAGCTCTTCTGCTGCCTGCAGCAGCACTCAGAGGTGTCCAGATAAAAGGGATTTGAATGTTTTGTGTGTCTCAGGACAGAATTTCCCAGCTCTGTTACCAGGCCCCAGTTGTACCTGCTGTTTCACTCATCCCTCAGTGGGAATGGTGCTGCCTCCTGCTCAGCGGTGCCATTTTAAACATCCAGCAGGACCAAAGCTCCTGGTAAAGGTGCAGTTTTCCATGGGTTTGGGCTAGAACCTTCAAGGTTTCCCCCACTAAAGATCTGGCTGGACAGCTGGACATGTAGATAGGTGACAACACACCTGTATCTGTATGACAATGTCACACTTGCTGCATCCTCATGCTGTGACCCGGCCTCAGCATGCTTTGATGCCTTGTGGGGCCTTGACTGAGAAAGCCATGGGGACAGAGAGCACGTCCTAAGCCAATGTCTCTGCACTGGCTTCTTTTTCCCATCCTTCCCAATGTGGTCCTCACTGCCAGGTCCTCTCAGCTGTCCTTGTCTGGTAGAGATGAGAAGAATTGACGACTTACCATGGCATAATTTACCCCTCTGCATAATGAGGTGTTAAAGGCCCTCTTTCACACTAGGCTGGAGACTTGCCTTTATGGCCATCCCGAAGTCTTGGGCTTGAATGGAAACCCATCTCCCTCTAGCAGAAGATTGGATACACCTCATCATCACTTGTGCATATTTTTGCCTGCCAGGCAATCATAGGGAAATAGGTGAGGAAAGATTGATCTGTAGGGATTAATTTTATGGGCTTGTGAGGAATCCACCTCCCATCAATTTACCAATGGGGGTTAGAAGGGCCGATGTCCTTATCATTCCCCTGATCCTGGCAGGGAATAACGTGCCAAATGAGCTATCCCTTTATAGGGGCGTTATCATGTAGAAGAGCAAAGTGGATTTGCACCTCTGATGGCTCCATGGTTATTTATATGGCATTAATGCCTTGCTGAATCCTGGGTCTTGTTGTGTTGCTCCTTAGGAAAGAGAACTTCCTCTGCTAAATTGCTCCAGGTGGGACAGGGAATGGAAATGTGCTGGGAGCAAACAGGTTTTGTGGTGAGGCGGCTGCAGGTTGAGAGCAGATCCCTCTATACCGGACTGCCTGTATCACAAATAATTAAAATAATGTTTGCCCCTACAGGGCTGCTTGGACTGCACAAAGGCTGTTGTGAGCTGCCCATGTTGCATGTGTGTCCTCCTGTAAAAAGTGACTTAGATGGAGCTCGATCCCACAGTGAATTCCCATTGTGCCCACCTTGTTTTCTGAGTGGTTCAGTGACCACTGCACTCGGTGCACGGCTGGTGAGCCTTTCCCAGCCTGGCCCTTGCCATCAGCCTGTGCCTTCCCATCACATTCAGGCCGGAAAGGACCTTCCTTGGAAACTCTCCCTGCTACCAAGAGCCGGTGACATGGCTTGCTAATGGTGTCACAGCCAGACTTTGCCCTCCAGGTCTCCAGCACCCTTATTAGAAATACAATTCTTCTCTTCCCCCCCATATTTTTCAAAGTATCACTGAAAACTAAGGCACAGAGAAATAGAACCCTTTGCCCAAGGTCATTAACCAGCTGCAGAGTCTGGAGTAAGAGCGCCCTGATTTCCTGGCTTTGTGTCACAAGTGTGAACAGCTCCTTACTCTGATGACAGCGAGGGCTTTACAGTAAGGAAGGGGAAAAAAAAAAAAGCCATATTTCAACATGCTTCTTGTTCTGTCCCTGAGTGCATCCCCCAGGGTGAGAGTGAAGTCAAGAGGCTGCTGTGAAAGGGTTATAGCCGACCTCTGATCACAACCGATTAATGACAGCCCCAGGGAGCGAAAGCCCTTGAGCTGCCAGGAAGGAGGTGAGCATGGAAAAGCGGAGAAGTTTTAAATGCATCAGCCAGAGTCTAAAGTAGAACAACAGCCGAGGAAACAGCTGGGCCTGTACACAGTGCAGGAATGGAGGGGTTTTCACCATCCATCCATCCCCAGCAGTTTGGATCCAACCCTTCAATCTGCTCTGACCAGACTTGTTGCTCTTATTCAGCTGGTGATGGTTTGGGGCTTTTTTATTTGTGTGTTCAAACTACGCAAAAGAATTTGCCGTGAGGGTGGGTATTTAGGTGCAAGCAGATGACACCAACACCGTGTGAGGGTGAGGAACACTTGTCATACCAGGGAAACTGAGGCAGAACACTAGGATGGGCCAGGACCAGGAGGAACACCCGCTTCTCCCCACACCACCAGGCATCCAGCTTTGTGCTGGGCTCATCAGAAATCTTCCCTTAATGTAATTAAAGGATGAGCAGAGGTGGCTGCGAGAGGCTGTTTACGAGTTCAGAGGAGGGCATGCCGGGAAGATGCTCCATTCCTGGCTGGAGCTGCTGGGAGCATGACCCTGGACGAGGATGTGCATGGCTCGGATGCTCTCCAGCTTTCCAGCTTCTCCATGAAGGACTGAGAGCAAATTGGCTGCTAATGCAGACAGGGTCTGGCTGGGCTCAGCACTCCTGCACTACAAACTGTGGGATGGATGAGGAAACCCGAGCTCCTGCTCCAACAGGTCCAACCCTGCTTGTTAGACCTGGTCAATAGTTTCCTGTCAAAAACAATTCTCTGTCAAACAGACGTTGGTTTGTTTTTTTTTTCATTCCAGTGCAGAATTTTTCTCAGAACATGTCAATTTTCAGCCAAATTTCTTGCTTTTGGTGCTTGATGCTTTTTTTTCTCCTTGCTTAAAAAACAACGGTGAAAACAGGGTTGTCAGCTCTCTAAGTCTGAATCTGAAGGCTCAAGCCAGCAAGGTCTCCAAGTGTATTTTTGATTTTGTGTCAAAAGGAAAAAAAATAAAGAGAGGAATAGAATAAGGTTTTTAAGAACTGATTGTCATGGTGGAAAAACATGTGTTAAAGAATGTCAGGAAAATTTCTGGAGTCCTGGTATCTGTAAGTATCTTGTAGTTTTGAGTCTGAGGGTGGTTCAGATGGAGCAGAGCTTGGGATTCTTGAGGTGGGCATGTGCAGGGCCAGGAGCTGCACTCTGATGATCCTTGTGGGTTCCTTCTGATTCAGGATATTCCATAAGCTTGGGGACAGCCCAACCCTGGTGACATCTGGAGGTCCCTGTTTGTGTGTCCCACTCCCTGTGCAGGTTTATACCTGGCTCATGGGGCTTGCTGTGTCATCTCTGCTGGTCCAGCTCAATGGACAAAGCTTGCACTCAACATTAATATCAACAGCCCCTCAATATAACAAAAAATGGGCTGTCTGGAGAAATGCTGCCTACTTTGGGTAGAGTCTGTGCTCTATCCCATGGGATTTGGAGCAGACAGCCTGGCTGGCAGAGGTGATGGGGAGGTGCTGTCCCACTCTGAGGAAGCACAGTGATGAGCTTTATCCTTCCCTAGCCCACCTGGTGCTGTGTGAACATCCATGGTGTCTCTGGCAGCATCATGGTTTCAAGAGTTGACGCTCTGGCTCACTGATCTTGGAGCTATGACCTGACAAAGGAGGACCATGAGGCCAGAGGGTGCCTTGCTCCATGAGGATGCACAGAAGTGAGGGAGACCTGAGGGGATGAGCTGTCCCCAGGCTTGGCAGCCCTTTTGGGTGTTGCCAGAGTTAATGCAGGGAGCGCGCGCCTCTCGCGTGTGTTTATGCATGCAAAGAAGTGCCTGCTGGGGAAAGAGTGGAAGGCTTGTGATTTATCATTGCTCTGTAATGGGTGCCTTGCTTCTAGTGAAAGAGGTCAACATCCCTGAGAGATACCAAACCCCCTCCTTATTAACGTCCTGTTACAGCTAATGGCTTGGGGTAGGGCAAGCAGGTCTTACAAGGAAGGCATTAAAGAACAGCGCGACTTGGAAGGGAAGCCAAAGAATTTACAGCAATATTTACACAGAGGCTCTCCCCAGAGATAAGGAGGTACACGGTCGGCTCGGGAGATAAGCACAGCTGTGGGACCAGGCAGAGCAGGCACTTTTGTTTGTGCATCCTGAAGTTCAACGGGATCAAAAGGCAGAGCTGTGTGGTGCGGGAGAGGGGGATGCGAGCGGGACCACACGCATCAGCTGGGACCTGGCCTCTGGGAGGCACAGATGGGTTTGCTCAGTGGCTTGAAGTGAGAAATGGGGACAGCGGTGCTCCCTCAGGCTCCTAGACCCGAGCCCCAAGCCTGGGCTTGAAGGTATGGATTAATACAAGTGCACTGTCCTGTCCTGGTGAAGATGTGGAGATCTTGCCCAGGTTGATGTTCCTGGCAGCCACCACCCCTCCTGCCCACCACATGCTTTGGGAGCTGCCGGTTGACAATGGTTTCTCCAGCGGTCCTGCTAGTGCATCCCAGCTCCATCTCCAAGAGCCCTGCCTTGACTCCACCTGCCTGTGTCTTAAGAGCCCCAGAAACACATCTGACAGCCCAAAGGAAAAAAAACTCTACATTTATTTTGAGGTGGGATATAATTCCTAGACAAGGATGTGTCCCAGGACAGGTTGTGCAAGGTCACCCAAGCTGGGGGAGCAAGGGAGAAACTTCAAGTCTTTCCTGTCCAGGTGATGTTGCAGTCACATCTCCCCTCTTTCTTTAGCTCCACTTTTCCACATATTCTCTGTTTGGTCTGAGAGTCTTGTGGCACATCTACATTTGGTTGTTTCTCTCCTGTGTCCATTCTCTGCCTCCTCCATCTTCTTGCTGCCAGACAGGCCAAAATCTCACATCCTCATCCAGCAAAATCTCCTGATCCAAAACCAGCTGATGACACAAGGAGTTTCCCTTTCTTTTTCTTTTCATTGGCAGCACCAGGCTTTTGATCTAGTCATGTGGGGAAACCAAATAAGTCCTGTGCATAAGTCCTAACGAGACAGCCCAGCCTGCTCCATGCCCCCTTCCGGCATCAACCAGACACCTCCACGTGCCTCTCCTCTCACGCCAGGTTTCTTTATGTGCTCAAATCACCCATGGCCACCACATCATCCTGTGCTAGACCACATCTCCATCGTCCTCCCTGGCCCCTAATAGCACTCGGCCACCGATCTCCGAGCACTCCATCCATCATTTGACTAGCACATTATTTATTTACCATGGGGGAGAGAAAGGAGTTGAGTTGTCTGGAGAATGTATTAAATTTTCATTTGTTCTCATTGATTCCTGAAAGGAAATTGCTGAGTTATGCCATCAGGTTGGACGATATGGAGAGCATCTACCAGAGGGGGGTACTGGGTGTGAAATAGGGGCAGAGTTGAGGTTGTTTTGAATATTAGATGGAAGTTACGGTGACCATTTAGCTGAGCAACCTGATGAAATGTATCGTCTGCTTCCCTCAGTCTCTGCTGTAGCTGCTTGCCCAGACTCTTCCCGGTTTCTCCTGCCATATGGGACACACGTGGTGCTGTTTCCTCCTGGCTGCTGGGTGAGGAGCTCTCACTTGCAGGTTTCCCCACCGACTCCAAAGCACCGTGCGTGTGCGTGGGAGCGGCTTCTGGCGAGGGCTCCTTCCCCGTCTGCAGGAGCTGCTCGGCCTCTTGCAGCTCATCCCAGTCAGTTTGGAGACAGTTGCCTCACATATTTCTTCTCCAGGCATGTCTGGGCTCTCTCCCCCTGAATTTCCGCTGTGGTAGTTAGCACGTTATTTATGGCAATTTTTTCCTATTTTTTTAGTGTGTACTAATATTGTAGGTTGCACAAGAATACTGGCTTTTCCATAGGGCTCCTTGTCATCCAAAAGCTGCTCATTTTTCTTTCCCAGCCAGAACTGGCATCCCAGCCAACAGTGATGACTACGGTTCAGGTTTTCCATGCTTTGAATGATTATGGTTCAGGTTTTCCGTGCTTTGAAGCCCACCAAGGACTGACTTGGAGTCTCAGCTGAGGACTGGCTCACATCACTTCATCTTAATCCCATTTTCTAACCAAGTTAAACTAAAAGGGTTGTCTGAACCTCATAAAGACACCAGGGTTGCCCTAACTTTCAGAGCAAGTCTTTGATGAAAATGTTGAAATCTCATCTGAACAAGATGGAGAAGAAGTTCTCCTTGGTGAAAGGTCTCATGGCTGGGATTTTTGAGGACAGACACTGTTTTCTGGGTTAAAATGGCCACCTGAGGACTGTGGGCTGGGGAAATCCCCACATCTCTGAGGAGGTCATCTCCGTCTCTGGCCTCTCTGACCCCGCTTGCTGCCTCCGGTCACAGTAAACCCTTAATTAAGGGAACCACAATGTAGAAGTGGCATGTTTTTACTGGGGTTTTATTTTTGCAGTCTGGAGGATAATCAGGGGTCCTCAGGTTTCTGTGGGAGTTGAAAGAAAGGACAGAGAAAACTGGCACTGTTCCCAGTCCGAAATGTTTTCACTAATTGCATGCAACCTTCCTTACAGGAGAGAGAGGCTGCAAATACCACCGGCAGTTTAATTACCACTGCTGGTTCGCATTGATTTTATTTATGCCGCGTGTGAGCAGCGTGTGTGTGTGTGTGCAAGGTGGGAGAGGGATGCACAGGGAATCATGGATGGCTTGAGGGAGCCTGTGTGTGTTTATTTGGGGGTGTGGAGCCTTTCCAAAGAGCCCTGAGGCGTGGGGCAGCCAAACCCCAACACCTATCGGTGGTGTGTGTTGGGAAGGGACAGTGTAAAGCTGAACACGGGTGCAGGGGACATGTGTCGGGGGAGACTTGGATTCCCAGGCCTATTTCCCAGATCTGCTTGGCTTAGCCACCATCCTGGCTGGACTCTGAGCCCCATGGCGGATCAGTTCCCTTTGCTAACCTTCCCCTCCTCGAACGCAATGCGCTTCCTCCCCATCCCGAAGGGGGGGAGAGAGCGGCACGGGAGGAATCCGACATGAGCAGGCTGATGGCTGCCGTCCCAGTGCAGGCTCAGCAAATGGGGCTTGTGATGGATGAATGTGCAGGGCAAGAAGTAATAAAATGGGCCCCAGTCATGTAATCTTCCATTAAAATGAAATGCATACCAGAAATGAGGCATTTCTGCAGCTTGTACCATCTCCCACGGAAGATCATGAATAAAAGAGGCAAGTGTACTGTTGACAGATGCCGGCATGCATAAAGGACAGTTCCTATAAAGGCAAAGCCCCGGCTAACAGATGGACTAAAGATGTGAGATGCAGGAAGATTTACCAGTCTAAATAATTCAAGGGAATGTCGTATGGGGAGGCAGTGCTGGAGAGGGGAGCCGGCAGAAGGTACAGATGGAAAGGCAGGCCAGGCCTTTCCCACAAACCCATTAAGAACGTCGCTTGTCTGAGTGACAGTATGTCGCACAAGGCACCAGCAGAGATGGGTGGATTTGCCTCCAGCACTCCTTCTGCAAGGTCAGGAGAAGAGGTAATCTCAAAAGTCGCAACTATTTGAGGTTTGCCTCTTGAGAGGCTGCTTTCTCCAGCCTTCCTCCTCTCCCACCTTGTCTGCTCCATCCCTTCTTCACCTGCTGCTGGGCAAAACGGGAGCAGAGGGTAGAAGTGGCAAAGGCATTCAGTACTCCCATTGCTCTGCCTTCCTCAGGTCCCTGGACATCCTTGGACTTGGAAGGGGCCTTAGGGCTAGCGCTGGGTGCCCTGTGCCCATTGTGGGGCACTGGTGGGGCGTTTGGTGGTTTTATGGCGCTCGGTGAAGAGACGTGGCTGTTGTGCGATGTTCCTGTGCCCTGGTGATGGGAGCTGGAAAAAATTGTGTGAATCTCCCTGGCCATTAATAGGAAGCCTGAGAAGGGCTGGCTGAAGCATTGCAGCATGTTGGGAGGGTTTTGGCAACACAGGACACAGGGATAAGTTGATGGAGGAAGTGGCAGAGAGGATGGGGCATCGTGGTGGCTGAGAGCAGGGCAGGGGATGCACAAGGCCCCTCTCCCACTGCTCCCTGGGAGCCTGGGGTTGGCTTGGCAGATGTGAGACATTTTGGGAGAAGAGGGAGGATAAAGGGCAAGATGCAGAGGGTTAGATAGAAGTCAGTGGCAGCTGCTTGGCAGAGATTGTGCGCGCTCTCCGCTCGGAGAGGACGCCTTCCCTGGGCTCGTCAGCCGTCTGCAGCATGGCGATTAATCATTGGTGTCAGAATCCCTAATCCTATTCAATGGAAAACAAACAGCGCGGCATCCAGCCCTGTGCTGAGCCCAAGCAATTAGCATGTTTACATGGGCTGGGGAAGCTCAACAAAGAGTGGCCAACGGGGGCCACGGGAAATGAACCCTTGTCAGCCCCTGATGTTCCGAGTGCCTGGGATCCCCAGGCTCTGACTCAGGCCCAGGCTTGGAAACGTGGCTCGAAGCAGTTGGATGCAGCTACTTGCCACCAAAAAATGATTTTTCTCGATTAGGGCTCAGGTGTGTGCGAGTGTGGGCAGCTGCTGAGGTGGGGGGATGTGTCTGGTATGGATGGCCTGCTGGGGATACGGGGATCTGGAGAAGATAAGGGGTTTGCTCCTGCTTAGGCTTTGATTCAGTAGCAAAAGTAGCAGCCAAAGCCTTTGCAATTCCAGCAGACACAGCCCTGATGCCAACCCCTTGTCCCCGTTCCTCCTGCTCCTCTCAGGCCCTCGGTGCTGAAGCTGCATCTCTCTGGCTGGAATGATTTCAATGTCTTTGGGTGCTTTGGGTTAGGGCTGGCTCAGCAGGGCTGGGGATGTGCAGGACCAACATCCCTGGTGTGCTGCGCCTGTCCCTGGGGGGCTCAGGTCCCTCAAGCAGTGTTCAAGGAGGTTTGAGAGGTGGGTTGCAAGGAAAGATGTGGGACTAACCAGATGTATCTGTCCCCTGTGGGTGTCCCCAGGGCCTTGCATCAGCCTCCTCAGATGAAACAATTCCTGAAACCAAGAGCAACAAAAAGCTTCCTCAAAGTGGATGGAGATGCTGCATGGGCTGCCCTGCCTGAGCATCTCTGCCCTGCTCTGGATTATTTAACCGAGTTCTGCAAACACAATTTCAAACAGCAAACAGCAAAGCAAGGGGAGTTAGATGTAACCTTTGCTTCTGTAGGACCAACTAGAAGCTGGGTGACAATGTGGGTACGTTGGCAATGGGAAAAACAGTTTATGTGTTAAGCCTCACGTCACCTCTGGAGCTTCTGGGCTTTGGAAGGTGGGAGTGAGACAATCCTCACAAGCACTCGATCCCTCTCAAAGTGAAGGGGCTTTCCTGGGTACTCAGCTTTCCCCCTTCCCTCCCAGAAGGATATCTGATTTTTGGGGGTGGAAAAAAAGAGGATTGATTCAAATAAAAATGTATTTGTATGAGAAAAATTATTTCCTTCCATGAGTAAACACATAGTTTGAGGCAAATTTATGGCTTTGGCCTGGTCATTAATATCTGGTTGTCAAAAAGTATTGGTTTGAACAAAAATATGTTGTAATAAAAATGCATTGTTTTGAAGAAATTTATTGTCCCCATGAAAACCTATTCAATTCAGAAAGATATGTTGATTTCAATGAAAATCTATTTGTTTTAAGAGACAGAGAGAGGGAAGTTGCACTCAGCTGAGAACAAGGGTCTTCTCTCAGAACAGATCTCCCTGCGGTCTCTTGGCTATTAGGAGGTGGAAAGCTTGAGAATCACCAACGGGGCAGCAAAGGAAACCTGCAGGTCTTGGCTATGCTCAGTGACACTCCTTCCAGCTGGAGAAAAACGCCCCAGCTCCCCTTGGGTAAGGAGGGGGACGTGCTCATCTCCATTCCTTATGGATTGGATGGCTTCTCCCACAAATCGCTTTCCTCACCCTGCAAATCTAACGTTTAGGTGACTTTTGAAGGTCCTTTCCAACCCAATGTGTTCTGTGATTCACTAGTGAGGATCCCAGGGAGTGGCTGCTCGTGTGAACCCATCTCCAGCTGGAAAGGTGCACGTCTTGCAGGTGACCTGGGGACCTTCATCTTCTGCTTCCTGTCTCGAGCCACACGTGAGCAGCAAGAAGGTGTTCTGGTGAGTACCTGAAGGTGACACGGCTGTGTCCACACTGCTACTCAAAGCAATTCTTCTTTGGTGTGGTGGCATGAGGAAAGGGCCGCTTTTGGCGAAGGGCAGCTGTGTGGCTCTGTGGTTCTCCCAGCCCCGCTCTGAGATGGGACTGAGGTTTGCTATCCTGCCTAAGCCTCTTTCCCTGCCAGCAGGGACTGGATGAAATTCACCCTGAGCTCCAAAGCCATAATGCTGCCTTAGCTGGGATTATGAGAGAAGCCACCACGGTATCACCTGAAATCCACCTCCCGGTGCCTCCTGTTTAAAACAATCAGCAGATGTTTGCAGTTGGCTTTTTCTTTCATTATGCTCCAACTCTGCTATTTAATCAGCTTCTTCCTTCCTCTGTTTGTACAAGGTATCGCTCGCCCATATTAAAGGGGGGGAAGGGAAGGTGCGAGATGAAAAAAAAAAAAAAAAAAAAAATTGCCTACCTAAGAAATGTCACTGCCGCGGTGTTATCCCCTCCCTGCCAACACACGCATGGGTTCTGGTGTCAATGGAAAGGTTGCCTCTGATTAATATTAATAAAGAATTAGAGCTGTGTTTGTCATGATCAGCTCGTTTGGTATTGCTCTGTGTGGCAGGTGAAAGCAGAGGAAGGAAGGGAAGAGGTCTGCACGGCATTCATTAATCATTTCATCAGGAAGGAGTTCAAAGCAGAGGCCGGCCTTAACAAGGGCTGCAGGCATGTACAGGGCTGTGTTTATTCAGATGTTACTCCTTATGTCCCTGACCCCCTGCCCGGTCAGCTGCTGTGGGCCTCCAAAGATGAGATGCCCTTCTAGGATCCAGTGCTTTCTACCCCAAAACAGGGCTGCCTTGGTCTTGTCTAGGTCAAGGTGATGTCACGTGAAAGTCTGGCACAGTTCCACTGTTGGTATCTATTTATCAGTTAAAAAAATGACTCCTCAAGGAGATCCTTGGTTCCCCTTTGAGTCAAGAAGATTAATAAAGGGTGGTGAGACCGTCCTTTGGGAAGCTGTGTGAAGGTGGTAAACTTCCTTCTGCATGCTGGCAGAACAGCTCCTCAGGGCAGGTGAGCAGGGGCCAGGAACTGAGAGACACTTGTGAGACACGGTGGTCTCTGGGAGCTCTTGGAGAAAGCCCTAAGAAGCCATGTTCCATCTCCAAGGTAAGGCAGTAGGGATACACCTGAATTTAAGATGTTCCCCTCAGAGGCCTCCTTGTCCTTCCAGGAGACGGTTCCTTCCACCATAAAATAGATGCCTAAGCTGGAGGACCCCACACCCCTCACTCCATTGACCAGAAGACCCTACAGGTAACCTTGTATTTAAACAATTATTAGATGGTTCAAGACCAGTGGCCTAAATCCCATCTGCAGCATATTTACAGAGCTGCTCCTGTCGTAAACCAGCCCTGCCCTCAGCACGTGGTTGGGAACACGAGGATGAATGTCACAGGAGTTCAAGTTCTGTATTTTATGCAGATTGGAATATTAAGAGCGAGTGGCTCTGACTGAGGCTGGTACCTTGCACTGGGATCACAGCACCCAAGTCAGTCTTGGCTGATGTTTGCATGCAGAGCTTAGCATGGGCAATTTATGCAGACTTTTAGTGGTATTTTGTTTCTTAAAAGTGTGGAGATTCCCATAAATCTTGGCTTAAACACATCTGTGTGTGACCAAAACAGGTCTCTGCTTTCTTTATATTCTTTATTTTCTGGATCCAAGACCAGAAGGCGATGCACACATACACATGGCAAAAGTTCTTTGTATTAAGAATTTACAGATCAACCTTCTTGTTCCTNTTTTTTTTTTTTTTTGGGATGCTATTTATTATTCAAATGTGGGGAGAGTCGAGCCAAGTGGTGCATTGCTCTCATTAATTATTCTCTGGGATTAAGGAATCGGTTAAAACCATATCTCCCTTAATCCTGTTTTATTAATTTTATATTCTTGGCAAAAAAAAGAAGCAAAACAACAACCCCTCCAACCCTCTTTACAAAGGGATCATGCAGCTTTCTGCTGGGACCCTGAGAACAGGAGGTCTCTGGTGTTCCATGGATGCTCGTTTTTTAATTTGATAAAATAAATTAGCACAGGATTAGAGCCTTCCTGAGAGCACAGCTCGAGTGCAGTTTCCACCTTAAGGGAGGCATTAAGCATCATTTTAAGTGCGGCGGTGAAGCGGGAGAGTGCCGGTCCCTCTGCTCCTCGGAGAGAGGGAACTTTCCTCTTGCCAGGAACACAACTGGTGGCCTCTCCTCCCCTCCCAGCCACAGCCAGAGGGGCCACCTGTCTCCAGGGACAGGTTTTGGGTTGGGTGAGGTGGACACTGCTTGGTCAGGAGCATGAGGGTTCATTTCATACAGCATCTGGGGGTGATAACTGTAATTACCCTCTTCCTTTTGGGATGTCACGGAGATGTAAATGAAATATTTTTCCCTGAAACAGCAGAGACTTGATTCCTTGGAGTGAAGGCTTGGTCTTGGAGGGAGAATGGGTAAATGGAAGTGTGGCTTTTTGCAAGTTTCGTCTCCTTTTTGTGACAGAGAAGCTCCAGCTGGGGCTGTCATCAGGTTCTGCTGGCATGAGACGTGTGGGGCCAGGCTGGGAGGGAGCAACCTGTGGCTGCACTGCAGCTGGAGTGGCCTCCAGACTGCTGCTTTATGTGGCTGCCAGAGAGGAGAGAAAGGACAGTGGTGGTGTGTTGTTATCTGGCCTCTTCCTCAGACAGAGGGGAACCCGGATTGGGCTTCCAGAAGCAAGACTGAACCCCATGCAGGGGGTTAGGTTTGCAAGGCATGAGGAGCTGGACTCTGCGTGCTGGGCTTAGCTTCTTGAGGCTCCTTTTTAGCACCAGGAGGGAGAGGCACTCGGTGCCTCTGCTTGATGGGATCTCTCAGGTGGCTTTTGGGAAACCTGTGCCATGGAGGCATTTAATCTGGAATTGGTGGGGTAGTCCTCAGAGCTCTGAAGTGCAGCATGTGGGACTGGTGACAAGGGTTATGTCAAAAAAGAGACTAGGATGGCTGTGTGGCTGCAGAATTCTGCACATTTGCTGCAGAACTGAGGGTCACACTGGAAGGCTGGTGGTGTTTTTGAGGCACTTGGGGGAACTCCCACAGTTCAGGCACCTGAGCAGTGGAGAGATTGTTGCAAAAGATCTTTCATTCAGTAGTTACTCGTGCAAGAAAGCTGCACATACCCTACAATAATACAAACATCAGAAAATATCTTCAGGGCCTGATTTGTCAAACACCTCAAATAAAGGTATTTCTATTTCCTCTGTCTTTTCTCTACCAACCAGGGATTCCTTTTCTTCCGCAGTGTGTGTGTTACAATTTCTTGCTTGTGAAAAGCCACAAACAGGGAAATCAAGGGAAGTTTACTCTTATGAAAAACACATAGTTCCTTTGGAGGCAGACTATAAAGCAAATGGCTTGATTTGTTTTATTCAGTCTAGGAACAACTTCCTAACTTGCTGTGTAGGAAGAGCCAGCTCTTTCTTGTTCTTCTCTTAGCAGAACTGGCATGGAGCAGGAGGATGCACCATTCCCAGGTGCTGGATATTCCCTGTGGACAGCCCGATGTCCTACCTGTGTTATTGTGCAAAAGGCTCAGGCAGGATGTCATTGCTTGGCAGCTCTGTGCCCTATGGAAACTCACTGGGACCCAATGAAGTGCCAGGCTGGTGCCAAGAAAATCATGTTTTATCTCTGAGTCTGGCTCTCAGGCTCTCAGGACAGGTGGTGGGGTGGGATACATGGAGCTGCTTGGAGCTGAGTGGTGCTCTGGTCCTAGAGATGTGCAGAGGAATCCTCCTAATGATGCCAATGAGAAGCTGAGTTAGATTCCCTCCTGCTCCTGAAATACTGTGTTAGCTGAGGTGTAGCTCACAAAACCAAGCTTTTCCATGGTGTTTGGGCAGAAAATGCCATCTGTGCTGATCCCTGGGTGAGCTTGTCCCCTGGTTGGGTTGGAGGGGCCTTCCCTGTTGTTGGAGAAGTGCTGTGGCGTGGCTGGAGCAGCCTCATCTCTTGTGGAGACACATGCCAAAGCGAGGTGTGGGCTGGGAGCACTCCTGGGGTTAGCCTTAGTGGCCACTGGCTTTAAAATAGCTGAGAAAAAGCCAAAAATACACTGAAAAAATTTCAAACAGCTGCCTTCAGGTGCCCTGGTAGTGGTTTGATCTTGTTCCCAAACTTTTAGGTGAGGGAAGAGCTAATTTAAGTTCATTTGCATCGCAAAGCATCGCTGATGTGCCAGCGAAGGGGACCTCGCACAGCCATGCAGAAGGCAAGCCAAAAAAACAAAGGCGTGTATTCCCAGATTTGAGGTAGGAATTATATACACTTAGAGTCATGAACTCTGGGTAATAATTGAAAGGTCAGATTGATGAGAGCAGCCTCCGAGATACGATTTCTATGACAGCTTGATGGATGCTCCACTATCAAGGTGTGCTTTTAATCATAATCTCATTACTCCACTTCTTATGGTTCGACTCACCTAAACTCATGGGAGGAATCAGGGGCCACCTCTAAAATGTGAATCGGCTTTTATTTGGAGGTAGAGGAGTTGAGCGGTTGGGAGAACAAAAAGGAAAGAAATGAGCCAGAAGAGAAAAAAAGACCTTCTGGGCTGAGGGTGAGTCAAGAGTGGGTGTGAGAGCAACCCCCTCATTGATCCAGAGCAGGGCTCTGGGTACCTTTCTCCTGGCTGGGACCAGTAGAGGTGCTCTGGAGCAAAGGAGGGAGACTTGTACCTCTCCCAGCATCAGCATCAGCATCAGCCATGGATCTCACAGCATTGCTGCCCCAGGATCTGGGCATGGGGCCTGTGGAGAGATGGCCATTACAGCTCTCCCAGGCATGTGCAGAGCTTTGTTTTGGGGACAGATTCAGTGCTGGCTGTTCATGCACTCTGAGCTATCTATCCCAAAGCCATGCTGAAGCTTTCCCGATGGCCAGCTGTAAAATGTGCTGATGGAGAGCACCAGCTTCCATGGTCCCTGCACCCCGGAGAAGGGAAAAGCCTTTTTTTTTTTTTGAAGCCATGGTATGGAGGAACTGAGAAGATGAAACTGAGTTTTATCCCAGCTAGGCCCCCAAAGAGCTACTGAGGGGACACCACCGCTTCTCTTTGCAGGGGCACCTCTCCTACGAGGAAAGGTTGAGATAATTTGGATTGTTCAGCCTGGAAAACAGAAGGATTTGGGGTGACCTAATTGTGGCCTCCCAGTACCTGAAGGGAGCCTATAAAAAAGATGGAGAGGGACTTTTTACAAGGGTGTTTAGGGAATGGACAAGGGGGATTGATTTCAAACTGAAAGAGAATAGGTTAAGGAAAAAATTCTCCCCTGTGAGGGAGGTGAGGCCCTGGCAGAGGTTGCCCAGAGAAACTCTGGCTGCCCCATCCCTGGGAATGTTCAAGGCCAGGCTGGATGGGACCCTGAGTCTAGCAAAAGGTGTCCCTACCCATGTCAAAGGGGATGGAACGAGATGATTTTTAAGGTCTCTTCCAATCCAAACCATTCCAAGATTCTCTCTCATCAGCACCACCATAACCCTGGGGGACCTGGCTAGTGGGGGCTCCCAAAAAGCATCCTCACAGGCTCCTCTGTGAGAGCTCAGTGCCAAGGCTGGAGGAATTCATTCTCGCCTCCCTGGAACCTCCTGGAAGAGTTAGTATGGAAATTTCAACCTATTTTTAAGGGTTATTTTCACTCAAGTGAAATCTATCAAAGAAGGAGGGTTATTTTTACAGCACGCAGCAACTGCCGGTTGCCATGGCAGCGGGCGGGCGAAATGCAATAAAGCATCCCTGTGTTATCGTAAACACAAAGGGAACCACGGGCACTGGGAAAAAAGGAGACTGTTATGGGGGAAACTCCATGGATCCCTCACCAAGACCCTCACTGGGCTCAGGGAGTGACAGCCAGGGAGATTTTATGGGGCTCTCTGTGCCTGTGCAGGGCCTGGTGGCCCGAGAGGCTCTCTGACGTCCTGCTCTGAGTGTTGAGAACGCCGATGTGTCAGCCTGGGATGGACTTTTTCCTCTCTTCATTTGGAAACACTTGGAAGAAGTTTGGAGAATGCATCACCCAAAGAGGGCGAACATGACTATATATTCATTTTTGATCTGACTTCCAGGACAAGGAGCAGTCGCCTGTGGAGGTCTCATCTTTTAAATGTTTTCAAGCTGTGAAGAGATTTTGCATGTGATGAGAGGGTTCAACCTCTCCATCTCTTCCAGGTGTGCTCTGTCTCTGGATTAGCTCAGGTGCCCTGTTTCACCTCAGCAGCTGAGCGCATGTGTATAACTGCAGTATCCCAGTGCTGCTACAACCCACAGTGGGTTTTTTCATTTCAAACTCTCACTGAGGCAACAGCAGAAATGTGGAAGAAGAGCAAACAGGCACAGGATTTGGCTTCTTCACCACATAGAAGCCTCTTCAAGAACCCGAGGTGGTTTTGGTGGGGAGAGTTCCAGGCACTCAGAGTGCCTTTGTTCAGAAGCACGTTGAATTGGGTACCAAAGCCCAGACCATCCCAAATGCCTTGCCATTTGCTTCACCCTAGAGATGTGACTGAGGTTTTGGGTTTGTCACTTAGCTCTGACACTGGAAAAAGCCAGTGGTTTTGAATTTTGTCATGTGGGGCAAAAGCCCTGCAGTCATGAGCTTGGCAAGTGCTGCTGAAGACTAGAGTATTCTTCATCCTTTCCCCATGGAAACTGAGTTATCCCTAAGTGAATACACCATCTGCAACCCAGCTGAAGGTGAGTCCCACCCTAAAACATATAAATCCTCAAAGACACTCACAGGATTTGGTCATCCCAATGCCGGGGGACAGCTGGGTGTGAAAAAGGTGAATCCTTTGCACCAACCAAATGTTGCCCTCCTGCCTTATGCCGACCCAAGATCCTGCTGTAGGGTTTGCAGGGCAATGGCTTTGGAGCTCTGGGGCTTGCTTTTGCAGCAACCTATAAAAACAGGGAGAAGGAACAAAGGCAGGACGTGCTGTGCAGCAGCGTGAGTATAAATAGATCCCTGGGAGGGTAAGACCAACGGGAGGGGAGAGATCGAGATGATTTCTCTTTCCAAAGGAACAGTCTTGACACCACTTGCTTTCATGGCTGTACCCTGTAGTATCAAGTGATTGCTCCTTGTGCCCTTATCTAGGCAAGGATTGTGTAAAAACCCCAGTTACTTGCCAGGGGAAGGCGGTTTGCTCCATTTAAGAAAAAAAGTTTAATTCTCTTTTTATTGAATTATAAGGAAAAATATATGATACTGCTCAGCTGGAGCTGTATCTCATCTAAAAGGGCTCCTAACGATTGGGGTTTATATTGAATTATTAGAGAGTCAATAACCAGGGTTTGTGGCTCTCTGGGAGTCCCTCTGAGGAAGAGCTCAAGATCTCCATCAGCCTGGTGGTATTTGGGCAAACTCTTGCTTGGGGAGCACTTCCACCAAGGACTTCTCCAAAGCAAAGTCAAGGAGGGTTCCCCAGGGGCTGGGATCCCATCCCTCCTGCCGCCAGCACACCAGAATACACAGGCAGAGCTCTCGATGATCTCCCTGAGATTAAACTTAATTCACAACTCTTTAACCTGCAGTTCCGTTCATAAGTGTTTCATTATTCGGGGGTGAGCGCGTGGCAGCTCCATTCTTTGATAACATATATAGCATGTTACACTTTACAAAGCATTAGCAATAAATGCTTAATGGAAGAGGCTATATCAAGCTGTTAGAGAGAAAGCCTATTATGGAACGTGGGCTCCTGCTAAAACAACGCGTGCGTCTGTTTAACACCTGATGTTAACTTGGGAAGCGTGTTAGAAAGCTCTGCTTTTTGGCACAGAGAAAATGAGAGGCACTTTATGTATTAAAGTGTCACCAAAATTTCCTCCCTTTGTATAAAACAATCTTGAGGAAGTGTTGTCTAAAAGGTAGCTGGCTGAGACGGGAATTCTGGAGGAACCTGTCAGGAGCGGGGGCTGGAGGAGTGTGGGGTGGGAGGTGATGTGCAGCAAGGCTGGGTCAGGTCTGCCCGGCACAGCGTGGAGGGGAGCTGCTTTTAGAATCACAGAATCACAGAACAGTTTGGATTCCAAGGGGCATTAAAGACGATTTCATTCCAAACCCCTGCCGTGTGCAGGGACACCTCCCACAAGACCAGGTGATTCAAAGCCCTGTCCAGCCTGGCCTTGAACACTTCCTGGAATGGGTCATCCACAGCGTCTCTGGGCAACCTGTGCCAGTGTCTCACCCCCTCACAGGGAAGAATTTCTTCCTAATATCCAATCTAAACCTACTCTCTTTCGGTGTGAAGCCATTCTGCCTTGTCCTGTCGCTACCGCTCCTGAAGAAGCCAAGCCGACTCATCGAGGTGTTGTTTGGAAGGGATCCCTGGAGGTCTCCAGCACAAACTCTCCTTGGAAGTGGCACTGGCTGTAACACTTCACCATGCTGGCTGCAGCTTGGTCCAGCAGAACATTGCATTCCTCTGAGAATGCCGAGTAGGAAACACTCTGCAGAGCCTACTCCAGCACTGCCTCAGCCTCCTGCTGGAAACCTCACCCACCAAAACTTTCAGCCCTCTGGGAAAATGTTGCTGTAATCAAGCTGCTCAGGAGGAGGAGACGTTGAGCTCTTTTAGCATTTTTAGCACAAAGCCAAGCTGGTTTTGGTGGGGTCTGGATGCATCTGCCCAGCCTGAGCTATGAACCCAACAGCCCAATCCACCAAGCAAGTTCAGCTCTTCATTTACAGCAGCATGGAGTGACAGGACAAGGGGGAATGGCTTTAAACTGAAGGAGGACAGGTTCAGAGGACAGGTTCAGATTGGATATGGGGAAGAATTTCTTCCCTGTGAGGGTGGTGAGGCCCTGGCACAGGTTGCCCAGAGAAGCTGTGGCCACCTCACCCCTGGAAACATCCAAGACCAGGTTGGGTGGGGCTCGGAGCCACCTGCTCTAGTGGAAGGTGTCCCTGCCCACGGCAGGAGGTTGAAACAAAGGGACATTTCATAATCCTTCTACCCAAACCATTCTGTGATTCTATTTGCAAGGTCCAGCCTCAAGCCCAGCCCCACTGGGGCTGAGTCCCAGCAGTGCCGGAAGGATACTGTGCTCTGTGGCACATAAACCATCTCCGTGTCCAGACAGTGCATGGCACACCTTGTACCACCCATGGTGGCTTTGGGACCAGCATAACAGCGCTGGGCTTCTTGGGCTTCCAAAATACACCTGCTGTTCCCCACTGTGACTCTCCAGACCTGACCCCTCTGTCTTGTTCCAGTGCTTCAGCAGTTAAAAATGGAAAACGGTGTCTGAGAAGATTAGAATTAAGTTATTAAAGCATCTGGACACTTCTAAGAGGATTGCTGAGCATCGTAGTACTCAAGATTGACTTGAGAATTTGGGGGTGGATTTGCAGCTGGAAGAAATTCCTCATGTACTGTATACCTGCCCCTTGTGTATATGTTAGCATACTTGGCACAGATGTCTCTTTGTTTCCGTACAGGAAACTAATTGCCTTTCTTGTTTCAGTCTGAAGTTTTCTTGTGTCATTCTGTAAATAATGAGAGGCATTTCTCAAAGTTTGCCAGTGCCTTTGTCTCTCGTGACAGCGCCTCAGCTGCTTGCCCTGCACTAGAGGAGCATTCCCCTTGCTGGAAACCTGGCGTCATCTCAGCAGGGTCTGAGCTGGCCGAGAGGTTTGTCAGCTGGGAGATGTCCTGCAGGGAAGCAAAAGTGGGGAGAAGGAGGTTTTATGTGAGAGTGACAAGATTTGCCTTTGAGCTCACTTTAACTTCCAGCTTTTTGTGGGAATTCCCAGAGATTAAAGTTCCTTATTTATCCTCAGCACAGTGGGGGCAGCGGCATCAGGCAACACCTCCTGTGACCCACGGGGATGTGACCCCCCAGCAGTGCAGCTCTTGCCTGGAAGGGGGATTTTCTCAGCCCCCTGGTGCTTCTGACCCTCTGTTTCCTTTCATGTGCCTTTTAGAAGCTGATTTTTTTTTTGGGGAGGCAGCCTCTCCTTGGCTCTAAGCTGTATCTCCTGAGGTTTGAAGAAGAAGAGCAGAAGTTCAGGGCTTGTGACAGAATTGGAAACAGCATGATACCGTGATGGAAATCCAGCTCTCTCCTCCTGGTACCAAATGATGGCTTGCTACACACCCATGGGAGAAGAAATATCCTCAGAGCTTTCCCAGGAAGGAAGCTGGAGCAGATACAGAATGAAAGAGGGATGAGAGAGCCTAGAGCTAGCCTAAAAATTTGTCTGCTGCTCCAATTTGACGTGAAAGAAGAATTCAGGTCAGTAATGAGGGAGCAGATGTGGATGCTTGGTGCAGGAGCTTTGCTGCTGTGAATTAACCAGAGTTTACAGGTGCTGGAACAGTGGAATGGGAGCTTTGTCCTGTGGGAAAGGGAGGGTCAGCTCCAGCCATGGGTCCGTGACTGCCCAGATCCCCCCAAATCAGGAGGAAGGAGGACTTCCCTGATCTCATGGCTCACATGGAGACTGAGTCCTGTGAGCAGAGGGACCCAGCTGGGGCATCCTGGCTGGAATTGGGCAGGATTTGGCTGCAGGGAGCGGCAAGGACTCTCCACCGCTGCCGACCTCGAGGCTGTTGCCCACCCTTCATCCATCCCTGTGCTCCAGCTGCTGAGCTGGCAGGGCAGCCCTACTGGCCTCATCCCAGCCCCTGATAACCTGATGCTATTGCTGTTTTGTTATTTAAGTGTAACCACCACAGGTCTGCTTTCTGCAGTGTAATTTGGGCTGTGGAATAAATGAGGGGTTGCAGTCAGCAAAGGAGCACCAAGGAGGGCTTGTGATGGGAGAGAGGTTTGGCTTTAGCTGGTTGAAAACTGCCTGGGAGGGTGACTTCTGGGTGGCCAGAGGATGCTGTTGGACATGTCTGAGCCAGGCTTTGGGCTGTGGCAGTGCTCTAAGGCTGGCTCCCTGTGCCTGGCCAAGAGCACGGCTGCAGAGGTGCGGGGGGGCTGGGAGAGGATGCTGAGCCTTGCCTCAGTTTCCCTTTTAAGAGTGCAGGAGAAGGGATCCTGTGGGACAGCTGAAAGGAAGCGAGCAGGGCGTGTTGGGCTGTCTCGCCAGCACTTGGGGGTGTGTTCTGGCTGGCCGCTCTTCCTGCTGGGGTGGTTATTTATCAGGAACAAAGCTGGCAGGGAGGGAAGAGCATCCTGAGTCGGCTCAAGCCATCAGATCTCTGTCAAGGATTTGGCCTGGACTTTTATTACCTGTCCCAGTTGTCACTTTTGTGTGAGAGTAAGCAGGGACGTGGTGGGTACCTGGTTACTTTGGGGCTGTCACATCTGCTGCAGGGGGGACAGTGCAGTTGTGACAAGCCGCTGTCATTAGCGCCGGGCTCCGAGGCTGCTGCCAGTGGGGATGTACTGCCCACCTCCCTGGGACCAGCCAAGCCATCCGCTCCCTGGTGGCAGCCCCTCATCCGGAGCCTGGCTGGGGCAGGAATCCCAGTGGTGCTCAGCATCCCTGCACGGGGAGCTGCTGTCTCCTCTCCTCTCCTCTTTCACGTGGGGAGGGGAAACGCTCCGGCACCGCTAATTGCGGAGGGCTCCTGCTTTGGGCACTGCTTGCCTCGGGCTGCCAATCACCCCCCGCTCCCCTGCATCACGTCAGCGGTGTCACGGAGTGTGTCACAGCTCTGTCACGGTGTGTGTCACAGCCCTGACACCGGCCTGACGCCCGCGCCGTGCCGGGGCAGTGACAAGCGGTAATTGGGTCCCCCCTCCAGCAGCATCACCTGCCAAGGCCGTGGGGGAGGCAGGGAGTGACTTTGCAGCCATCCAAGGAGGAGCTCGGACAGCGAGACTTTTCAGGTGCAGTCAGACCGGCCAGGACTTCTGTTGGCAGTGGGGATGCTCTGCAATCACAGACATTCTGAGCTGGGCTAAGGGGGTGAATTGACAACACCCTCGCAGCCTGCACCAGCCACAGCAGCTGTGGGGTGGCACTGGAGGTGTCTTCAGGAGCACTGAACTTATGTCCCCTTATGTCCCCACTCCCATTTAGAGACACTTAAATGCACATGTGGCTGTGACCTCCCCGAGGTGGCTGGGAATGTTGCTGCAGGGCTGGGCACGATGCTCCCACTCTGTTTGTGCCAAGGGGTGCCCTCAGTCCCAGCGGAAACAAGCTACTATCAGCAGCCTCTGATTCTTCCAGGGTCTGGTCTGGCCTTGCTTTACTTTGGGATGGAGACTTGCAACCCAGCCAAGTGTGTCAGGAGCAGGAAAGGAGTTGCTGCAGAGATCTTATGCTTGAGGTAGTTGATTGCAAGAGGTGGGACACTGCAGGTCCAGATGTGCCTGTTCCCATATCACCGCTGGAGTCCACCCTCCTCATCATTCCCCCGGTGGACCTCACTCCTGTCATTTTCTCCAACTTTGTCATTTCCAAGGGCCCTTCCCATATTTTCCCCAGCTCCTCTCCCACCCTGGTCTCGGTGGCTGTGTGTGGCAGCGCATTTCAGCAGTGATTACAGTAGTGGTGAAAGCGCCTTTCAGCAGCAGGGGTGGCCAGAGAGGTGGGGAATGTTGTCTTCTCCATCATCGGCGTGCTGATCCACTGCCAGCAGCACCCCTTCTCATCTTTCCACCTCCTGGGAGGCTGGTGCTGGTGAGGGCTGCTGCTCAGGAGCAGTGCATCCCCCTGACACCACATCTGCAATTACTGGGAGGTATTTTTGCCTGTAGCTGCACATCCCCACTGCATTTTCAGCAATAACAGCTTCTTTTCCTGGGTGTTTTACCCAGCCTCTTGAAATCAGGGACTTAGGGCAGCTGGTTTTGGCTTTGAACCTGGGCATCAAGAGAAAGTATCATAATTTGTCTGTGGCTTTTGCTGCATTGACACCACTGTCTCTGGCAGGTGCGTCAGCCTGTGATGCCAAAAGCATCAGACAAGAGCCTCAGGTTCAGCATGGCCCTCTCCTGGCTGTTCTCATCCATAGGATAGGAAAGTTCTGCAGGCAGCTGCTTGCCCCCGGCTCACTGTTGTCCATGCTAAGGACCATTGAGATGACTGCCACAAGTTTAATGGAACTCCAGGAGGCATTTATCCAACCTCTCTTAAATTCACTCATCTACCCACAACCAGAAAAAAAAACCAAAACGAAAAATTGCTTCAAATTTAGGAAATTAATTAGAATACTAAGTAAATAAAAAACCTGAGGCATTTCTCTGTGCATTTTTAAGAAGTGCTTGTTGCTGCTTTCCCAAAGGTCCTACTGATGTCAAGGGAGGCAACCTCTTCCTCACAATCTGGTAGGGACAGGGATGTCATCCTGAGGGAGCCCCCCCAAAAACTGTTTCCTTGAAGATATCCTTTCTTCCTCATTATCACTACTTTGTGTTTGTGTTTTCCAAGCATTTTTTGGACCATATTAATGATTAAAGGCAAGCAGGATTCTTACTGGCAGCACAAATCACTCTTTCAAGATGATACCAGTACTTACAGTCTTATTCCTGTCATTAAGAGAATTATTATTATGATTTTGCCATGCTCCCCCCTTCTAAAGAAAGCAATCCAAATCCAAATATTCTAGCTTAAAAATATCCCATCCGCATTTTCCTCTCTAACCCACAAAGGGAATCACACCAGCCCTTCTGGGTAATAGAAGAGCATCTTTCTCTGGATGCACTTGTGCTGTGGTTTAGGTTATCAAGCACACTTTTCAGGCCTGAGAAGGGTACATCTAATTGTACATCCTAATTGTGCATCCTAATTGTACATCTGCTGAATTCAGCTGCCTCTGGGCTCAGCAGTGGGCTCAGGTCTTCTGCAGCTTGGCCCCGCTTTGCTGTTTGGGGACAGAGCCAGGCTCTGCAGCTGTGCAAAAGTGACATTACCAGATGTTGGCCAGGTGTCACCTGACTCGCCTTGCCCAAAGGACCTGAAGGTGATCCAGGGGATTGATCCCAACATCCCATTTTAGATGAGGTGCCTCTCTTCTTTTTCTTGAGCTTCAGGGCACCGCTGATCCCATCCATCTAGCAGGCTGGAATTTTGGCTACGCTGAAATTAGCTGCCAGGAGAGTAAAACAGGGAGTTGACAGGGTGTTTGTCACAGCTGGGACTGTCCTCACCAGGCTGAAGGTAGCTGGATGATAGGATACACAGGAGAGGACACATTGTTCCCAGTCTTGGCCATTATGGCTTTACAAATGACTATTCCAAGCTTAGTTCCAAAATGGTGTCGTGGCTTTCTCTGCTGTCATCAATTGCCATCAACACTGCATTTAGCTGACATAATTACTTATTGTTACAATCAGTGCCCATTAGGTTAAAGCTAAATTACAGTCTCAGTCCTTGGGAACTGCCTATTACATCCATATGAATACGCAAAGTTCATCACTCATGATTAACGTTGCTACAGTGAATACAAAAGGAATTAGTGAGGACCTGTCACTTATTGTAAAGTGCTGCCAGATTATGGTATCAGAAATGATGTGTCAACTGTTAAAACTTAATAATCCATGCTGGAGTGCTGTATCTGATTATAACAGTGATCAAAGGAGAGGCCTGATTGACACTCGGAAACATTATGGGACCGATAACCTGTGAGGGTCAGGAGTCATGGCCCAAACACTGGGGCTGCAGCTCAGTGTGCTCACCCCTGACTCTGGGCACTGCCAGGGGCTGGGGACACTCCTGGGGGCACATGCCTGGGTGCTGCCATGGTCAGGAAAAGATCAATGGGTTTGTGGTCCTCGGGCAGCTCTCTGAGCTGCAGCTCCTGCCTGGCACCTCCCTTTTCTGACTGGAGAGAGCCTGTGGGCTCCAGAGTGGGATTCAGTCTCCCTCCACTCTGGCTGATGGTGTAAATCACCCTGCTGCAGTCAGGACTGACATTTCCAGACCCTTCCCTTGCACTGATGGGACCTGAGTGGAGTGTGGGGGCACATTTCCCCCTGGGAGCTGGGACGACCTGGGAGCTCTCCTCATTTGGGTGGGTTTTGCTGGGTCCCTTCCTGTGGGGTAAAAGCAGCATCCATAAGTATGGATATGTGCATGTGTGCAGGGATTTAAAAAAAAAAAAAGTTCTAAGGTTTTATTTCAACATTGCTTAAGGGGACTGCCTGATTTTTCTAATTTGAAGAGACTTCTTGTTTAGAAATTGGTTGTTTTGTATTTTTCTTTCAAACTCTCAAGACTGAAGAAAATGTTTTACTTCACCCCCCTGGGGCGTTATGTTTTTGTTTTCCTTTTTCCCCCCCTTTTTCTTTTTTGTTTTTCTAAAAAGCATCCTACAAGCAAACATAAAGATCTGTTGTTGAACTCTACTAACAAAGTCTTCTTGGGAAGAAGAGCTGAACCACACAGGCTGAAGCACATGGGCTTGACAGAAGTGTGAACTATAAATCTGTGTCTAGCCCCTGCTAATCCCCCAAGACAGGCTGTGGCTGAGGCAAGGGATGGCGTGGCCCCTCCAAATCCATGGCATTGTGCTCCTCATCCAGCAGTGTGCCTGGAGCCAGGATGTGGGGAGGTCCTCATCCACAGCGGAGGTTTGTGTTGGGCCATTGATTCATGACAAGCCCCGCCTGGTCTCTCCCTCACAGACCCATGGTTTTGTTTGTGGATTCATCACAGAATCACAGAACGGCTTGGGTCTGAAGGGACCTTAGAGATCCTCTCATTCCAACTCCACTGCAGTGAGCAGGGATATCTTCAATTTGTAAGGAATCTCTGAACTCTGTCTAACTTGGCATTGAATTTTTCCCAGAATGGAGCATCTGTCACCTCTGGGCAACCTGTATTCATTGCAGTTTACTACTGGTCACCAGGGTTTGTTGTGTTTCCCAGAACTCCAGGCACCCTCACCTCTCCTTTCCAGGCTTTCCAGTTGTGCTCCATCTTGTTTGAGGAGCAGTAGCACTTTTTGTGCCAATTTGAATCTCCTTCGCCCATGGTCCGGTGTGACTTTTGGTTGCTTCTCTCTTCCCAACTGATCCTCGTGCCATGGAGCTGTTGGACAGCCAAGGAGTAAACTTCATCCCACCTCTCTTGAACAGCATCCTAACTTTTGGTGACCATGCCTTCTCCTTTTCCCTGTTTTTCCCTGTGCTAGATACACCTATATATGTGTATGTGGCATCAAACAGGTATTGTCCTCTACAATATATTAAAGAACCTGATAACAGCACCAAGGGTCTAAAAAACAGTCTGCAGAAAGGTTCAGGCAAGCTTTCTTTGCTTCTCCCACACTGGGACCTTTTTTTGCACTGGCTCTTAGGGTTTTATTTTTCTTCTTTTGTTGCCTAACTGTGATGGCAAGAGCTGGATTTCTTTCTTTTCCGCTGAAGCAACAAAGCAACATAACTAAAAACACTTGTTTGGGCTAAACTGAAAACTTGAAACATCTTTGGTGTGAACCTGCAAACAAGACTTTGCAAGTCCCGCTCTGTTCTGGTTCAACTGATACATTTGATCTCTGGAAAAAATAGTGAAACATTTACTTATCCTTGGCAAACAAAGCTCCCTTTGGAGGACCTGAAATGCGATCTTGTCATTTCCATTTCAAATAATTTTAAAAGTCTGTATAATTTTAACCATAAAATGGAAAGTGTAACTGGCCAGTCACTGTGAGTGGAAATGTTCCATTTCAAAGCATTCAGATGAAATCTTTCATCTCTTTTCTTTCAGCTTTCCTGCCTGTTGGCTGGTTTGAAGTTGGCAATTCATCGAGATGAAGTTGTGCGAAGTTCGCTGTTGCTGAATTTGCTTTTTAAAATTTTTTTCCCCGGAGGAGAGAGATTGAGAGTGACAAATCCTGCTGTGCTGCACCGTCAGGAGCTCTGTCCCCCTCCCACTGCCCGTGGAATCGCATGTCTGCCCTTCCTCACCTCTTCCCCGCTTCCCAAGTCCTTGCGTGGCGATTCCTCTCGTCCCCGCTCCGGACACGGGCTCGCAGCTCGGGCTCCTCTTCCCGGCGCATCATCAACATGTTGTTTCCAGGGTCATAAATTTGCACTGTGATGAGACACAACCAGATGTTCGGATACGTGAAGCGACTGGCGAAGCAGCCTGCCTGGCGCAGCCCCCGCCCCCGGAGTCAGCCGCCCGCTAATGAGAAGCAGGACTCTCGCCTTGAGCTGGGCCAGGACAGACGGAGAGCGGCCCCAGGAGCCACCACCGAGCTGCCATCTCGACCCCCTTCCTGCTCTCGGTGCCCAGGGAGCATCTCCAGGGCTGGATTCAGGCGCTCTGGTGGCTATTGGCTTCTGGCGGCCATCTGGAAAGAGAGTTTGGGCCGGTACAGGGGGGGAATGCACAAGGCCATGGTCCTCCTTGCTAGCGAGGAAGCTGGTTACCATGCTGTGGGATGCTTTATCATGTAAAAACACTTCTGAGATGCACGATTTGGATCATTTATATGGCTGAACAGGCTGTTTTGTAATGGAGAGACTCATGGGGAAGCGAGGTCTTAGCTCGGGATGCTGAGCTGGTACCCTCTGCCACGAGCCGCTGTTGATTGAGGATGGCACTTTCCAGGTGGCTCCAGCCCACGTGTCCCCGAGTTCCCTGAGTGAGCAGGGAGTTGGGGCAGGGGAAAGTGGCACTGGCAAGCAGGTGGAGGGCTGTTTGCAGGGAATGTGTCCCTTGGGGGCTGTGAGGGTCCTCAGGATGGCTGCAGCTCTCCAGTGTCCCCTGCACACACACAGCCCACACCCCCCAACACACACACGCCGCCCTTGTGTCCCTTGGTGCACATTCACTGAGGGTGTTTTGGGGCAGAGCCTGAGCAGAGGGGAATCCACACCCTCACTGCAGACCCAGCATGGAGATCAGGCTTCACAGCTGCTTCTTACACCCATGAGGAGCAATGGCCATGAAGTAAACCACAAGAAGCTCCACCCCAAAGTGAGGAAGAAGTTCTTGGCACTGAGGGTGGCAGAGCACTGGAACAGCTGCCCAGGGAGGGTGTGGAGTATCCATCTCTGGAGGCATTCCAAACCCACCTGGAGGTGTCCCTGTGTCACCTCCTCTGGGTGACTCTGCCTGGGCAGGGGGGTTGGACTGCATGATCTGGACGGTCTGGATGATCTCCAGAGGTCCCTTCCAACCCGAACAATTCTGTAATTCTCTTCCCTTCACTCTTCCTCAGCCCACGTGGCTACTGGTGGTATTTTGTCACATGCATGCTCCCATGGCACAGGGCTGGGCAGGTCTGCTCTCTCCTTTTAGCATCCAGGCGAGCACAGAGGGGAGAAAAGAACCACTGGAAGCAGAAGGAGTGTGTTGGTACCAGACCCAAGGGCTGCATGCTGGCCACGACATCTTCAGGGGATGCTCCTCAGCTGAAGGTTCAGCAACAGCCTCCAAACTGGAGAAGAAGGAGATGGAGCTTGGTAAGTCCTTGCGGGGGACAAAACACCACGGTGCCTGTGGCCACCAGCATCCCCTGCAGCCCCAGCTCCAACAGAGGGAAGCCCAGCCACCCCCAGCTGTCCTTGCCACCAGCCCAAGGGATTTTCCTAAGGCCACGCTGGAGGGATGGGATCAGGCAGTCCTTGGGCTGGCTCCCACTAGCTCTTTTCAGGCATGAAAGAGGGGGAGTGAGTGCTTTTGGCTCTGCTCAGCCCCTCGGGAGGAGCAGCCCACGGCCCCAGCTGACTGTGAAGAGTTCCACCACCCTCTGGGAGAGCTGCTGTCCTTCCCGAGGGAAGGCCAGGTGAAAGAGGGCTGCCTGCCAGCCGCTCCTGGGGCTACACCTCACTGCCCCAGCGTGTCCAGGGGATGAGGGGGTGCCCCGTGACAGGGATGTGGAGACCTCTGCATCCCAGTGTGCTGCAGAGCACCCACCCCATTGTGCAGCCGCACGCTGGAGGGAGTTTGGGTTAAAAGGGGTTAACAGCTCTCTGCTGTAACACATGATTGGTCTTTATGAGGTTGAAACTCTTGTCTGTTTGAGGCCTACAGATGATGCTAAAGAGCACAATAATGACAGCAATTCAAAGCAATCTAATTATGCAAACGGGAGGCTAAACAATTTCATCATCCTTAAATTAGATTGTCCTAATGAGATAAAGACACCAATTAATCCTGAATTAATTTCAATAGCCTATTTCAGGCAAACACTTTAATATGCAAATGTAAATGAGAAACAAAGCCTACTGTAGAATGCCAGAGTTCAAAACCTCTCTCTGCACAGCTGCAGCGGGTGTAAATAGTGTCTAATGAGTTTGCATGGAAAGACACAACCAGTTGAAAATTTTAGACTTCATAAAGCACAGCCGGTGTCTCAGGTACGTCGCAGTGCTGAGGCGGGCAGGAGGAGAGGGAGGAAGAGGGAGGACTCACTGGGCTGAGGCTGGGAAGGCCATCAGCCACTCTCCACAGGCACACCGGGATGGGTCCACCACGGGATGAAGGGCTTTAACAAGACGCTGCTCCGAAAAGCCAAACGCTTCATGCTGAGTACCTGGCCAGTCGCCTTCCTAGGACGCAGAAATGATTTTAATTAGCTGTTGCGTAATTGTTTTAAATTAGCCACTTTGCTAAGCACTCGCGCACACAAAAAAATCCGCTCCTGTTTTTTTTGCCCCTAAGCACTTGGCAGTGGAAAGGGCAGGGCCTGGGATTTAGGTTACAGGCAAATCAAACTTCATCCCGAGTTTCTCTTGCATTGCTTCCCTGCTGTAACAAAATTCCAGGGGAACATGGGGGAAGTGAGTCCCAGTCCCAGGGCCTGACTAAGGTCTGGCTTCCAATTTAACCTTTATTTTAATTCCAGCCCTGGGCAGGGGAGCTGCGTAGGGCTCTGCAAAGGTGACCACGGGAAACGAAGGCATTGAAGGTAAGGCTCAGGCCTGAGTTATTCCTGCTCCTGTGTCTCCTCTCCAGCAGGTGCCAGGAACATGTCCTGGAGGAAGCTGTTAAAAACAAGCAAACAAAGGAGTAACAAAACCAAACTGCCCCAGAATGAGCACCTCTTGGATAATTTATCCCTCTGCCCCTCCTTCTGCCCAATCCATCCTGGGCTTCTGCTGTGGGATAGTATTAGAATCACAGAATGATTTGGGTTGGAAGGGACCTCAAACTCATCTCATTCCCAATCCCTGCCATGGGCAGGGACACCTTCCACTATCCCAGGCTGCTCCAAGCCCCATCCAACCTGGCCTTGGACACTTCCAGGGATGGGGCAGCCACAGCTACTCTGGGCAACCTCTGCCAGGGCCTCCCCACCCTCACAGGGAAGGATTTCTTCCTGATACCCAATCAAAACCTACCCTCTTCCAGGTCAAAGCCATTACCCCTTGTCCTGTCACTCCATGCCCTTGTCACAAGTCCCTCTCCAGCTCTCTTGGAGCTCCTTTAGGTGCTGGAAGGGGCCCTAAGTTCTTCCTGGAGCCTTCTCTTCTCCAGGCTGAACAACCCCAATTCTCAGCCTGTCTCCATAGCAGAGGTGCTCCAGCCCTGCAGTGTAACCCTGAGAGGGTTTGTGTCCTTCCCAGGAGTATTCCTTCATCTGTGACAGCCCTGGATGTTCTTCCCCTGTAAAATGCCTGTTCTTACCTTGAATTTCCCAGAGGTTTATCCTCGGCATCACCTGGTGGCAGCTCATGCTGCAGGTTAAGGGGCAGCCTGGGAGGAGGCAACATCCAGGGACAGTCCTGCAAAAAGCTGAGGCTTCTCTTGCCCTTCCACATTCCCCTATAGCCTTTACACCATGTCCTAAGGAGCTATTGGCTGGGTAGGAAAGCCGATGCTTTTCTTCTTGACTTCTTGATGGGACAAAGCTGAACACCACTGCTTGACCTCCACCAAGCAGGCACCTCATGTCTTCCCCAAGCATTGGAGGGAATTCCCTTTGTTTTAGCACCATGTGGTTTTTTTTCCCACACAGATATTTCCTGAAGCAGTGAGATTCTGTCCTGTTCACATCACCTCTTGCGAGGGTTTTCTGGCACCAAGTAGTATCCTTGCTGCTTATTGTCTCTCCTGCTTCTCCTAGGAGGGCAGCATGTGTTGGAGGCAGGAATTCCAGCATTTCTACAGGGAAATCTTGGGTAACCATCATTTGTGCAACAGGGTATTTAATCCTTGCTGAGTGGACCACGAACATCCCTTTCCATTTCTCCAGCCTTAATGGGCACGGTGGTTTACTGACAGATGAATTGAGACAGTGAAAGGGCTGATGGCCCAGAGCTCACAGCGTGCCAGCAGATCTGGAGATCTTCTATCACACATGTTTGTCCTTGGAAAAAAGACAATTGACTCAGTAAATTGCTTAATCTCTGGCACGCTGGGTACCAGTGCTGTGTTTTCTGCTGGAGCATGGGAGATTTTTTCCAAAGCGCTCAGCACTGCCTGGGCTCTGTTGCCCGAGCTATCAGCAGGGTAGTGTGAGCTTTAGCTCATCTGGAGATGCTGTGCCACGGATGGATGGGCACCTTGGAGCTGCTGATGCTCCCAGCCAGAAGAGCAAATCCCACTGGGTGCAGGCATTCCTGGGAGAAAGAGCACAGATTCAGAGGCTCTCAGAGACAAGGCTCTGGGTCATTTGGGTCTTTGGTCCAACCTGGGAGAGCAGGGGGTCCCCCAGACCTGGGGTGGTGCCTGTCAGGAGCGAGGGGGGCGGGCTGGGGGAGCCCAGGGTGGGGAAGCCATTAGCAGGCACAAGCTGCCTCCAAAAGAGGATGACAGATCACAGCCTGGGGCTGTGGTTTCCCGCTAATTAATACCAGATCTGCACATTACCCCGTCACCCCATGGGAGGAATTGGGACTGAAGCAGGGGTGAGCACATGATCGCATTTTTGCCAAATTACCCAGCTCCTACAATATGGTGTGCACCTGGCTCCTTGCCAGCAGCGGGAGCACAAAACAATACCTGAATCAGCAGAAAGTCTTCTGGCCCCTTTGGAGATCTTGTGAAGCAGCAGAAAGAGTTTATATCTGTTCAGCGCTTTGCATTGTTTTCAGCCTTGGACTGGGTGCCATAAAATTGGATTTACGGCTGTGAGGAAGTGTGGCCAAAGGAGCACAGCCTCTCATGCCAGTGCAGTTTAAAAGCAGAGGTGGGGATGGGTCCAAAAGCAAGTCCTCCTGAGTTTCCATCCAGACATGAGCTTTGTTGCCTGGATCCATCTGTTGCTGAGGCCCGGTGGTCCCTGGAGGAGCTGGGTGTGCTGCTGAGATCCCGAAACAGGGATGCTCAGTCATGTTTTAGTTAAAGGGCTCTAACAGTCAGCCAGGGGACTTGTAAAAATGTTACCACAGGGTCTCCTGTTTATTCTGCCACTCTCTGTACGCAGCTCACACATTAAGAGATGGTATTTTTTTAGCTGCCAGTGCTGCTGTCTGACAAATCCAGCTGTTTTCTTTCCCCCTCTGAAATCATGACATTTATAATCAGCATTTAGTGGGAAGCCTCCCAAGTGGCACACTCTGCCTGGGCACTCGGAGAGGTGGGGCGGGCCTGTGGGGCTTCTGGTGGGTTGGGATGCTCTCTGTCCTGACAGGTTTTTGGGAGGAGAGTGCTGGCACCAAAACTCTGAAGCAGAGTAACAGGAGTCTCCTGATCTTCCTGTCTTCTGGAGGCAAAAACACGTCTCTCTCCAAACCAGTTCCCCCCAGTCCCTCACAAAACCCCTCTTGCACAGAGCAACTCTTCCTTGCATCAACCCAAGGGAAAGTCTTTACATTCCTTGCATGTGGATACTTACAGTTTTGCACCTGTGAAAGCGAGGCTGGGCTGGGGAGAAGCAGCACGGATGCAAAAGGTGGGCTCGGAGGAAATAAAGCTACAGCAGCAGGGTGGTTACTGATGAGCTATCCGAGGTGCAGTGGGGAATCTGCATAAAATATTCCTCATGGAGCCCGGGCAGCCGGTTCCAGCCCAGATAACAGTCTGACAGTCGCCGAGGAAGGATGCCTTTAACCTTCACAAAACTGAGAGGACAGCAGAGAAATGAGCCGGGCAGTGGTGTCATGAAAATCACAGCCTCAGCGCTTTGGATGCGTTTTGCTCTGCAGCAGAGTTTTGGTGGTGGAGAGAAAACAAGTGAAATGCTGGGAGGAAGATGAGTGGTGGGCCAGGGGCATGTTCCTGTCAGAGCTGTACCAGTCCCTTGCAGAGGGAGATCTGTGCACAAGTTGGCTCCAGGTGGTCCTGGGCAGAAGGAGATGCTGTTGCTGCTGAATATTCTGTGCCACACAAAGGTCATGGGTTTAGTGAGGACCACCCAGTGAGACCATGTTGTGGTGGTGCAGCCCCCAAGGGATGACACCCACCAGCTCTTCCAGGTCTTCAGGGCCTGCTCTCCCTCATGTGAAGTTTAAACCTTTTGGGACAACCATTTCTATCATAAAAAGGGTCTCTGGAGATGCATAAAGGCCTGTGCATTGTTTATGGTTCAACTTCTGGCTGGTATCAGGTCTGCAGGTCCCTGCCAGCTCTCCAGGCACCTGCTGGCAGCTTGAGGTGGCTCTGGTGCCTCCTCCTTTCTTCTGAACAGCCCTATAGCTCCCTTCACCCTGTTTTCTACCCTCCTCCAACCAGTTCACTAGTGGAAGGCAAACCTTTAAATCCAGTTTGGCTTTCTAAGAGCTCTTTTCCTCCTCTCTTGTCATGAAGAGTGAAAAAATTGAAAGGGAAAGCAGAGTATTTCTACAGCTAAATGACCCACATTTGGACAACTGGGGCTGAGGGATTGGGGATCTTGCCGAGTTGGGGTTTTATGGAGTGGAGAACTCATGTCAATATTTGGGAAATGCTGTTTTGTTGTGACTTTTAATGCAAACAACAATCCTTGTAGCAAAAGATTTCACCAGGCTCACCACACAGAGATAATTTGACACCCAGTGTGGGACATCCAAATGCTGCTCAAAAGCAAAAGCCCTCTTCACAGCCTTTTTGGTTTGCCAAACCACGGATTTGGTCCATGCCTCTAAACAAAACTGGCCAGAGCTGGCAGGCTGGGCAGCTCCTGCTCCACAGCCCTTGTGCTGAACAATCCAGTGTGTACAGCCAGCTTCCAGCCGGGTTTTTCCTGCAGATCCCTGGCAAAGTGGCATCTGGCTGTCCCCGGGCGAGCTGCTTCCCACCAGCACCGGTGGAAGGCAGCGCTTCAGAGACACTGAGACATCAAAAAAAAAGAAGAAAGGAGGAGGATCAGCTCTTCATCTGGGATGGAAATAAAGCTGGTGAAAGGATGGATGTTTTCTCTTTTGCCTTGAGGTTAGAAAACAGCAGGAAACCCTTGCTTGAAGAAAAGGCACATGGCCACCAGTACGACTTGCACAGGCTCTGCTGCCTTGAAGTTGGTCTGGAAACAGAGTTTTGCGGTGGATAAAATTTCACAGACTTTCCGTCGTTTCTGACTGCAGCTTTTCTTGTGCCTGGCTTGCAGCTAAAGTGGATTTTTTGCCATATTTGCACAGGCCTGGAAGGTGGTGTTCATGCCATCAGGATCTTGGAGCTGAGTGAGGCAAATACTGGTTTATCTCTACAGCTTTACATGAGGCATTACAAAATACCCTCATGGGAGAGAGTTTGTAGGGGCAGTCAGAGTCCCTCGTTTTGTCCAGGCACTCAACTCCACAAAGTCTTTGAAAAGTAAGTGATCCTTTAACTGGTGACCCCACAGCCTGCAGGACTAACTTTGCCTTTCTAGCTTATTACTAAGCATCTTTTGTGAGTAACCAAGATGTATTGTGTTGGGACTCCCCAGGTATGAGCAGCCAGAGATAGCTTTGACTCTTCCTTTTTTTAATTTACCTTGTGGGGCTGTGGGAAATGAGAAATCCTTCTGGCTGTCAATATTGCCAGCGGTGCTACCACTGCCATGACAGGGAAAGGGGGGTCAGTGGGGGCTGCAGGAGCCAGGCACCGGGACTGGCATCTCAGCCTCACGCCCAACCGGAGCTGACACAGCCAGCGTGACAGGACTCGAGTCGAGGAGGTCTTGAAACTCCTAGAAAATGTCTTTTTCTTCAGCTCTTGCCCCTTTCCAAGTTTCCCAGACAGATGATTCCTGTTATTTATCCTTTCTCCCTGCCCGAAGGCCCCTCCTTTTGCAGAGGGGCTCTTTTTTATGTCTTTGCAGGGGAAACTTCCACATTCACAAAGCCCTGATGGGAATGGGGAGCAGGGTGGCCTGAGGGGGATCTGCTCAGCCCAGTCACATAGGATCTGCTGACTTGCTCTGCACCTCTGCCTCTCCCACCATCTCTCTTTTCCCCTTACTACAACAGCCAGGACTCTCACTAGAGATGGTGCTTTTGGGGTGGCCTGGACTTGGTGGTGTCTTCTCCCATGCTTCCAGGACAGAGAGAAGGAGACTTGGCCTCCAGGTGGCCAGGGAGAGAAGGGAACCACCTGTATCTCAGTTAAGTGATGCTGAAGGCTAAAGCAACTCAGCTGTGCAGCTGGAAGGAGGAAGGTGATGAGAAGGTGATATAAGGAACTCTCAGGGGAGCCCTGTTTTTCTTTGCCTCCCCTGCCTTGTGGCAGTGAGTGGTGCCCTGAGAGTGCTCCATGTCCAGGGACCCTTCTGTGAGCAGCATTGGAGACCGGGGGGAGCAGAGCCATCGGCCCTACAGGGATCATTTTCCTGCTTGTGCATCACAAACTGTGAGTGGGGCATTGTGAGTGTGGGGTGGTTGTTGTGAGGTGCTGCTTGGTTGGAGAGGGGGATGTTTTGGGGATGCTGCCTGGGTTCCTATTGCTGTGGTGCCTGTTAATTGACCAGTGTTTTCCAAGCATGTGAAATTTTCCTTGCCTGTTTTAAATTGTTGGATTCCCTGCTCAGATGTGGAAGAGCGTTTGGTGTAATTTGTGTTTCTCTGGCTGGGGGCAGGGTGTGAGCCCTCTTTGCTGGCACTGAGCCGGGCAACAGGGGCTGCTTTTGCTGAGGCTTTGAGACCCCCAGAGTTTAGGGGCAGCTCAGGTTTGGCTCTGTGGTGTGCAATAGTGCCAACAGCAATAAATACACCAAGGCTCTTATCCTGCTGCGTCTCTCTCTAGCAATGCCACATGAGAAATCCTTTAATGTGCGCTCACATCTCACTCTGTATTGTGCAAATGCCTTTTCTGGGACTTGTGCGCTGCAGCAAGTGGGCGTGGGCTTTGTTGTGCTCCTTTTGACGAAGCTCGAGTCCCCCCTGGTTTGGAGATGGGGTAAGAGAAAGGACAGGGATTGTTGTAGGGCTGGATGCTGACTCTGGGTGTAGTGTTGCTCCTGGTCCAGCCCAGGGCGGGGTGGATGGGGAAGAACCCAGTGGAGAGAAGGGAAAGGGTTTCTCCTGTCATGTCCCACCACAGCTTGGTCAGGGACTGGGGACGGACAGAGCCAGGAAGCCTCACCTGGTTTGCCAGGCCAGCTCTGGGATATCATCGCTGCTGCTTCCCACAGGCAGGCTGCCATGGGAAAGGCTGATTTCCCATTTCTTTCCCATGCTGGTTCTCCTCACCCAGCTGCCAGCAGACACCTGGGAGAACCTTGTCGCCCAGGTGGCTTTGGTCACCTCCTCTGGCAGCTCCTGGAGGAAAAGGCAACATGTCTTTTGGCTGTTTAATCCTTCTGTGTGACCACCACAGCAGGGTCACTCCTGTTTCATGTCCCTCCCGCGGCGGGAGGCTCTGTCCTGGTGCCATTTGTCTTCCGTACGTTCCATTTATCTCCCGTGAGAAGCTTCAGCTCCAAACCATCTCAAGTGATCTCCAAAAGACAGTGATAAGTACCTTCCCCCGTCATTATGGCTCCATTTTATCACGGTGGTGATAGCAATAATGGCGGTTGTAACCCCCATCAAGTCCACTTAACATGGTTCATTTTCAAAAGTCACTCAATGCCTCCTGACAGTCTGGCTGGGCGGTATGAAAAGATCATTTAACCCTGATGATCCGAGGGAGCCCCGGCAGCCGGAGAGAAGCCGGCATGGGGCGGGCAAGGGAAGACCATTGATTTTGTGACAAGGGGCAAAACCACTGTCAGCGCGGAGCGGCACGGCGCGGGGGGACGTTTCAATTAGCGCTGCCGGGAGAAATCCCAGGGAAAGCAGAAAAGCCTGGCCTGCCCAGCCCATTATTTCATTTTTTTTTCCCTTAACGGTGAAAAATGAACCCAAAATTAGAATCCCCATTAACAATTAGCGTAATTAAAGGCGACACGTTATAATTTCAGCAGAAAGGCGCTTTCTGATGATACGGTGGCCTGAGATAATTGCAGCCGGCGCTTGGCTGAGGCGCGCGGTAAATGGACGGCGCGCTGGCCCACCTGCCACTCATGCGGCCCTGCTATTATCCTGCCTGATGCTGCCCTGGCCCTGCCATGCCATCAAAACTAAAGCCATCCTCTGGTGACCTCAGAGTCACTCGGAAATTGCTCCTGGAGCGCGCTCGGTTCTGGAGGACGGGAGGGGAATGAGCGCTCTGCTCTGCGGCGGAGATGCCCCACGGATGGTCGCTGCTGTTCCGGCTGTGTCTGTGGCTGGGTTTGTGGCCACGGAAGAGATCCCATGGCAGGGAGGCACCTCCCTTGTGCCTCAGCCACTCGTGCCAAACATGCAGCTCCGTCTCACTGCTGTGCTCAATTCAAGCTTCTCCATCCAGCCCTCTCGCCCATGCCAAATCTCAGCCCCTCCCTGAGTGTGTTGTCCCTCCCCAAACTGGAAAGGGTAAAGCCAAGCCCTGGGTTATGAGCTGTTCCCCTTTCCTCACCCATCCCCAGGCTCCCACTGCCCAGCAGGGACAACTTGGGGACATGGCAGCTGTCACCTGCAACAGGGGAAGCGCCCACCAATGCTTTGAGAGCAAAGTCACTCAGATTTGGCAAAGGACTCGCTCACGCTCTCGCTTTCAGGTTAGCTTATCTGAATAATTACATGAGCGAAGCTATCCCAGAGTGTCTTGGAATATGCAGAAATACATTCCATCTGTGTATGCCACAGCATCAAAGTCAAAGAGCTCTCCGAAAGGAGGTCAGTCTCACTAACATTTTAATTTGGGGTGGAGAATGGTGGAAGAAACACTAAAAATCAAAATGATATGCTGCCAAAATGACCCATTTGGGTTTAGGCCCAAAAGCTTGAATTTATTTTGGATTTGAGATAATTTTGGATTACAGTTTACGTAAGACAATGCGAAGCTTGAAAGCGTTCAGCTGGAAGTGGAGCTGTCAATTCCGTGGCAAAGAACCGCTTTGATCACCGGGAGAGGAATTGTTTGGAGTTTTTCCTCTACTGCGGATCTAGAACTTGCTAGGGAGGTTTCATCCCTGTTTGGAGCAAAGTCAGGAGAATGGATTTTTTTGCAGTCCCTGCTTCTTTCTAGTTGCCTTGCCTGGGTTGCAGGAGGATAAACACAGCATCTCACAGGAGAATCACTGCCAGCAGAGCCTCTGCCTCCTGGGGTGGGGAGTGGGACCATGCTGGGGCTAGAGCAGTTTGCTCCCGGTGGAAGACACTTACTGGCAATTTACAGCATGTTCAAGGAAGTCCCTCGGAAGAGGCTTTAAGAGTTGTTGAGTCAACATGAAACAATATATCAGTTAATGAAGTTTAACAGCACTGAATAAGAACTGCACTGCGGCTCTGGGATCCTCCTGCAAATGCAGTTACGGTCTGGAAATGCGAGGCTGGGAAAGCAGTCCCTTGCTCCTGTCCATATGTTGTTCCCTCCGTGCTTTGCAACTCAGATGCCTTTAATCGCAAGCCAGTCCCACAGAGGTGATAACAGGAGCTGGCTGGCATCTCTCCTGCTCCTGCAGCATCAGCAAGATGATGAGCCCTGGGCATTTCAGCCAGGCCTTCTCCAAATTAGCTCTAAACCCCAGCTTTTCCAACTGTGAAGCCCAGGGTGGAGTTCTGCTCTCCTCAATCCCTCTGGAGGTCTTTGAGCTTTGCAGGAAAAGGACTTTTCTAAAATTGAATTTTCCCCCAAAAACATGCACTCAGGAATGATGGTTTTCGCATCACAGACAGAGATTTGCTGGTTGTGATTTGTTTTTTTTTTTTTTCTCTTTTTGTGAAAATCTAAAGATGTCTTGGGGCAGCTGCAAAATTAGGGAGTGAGGGGCTGGGAGGGAAGGAAGAGACATGACAAAGAAACTACAAAAGCCTTTCCAGGATGGCAGATCCTTTCTCTCTACCCTATATCCTTACCCTGTGCTGTCACATGCAGCTGCTGACTGCCATCATCCCAAAGGAATGGGGTAGGTGGCACCACCTGGGCTGGGAGGGCAGGGATGAACCCTAAGCACAGCCTCAGGGTTTCCCAATTTATTTATTTCTTTTAATTTAAAAGAATAACAAATATCAAAGGGGCTTTGGGGTGCGCTGGTCTGTGGAGCTGGGCAGGAGGGAGTGTTGCCTTCAGGGCATGTTTTGGGAATTGCTGGGTAGGCAGTGGCTCTCCTGGAAGCACCAGCCATCCTTGGAACACCTCTGGCTGCAGAGAGGGAGAGTTTATCCCATCCCCTCTCCCACTGCTCCATCGTGTGTGGCTTTCCCGAAGGCAGAGCTCCACCACCCTTGCCCAGCTCCCACCCTGCTGGGACGCTGCTCCCCGCAGCAGGGAGGAGAGCATCGAGCTCCTGTCTTTAGGCAATCCTGACCCAGTTTTCTCTGGAGCACTGGGAGGCAGCGCATTTAAGGAGAGCTGTGTCTCTGCCAGCCTGAGCAGCACCCGGCTCCAGAAATTCCTGCAGGAATTTGTCTGTCCTGAGGAGGGCATTGCCTCTCCCAGCCTGGCCTCGGCTCTGGCAGGGCTGGGCTGTTCCTGCAAGAAATCCAGCCAAAAATACCACTCCAGGCTGGTCTGGTGGGCATGGAAAAGCCACGAGGGGTGTTTCGGGTTGGAAGCACCTGGGACTTATGTGCATGCAGGTGCTCTTTCCAAAGTCTGTAGCTTCTCCCAAGGACTTTTTTTCCCCAATCATTCCTCCTGTGATCTCCCTCGGAGGGAAAACTGAGCCTGGTTTATCACACCTCTGTCCAAGTGCTGGGGAGGGTGGCTGTGATGGTGACCAAGCCAGGGGTTGCAATGTCCCCTGGCTGTCACCTCATCACCAGGACAAGGAAACACCTCCAAACTCGCCTGGCCATGCCCTTGACGCTCTCTGTCTTTGAATACCTTCAGTTTCCCCATGAACACCTGCACAGGTGTCCCTGCTGCAAACCGGCACCAGTCTGGAAGGGAGGGTGGGGAACCCAAGAGGGCTGCAAGGCCCTGGGTGTGTTTTGCTGGTGCTGTGAGAGCGTGGCAGAGCCGAGGGAGGCTGTGGCACATCCAGCGCCCTGGCAGTTTCAGGCACATCCATGGATCAGAGGGGGAAAACACCCTCTGGCACTCTCAAAGTTCAAATATTTAGAATAAATGATGCCTGACCCTTTCTCCCTCCCTTCCCTTCCCTCTCTCGCCTTCCCCAGTGCCAGTTCCCAGTAACCCAGGTCCAATAATTCGGTTGTAATAAAATGTGACTGCTGGGGCTATTTTTACGGAGCTGGCACTCATTTGCATGCCGGCTCTGTGTGGGGCCCCAGGCAATCTTTTTTTTCCCTCTCCCTTCCCCCTCCCCTTCCCCCCCACTTCCCTCACCCCGCTGGCATCCCTCTGATCAGAAGTGACAACAGAAACACAGCCGTATTTCCCGGAGATTTACAGAGTTAGACGATGAAAGCTCAGAGGAACAGTTACAATAGGAAGGGGGATGCGAAGGAAAGCAGCGGGGGAAGTTCCTAAACTGATCGTTTTCAAATGTCAGCTCTGCTCTCGGGGGCTCTAGTGGCTCCGGGAGCCAGCCCATGGCTTCGGTAAATGCCAGGAGGCAGCTGAGGTGGAAGCATGGGGATGGAAGGGTCCAGCTCTGTCCTCCTCATGCCTTGGGGCAGCAGAGCCATTGCCCCATGGGGTTTTATCCTTGACCTTGTGTTGCTGTTGCCACCCCATCCTTGGGGGGTCACCGGGTGCTTCTGGGGGGCTGACTCCTTCTGCATCCTTCAGGCAGACCAGGAGCAGCTCCTTGCCTGGGAGCTCTGGCCTCCCTCAGCCTTCTCGGCTCTGGAGTGGGCACTGGAGGAAGGAGAGTGGTGGGGACCAGGCTGGGATGTGGCAAGAGCAGAAGCTACAGGAAGGAGAAGGGCTGCAATTTTTGAGGAATTTGTGCCTGTTGTGATTTCTCCCCTCCCAGGCTGCACAACCATTTTGGGCTGGGAACCAACCAACCCCCAGATAGGTTTGGGAAATAAGTGCTGCTCTCCTGATGCCCAAGGCATCTCTGAGCAGGGCTTCAAATTCCCATGTAAAGGTGCCAGAGGCTCCCTGAGGTGATGCTGTCACCAGCCTGCAGGACATTAGAGGTGGGGAGGCATTCTGGGGGGTCCCTGGTGAGGACCAGGAACCAGCTGTGGTGGTCAAAACCTGCTGGTCAATGTGGCCCTGGGCACACCGTGCTGGGGACCTGCAGGAATGGGACTGGGGTGGGATGGCCATGCCCTCTCCTCCCACCCCTGCAGCTGCACGTGGGCACCCAGCACCCTCACAGCAGCTGTTTTATCAAGCAGTGCCACTGGAGATGGGGACAAGTGGGACCTTCCCAGCTGCAATACAGGTGCTTGGTCCCCCCATCCTCCGGCCTGTCCTTGCCCCCCCTCCACCCTCTCTCTCTTTCTGTTTCTCTCCTCAGTGCCACTGTCAAGCAACTTGATCACCTGCCAACCCGTATTGATTTTTGCTTCCCAATCTCCAAGCTGGATGGAAGGAAAAGATTAAAAACAGTTTGTCAGTTTGAAGTTGAATAAGAATTCAGCACAAGGGATATCACAGCAGTTTGGGGGGGCCCAAGGGGTGAAGGCCAAGGATTGTGTTGGGGACGGTGGAACCCTTTGGCACCCTCTGCTCCAGAGGGGACCTGATCCAGCATTCCCAATGCCTGGAGGTGACCTCCTGCCTGCTGCTGGGGGGCTGCTGGGATCCCTTGCCCTCTGGGTGCTGTTCTGGGGTCCCAGCAGCCCCCACAGCAGCATCTGGGATGCCTCTCCTTGCAGGTCTTCCCGCTGCTCCGCCAGCAGTGCCCAGCCCCGGCACTCCCATCCCCACGTGTCCCCGCTGCCACTGCCATTAGTATTCATGTGGTGGGTCTCCTGCTGTCCTTGTCAAGACTGAGTGGGCAGAGTAAGGAAATTTGCCCTTCAAAAAATGAGAATCATTTGAGTCAGGGAAGCTCTTCCCTCGTGCGTGTGGTTTCCTTGCCAGCCCCAGGGATGACGAATGGTTCGCAGACATCCCTGTGCAGCGAGAAAGGGCTCTTGGGTTGGGATTGGGAAGGTTGTGCCGGGTGCAAGGAAGGATTGGGGGTGCACTGGGATGGCTGGGCTGTGTGGAGGGCGCAGTATGTGTGCTTGTCCAGGGTGCGATATTCCATCAGGCGATGGAGGATGCCCCGAGGCAAGAGAGAACCTCTTGGCTGCTTGGTTTCCACAGGCTCAGGGCTGCACTTGTTGCCAGAAATCCCCAAAAATTCCCCACAGAGTGGGACAGGGATGGCAGGTGAGGCTGGGTGGTCCTTGCTGGTGTCCAGGCAGCCACAAGCCTGTGCTGCTGTTGTGGGTGAGGGCTGCTGGCCCCATCACTGCTTTTCCTCCCCCTGCCTCCCTGTTTTTTTAAGGGAAGGTGAGAGCTGGAGGCTCAGGAGCCTCCTTGCTGCTGCTGCTATTTCTGGTCAGTGTCCAGTAAGGAGCTGCTGAGATATATTTGCCTGCATAAAAAGTAGGGTGGATTTACTTTCCTTTATACCTTCAGGTGTATTTCCTTACCTAAATAATGGATGGTTATGTCCTCAGCCAGGCTAGGCTGGCAGAGTTCCTCCAGGGTCAGCAGAGCTGTGCTGGCTGACTTCCAGAGGAGAGGGCCTGGTCCTTCCCAGGAGGGCATGCAGGGGAGAGAATGGAAAGGAAGGTGGCCCTGCCCACAGAGGTCTGGGTGGTGGCTCCTGCCCCTGTCCTGGGGGACATGGGATGAGTTATCTCAGCTTGCTGTCTGCGTGTGATGATGGAGGACCATGGTTTGATGATGGTCAGTGGGCAAGAACTGGCTCCTCCTGGAGGCACTTCGGCCTCCTCTGGGCAGTGTGGGAGGTGGGGCAGCTGCTGCCAGCATCACTTGGTCTTTTCACGCTCTGTTTTGCTCTCTGGCTAAATGAAGTTGCTCTTTGGGAAGCTTGCGATGGTGGTACTGAGGACAAGCTCTCCCCTGGTCCCATCTCTTCCCTTCCACGCCTGCATCCCTAACCCACCTCCTCAGATTTGAGCCCCAGGGTTACTGTGGCATCTCCTGGGCAGTGGGAGAGCAAAGGAGAAGCCCTGCACTTGCCAATATCCCAGGAAAGCACATCAACTGATGTGCACTGACAGGCTGAGGGATCCCTGGGCATCATTAGCACTCCGTGCTGGTGCCAGGCAAGAGGCAGCTGGACCTGCTGCTGGCCACAAACCTCTGCCTGCAAACCAGGGGGCTGTGGGGGGCTGGCTGGTGGCCAGGAATGGCCGGGGGACCCCAGCTGAGGTCAGGCTGAGCCGGGGAAGCCGGGCAGTGAGGTGGTGGCTGCTTGTCTCTGTGCCTCAACGCACCATGATGCACCATTGGGTCAGGGAGGTCGGCTCATCCTCCCATACTGCTGGCAATGCACAGGTAAAGCTGGACCCCAAAAAGCCAGGACTGGCCTTGGTGGATGGAGCCTGTGCCTCCCCTTCTCCTCAGGGCGAGGGCAAGGTGCTCTGGGGGGGCGGCAGGCAGGAGATGCCAGAACGAGTGAAGCACGAGAGGCTCACAGGGAAAGGTCACGGCAAGTTTTAAGTAGAAATGTCACTGTGGTTCTGTCAAAAGGCTCACGGAGCCAAGGCGCATGCGGCCAAGTGGCCGAGGGCAGGCTCACCCAGCCGTGCTTCCCTGGCCCTGGGGAAGGGGCTGGCTCAGGTTGGTCCCCTCCACCCATCACCTCCCCGACCTTGAGCTCCCTTTTCCCCCCTCTCCTCTCTTTTCCCAGCGCTCATCTGCTCATCACTTGCCATTCTGGCGCCATGGAATGTGAGACTGTGGCACCTCACGGGCAGGTGGGAGGGCAAAGGAGAAGTCCTGCGTTTGCCACTTCCAGGCAGGCTGTGCCTAGCCGGGGAAGACCGATGTTTTCCCCATGCAAAGCATGGCCAAGTGAGCCATTTCCCCTCACTGCCACGCTGTGACATTGCGCTGGTGTCCCCAGCTCACTGGCCAGCCTGTCACCTCCTCTGGCTGCCCTGGGGCCATCAGTGGGGAGGGAGAGCAGAGCTGCAGGCTCCAGTGTGGTCCCTGGTGGGCAGGGAGGACGGGGCTGCTGGAGCTTGTGCATCCCCTCCCCTCTGCACAGCCCTGAGGGTGACACAGGTGTCAGAGCCACCTTTGCCTGTCCCGGGGTTCTCCCTGTGAGGAGGAGGTGCCATAATCCCACCACCCAACGGCAAGGAGAGGATGGGGCCGTGGAGCTGCCACATGGCCAGCACCAGCTCTGGAGCCTGCCTCTGATTTTTTTTT